>JANAVB010033017.1:21742036-22252036 GCA_029216955.1 Iris pallida | reverse complement strand
TATGCCAAGGGTAACAGGTCCACAAACAGTCCCCCGAGCAGGACAAACACCACCACAACAGCATAAACCCAAAAAGCAACACAAATAAAGGGTAAAATAAAACATACTCTTTTATTTGAAAGCCAAAAGTACTACATGTTCTGGGACTGCGTCTCTCTCTCAAAAAAAGAAAGAAAAAGAACGAAAACAAAAGAAGAAAAAAAGCCATCTATGGTTCGGCGGTACATAATTCCAGAAGACGATTCCTCACCAAGGCGATCCCCCGTTCAAGCCGCTGCTGAGCTCGGCGCTCGGCCTCCTGAGATAACCGCTCCACATCATCCAAATATATGTGCGCCCGCCAGCCGTCTTCCATCTTCTTTAGGGCGAGCTCCAGGCTAGCAGAAGCTCGACTAACTCTGTCAGCCTCCTGGATAATCAGCCCCTTTTCGGTACGGGCAGCTTCGAAGTCAGACTCCAGGAAAGCTAACTTCCTCTGAAGCTCAAGGATCTGATCCCGCGTGTCAATGACCCCACGGGAGGCAGTCGCTTCCCGAGCCATAATATCTTTACTCTCGCGGCTCAAGTGATCATATAGCTGAGACAGATCGCGAAAGTCCTTCAGTATGACCGGCTTGGTCTTATCCCGAGCAGCCCTTATCTTCTCTACGACAGTTATAAGGAAACCGTGCTCTTGATCTATAGCAACAGGCAGATCAGCCTGCCGCAGCACCTGAAGCTGGGCCACCAGCTGATCAGCCTCCAGCAATTTCGTCTCTAGAAGCACAGCTATCCCCGTCCCACCGGGAAGAGTCTTAAGAATATCAATGTGACCTTGGGCGCATTGTCGGGCCAAGGCAAAAGGGGTCCCCCGTTCCACAGCAGCCGTGACCCCTCTCTTCAGGTGGCGACAGAAGCTGTCAACCACGTCCTGTGACGCTTCGTCCAGAACTTCCGTAGAGGACGACGTCAAAGGAAGTGTGGCTGGCAGTGTTGAAGGAGGCACGCTAGAACTTGCCACCAGGGAGACAAATTTCGAGTGAAAAGATGTGTAGATAGCAGCTAACTCCTCCTCCGCCACCCGAAGAGTCTGGACACTCGGTAAAGCAGAAAAGTCGATTCACGGAGCCGCCTGAACAGAAGAGGAAGCAGGGACCATTGTCCCCTTCCCCGGCTGTGCCGCCATCTGACTTCCCGAGCTCGAGCCAACAGGAGGCCTTTCGATATGAGTCGAAAGAGGAGGAGGTACACTCCCCTCCGCCAGATCCCCTCCGGCAGAACCCACCTTGACGATGTCCGTCATCGACACTGGAGGGGCAGGACCTGTATGTCCAGAGCAACCATCAATCAGTCTAACCCGAAGGATGTGATGATATAGCAGATAGGCCTCATCACAAGTTAAGATTTGGCTTATCTTACCATGGGAGGAGCATGGAGGCTGCAAATCGCTCACAACCGCCGGAGCCCCCTCACCAGCAAACTCCGAGTCAAATTCAACTGGTTCTTCTACCCCAGCCGCCCCAGAGGGGGGTACGACTGGTTCAGCGTCACCCTGTTAAAATTCGACAGTCTCAGGGATGGGTTCAGAAACCCCATCGCCTTGGGTCGAGACCTCAGCGACGGAAGGAGCCTCAGCCACTTCCGGAAGAACCCCAAAAGAGATGATCGCAGCACATATGTCACTGACCAAAGTGCTCAGTGCCGGATCAAGTTTAGAAGCAGCAGCCGGTTCTCGAGAATCCGACTCTTCTGACGCCTACAGGGAAAGGAAAATTAATCAGGACATAATTCAGAAAAAGAAGAACTGAAGAATTGAGAAAATAGCCGTAAATTAACTCACCTCTGAAATGGCGTCGACCTCCTCGCCCTTCTCCTTAATAAACAGCCCGCAATACCTGATTGCGGCCCGCTTCACAGAATATGTTCTGCTGCCACCAGCAAGGTCAAGTCTACTTCGCTTGCACGAAGAATTAGGTACAACAGGTGGCTGATCCGCCACCACCTCAGTAGGCACATCAGGCGGCCGATCTGCCACCAATTCAGCATACACAATAGGCGGTTGATCTGCCACTTCCTCTTCTGCAGGAGGGAGGGAACAATCGACGTCAGGGTCATCATCCTCCTCGTCCGTAGTGGTGGACTCTGAGTCTGGCACAGGAACCGCGTTCGCCCTCTGCTTCCTCGTCCTCGACCCCTGAGGCTTCTCCGCCAGGCCAGTACCCGTGATGAAACTGATCCTCGGGTCAAAATTAATGGAAGGCTTATTCACCGTTACATGGTATAGGGCCGCCATATATAAAATTTCTACTGGCGTCTCGTCATTAGGGACAGAGAAGGTGGTTCAAGTATGAACTGCGTCATAATAATGCCATGCCCTGATACCATCCAGGACGCTACCTTCAAAACCCAGGCAAGGGCTGGGACTGTCAAAAGATAGCTGGCTGTACCCGAACTGGCGGGAGAACCTGCTAGGCAAATAGGGCTCCAGGTAAACATTGTTGCGGTAACGATATACTAAGTGTGCTGGACGGATATTGTGTAGCCAACAGAGTAGTCTCTCGGGCAAGAGAAGAAGAGGTTCGGTACCATCAACATGACCTCTACTCACGTCTTCAACGGTAAAAGGAGGAACAGACACAAAAAAGTTGTATCCGTCCACTCTCGCCAGCGCCCTTCGACAAGCTGGCATGGTACTATACTCCCAGGGCTGATAACGGAATCAAAAAATGAAGGCATCATCAGCCGTGACACCATCCTCTGGGTCAGGTCTCATCAAAGACCGGCAGTGCATTAACATCCACCCTATTAGATAATGGTATGGCAGCTCTACGCGCTCAAAATTCATCGTCGTATCACGGGCGATAACCTTGGACGAGAAGGCACGAAGGCCGTGGTGTATGCTGCACACCATAGCCAGAAGAAGGGTCAGTCTGACCCCAAAAACGAGTTTTACAGCAGGAAGGATGAAGTGGCGACTAAGCCTCTCGATAGAGCCCGTCCCTCCTAAGCCTACGCAGTTCCGTAGCCATACCATCAGAAATCCTGCAAGAACCGCCATCTCCGACAGCTGCTGAGTACAATGATAAAAATAACTAGAGGTGTCGGATCGACCCCCAAATGTGTCGCTCGTAGACCCCGATCTCTTGGCGGTCGACTCTAGGGTTTGCACTTCTTCCTGGGTTTGAGGATCTCGGAAGAAAACCCGGCCTGAGGTACCCAGCATAAAAAGTTATGAGACCCGGGTCGTGGTGTGAGGAATCGTCCCTTCTGAGCTACCATCCTTCTTGATGGCCGTTTGGTGGCAAGTACTATGGTGACATATCAATTCCCGATATACGGCAACAAAACCCGAGAACTTCTGATCTAAACCCTCGAGCTCTTCACTCGTAGGAGTGTATACTTCAAAGACTTCTGTGCCCCAGGGCAGCTTAGAGATAACGTGTATCTCGTGAAGAGTAAGCCCTAACTCTCCGGCAGGCGCGAAGAAAGTTCCCGTCCGTCGGTTGTACATTTCCAAGAGGGCCATGAACAACGGCTTATTTATGGGTAAGCCGTGACTGGTACCCCGAATGGCATAGTAGAGGCCGATCTCACGTAGGGTAACCTCGTACTTCCGCAAAATCCATAAAGTCAAATTGGCCCACGTAGGGATAGGGCTTATCCAGTTCGGCAGTGCCAACCGGCCAATAGGATAGGACCCCTTCTGCGCAAGCTGGTTTATGAAGGTGTCAGCTTGAGAGAAAGTGAAGTTGGGGCTCGGTGCATTTATGAAAGAACCCGGGGCCAATCCCGTCACGCACCGACTGGTCGATTCCTTTCCCGCATACGCAGACCTCAACTGTCCATTGTTATGGATGTCCCCCACAAAGATCCCTGACATGCTTGGAGTCAGGGACTCCACCATCCTTCTCTCCAACGGTAACATGTTGAACCATGACAGGAGAAAATGGCGCTCCATCGGAGGGATGTGGATCTCCACCCCATCGAGAGTAAAATCCCAGCTCTCGGATACCTCAAGCACTCTGGTATTCTTTATAGACAAAGCATCCCCAAAGAGGAACGCCGGCTTCAGATATTTCCCATTCAATCGCCCTGAGTTCATCATGGCACAGAGAAAGTAGAAAGGTTGTTTCTTGATGGCAGTCAACCTCTCCGAAGGATCTTTCAGAAGCTGCTTTGTCATATGCTCGACTATATGGTCATATTGGGCCTGACCCACCAGAAGTTCCCCTGCTGCATTAACTGGCAGATTCACTAAAAATAGACAAAAGGAATAAGTTAAAAGAGGGGCTTTTGGCTTATGTGGCCCAGCCTACAAAGAACTTATGAGGTTCTATTGTTGAACATGAGCTTATGTGGCATTAATTAGTGTAAGCTTATGCGGCTCTGTTTCGCGTACGCTTATGCAATTATGCTTAACGAGGCGTTATGCGGCTCAAATCAGAAGACCGTTATGCGGCTCAAATTCAGAGGAGCTTATGCGGTTCGGTTTTCGCACAGCCCTATTCGGATGAATCCAGGGGGGGCTCCATGCGGTTTGGTTCAAAAGAGTCCATGCGGCTCTGATCGACAGGTCATTATGCGATTCAGTTTACGAAGTGTTCATACGGCCCACTAAGGCAACTCCCATGCGGCTTGGACATGGGGTATACCCCCATACAGCTCGGTTATGGGACATGTATGCGGCCTATACAATTCGAACAGTTTGCATTAAAGGCTTGTGTATAAAGCATGCAACAGAGCCGACTTTGTTAGGGTTTCGAAGCATATGACTTTCCCAAATCCTTACCCTTAACGGCAGGATGAACGTCGGAATGAGCTTTGGGTGCCGCAGCCGACGTCAAGGCCACGCCCTTACCCTTCACCGCAGCCTTCGCCGCAACCTTGGAGGACTTGGGAGCCATTGCTGATGATCAGAGAAGGAAGACGAAGACAAGAAAGCTAGGGCAAGAGTAGAAAGTAAAGAAGTCTTTTTTTCCAAATACGCTGCTATTTATAGGCGGAGCCCATAGACCGACACATCGATCCATGTGCAGTATAACCGACTCTTCGATTATCAAGGCGATTCGACTATTCAAGGCTAAACTCTTGGATTTCTGCCCCAAAAAGCGGCTTTAAATCTGACAGCAAATCAAAGGCAATCAATATAAAGATTTGCACATGTGGCATAAAGACATGGCAAGGAGCTTATGCGGCCAGACAGCCTATGTGGCCAGACAGCCCATACGACTGGAAAGCCCATGCGGCTCAGATGGCCATGTGGTTGAGGAGGCCATGCGGCTGAGACATCCATGCGGCCAGAACATCCTATGCGGACCGAAGAGTTTTTACATGGCCATGCTTCTTATTCAAAGTATTTCAATTTTGCAAATTGAAAACTTTGAAGGGGGTCTTGTAGAAGTATGGAAAAGAATAAAGAAAGGCCCATGCGGCTCAGAATCCCCATGCGGCTCAGGAGTCCATGCGGCTCAAGGGTCCATGCAGCTCGAATAGTTCCATACGGCCCAGAAAGAAGCCACGTGGCCTTCAACAGTTCTTCTCTATATTCTGCTGTATTTAATGTCCTGACGACTGCTCTGACAAATGACAGATATGACAGCTCTGACATAAAGACTTTAAAAATGACTCTGACATGATGGCATGTTCCTAGGGAAGAGAAGAAAATCTTCTTACAGTTGGCAAGATCCACCAAGTCCCGAGATCACTTCATGCGGCTGCTGCATTTATGCGGCCGCCCACTTCATGCGGCCGCCCACTTCATGCGGCTGCCTATCCCCATGCGGCTGCCCATCTGCATGCGGCTGCCTATCCCCATACGGCTGCCCATTCCCATGCGGCTTCCCATCCTCATATGGCTGCCCATCCTCATGCGGCTGTATGCTTCATGCGGCTGAGAGGACCACCTATATGCGGCTCTGCCAGGACGGTCCAGTTGAGACACGTGGCGCTCTTCGCGATAATTGAGACACGTGGCAGTCTTATCTTCCCTGGAATTATGGGTGCTAACAAATCCTAACAAAATCAGATTTGTTACGATCGTCATAATTGCCCAGATCAAATCAAATTAAACAAATTGGACACGTGGCAGGCTATCACAAATCACGAATATTCATGGCAATCAACATTTATTGCCCACAGAGATTTGATGCAATCATATTAATTTCTCAAATTTATTATATTCAAGATGAACGGTCCAGATTAATAACACTTAAGCCGCCGACTTTTCAAAATGGGTAATCATTGTAAACCCTAATGATCACCCCCCCACTCCTATAAATAGCAAGGTGCTATTCCCTTGCAAAAAAGACGGGGACAGACGCATACAGAGAGAGGCGCACAGAGGAGCATATACACAAAAAGGAGAGCACAGAGAGATACGTGCAGAGCCAGACACAGAGCATTTCTTCTCCAGAGCCAAGACTGCGTCCGATCGTCCAAGGAGTAAGGCAGAGTTGTCGTCGCTTTCCGGAGCCTCTATCGTCACCCTTTATAATCAAAAATAAACAATTGTACTTAGATTATTGTACCTAGGTTTTTGTCCCTAGGCTTTCTTTGTATGAGCGAGTTTGTATTGTGAGTCTAAGTTCAGTCCTTCTATATAATTGTTCTGTACTTTCACAATCAATGGCAAACGGTGGGTAATAGGTCAGGTCACCCAAAGCCTCATATCTTGGTTGTTCTCTGTAGCACACATACTTTCCCTTACCTACTCCCTGGTACCTAGGAACCCCTGTAATATCACTTCCCTTAGATGTAGCTTGATGTACACAGTGAGCTGAGCATATAGCTAGCGCAAATAAACTCTACGCACACAAAAGTAGCTAAGATAGCCTTGAGCGTAAGAAACTCAAATAACTTTTATGCGTAAAGGAAGCAGTCTCTTGAGCGTAAAGTAACCCATCTGCACACTAAACTATAAGCGTTGGGTTTGGTGCGAAAATATTCTTGGCTTCTGTGCAATGTTCTGTCAGAAAATTATTCTGTCAGAGCAGTATCACGCACATTAAATGTTGTCATGACAGCCTGTCTCTCGTGTAAAGTCTGAGAATGCTCTCGCGTAGAGTTTGAAGATGGCTCTTGCGTAGAGTTATACTCTGTTTGATCTCTGCGTAGAGCTTGAATCTGACTCAGTTTGACTTGCATAGAGTCTTTAAATGAGCTTCGCGTAGAGTCTGAAATTGACTTTGCGTAAAGCTCTCAACTTCTTTGACTTGGTCTATGAAGTTTATTTATGCTTCTACAAGACTCCCTTCAAAGTTTTCAAAGTTTGTTTCAAAATTTGAAATACTTTGAACAGAAGCGTAAAATTCGTGATATCCAACAATCATCTCAGAAGCGTAAAATTCGGGATACTCAACAGTCATCTCAGAAGCGTAAAATTCGAGATTCCCAATAGTCATCTCAGAAGCGTAAAATTCAGGATGCCCAACAGTTACTTCGAGAATTTGAACCGATTTCAAAATTTTCTATAAATAGAGCTTCGCTAGTAGAGAGAGAACTTTACTCAGCTTTGCAATCTCAATCTTCTTTACTCTTGTCTTCGAAATCCCAGTTCAAACAAATGGCACCAAAGAGCAAGATCACCGTCAGCGCTAAGGGCAAGAAGCCCGTTGTTGCTTCATTGGGGACTGAGCGTACGGAGACTACCGTCGCATCATCGGAGGTAACCCAAAAGACCAACCCCTTTGTGGCTCCAGCCATGATAGGTAAAACCCTATCTAGTTTGGCCATGGGTTCGTCGGAGAAGAAGAAGAACCGAACAAAAAACCTAAATTTTACGCCCACGTTTATACGTGTCAGCGTCGAATAAAAACCACCAAATACGCCCACGTCTATACGTGTCAGCGTAAAATAGAAACAACAAAATACGCCCACGTCTATACGTGCCAGCATAAAATAGAAACAACAAAATACGCCCACGTTTATACGTGCCAGCGTAAAGTTAAAAATATGCAAATCACCCACGTTCATACGTGTCAGCATAAAGCAAGTCAAAAGACTATATGTTTTCATGCATACAACTTTTACTCTTTTTGAACATAGAAAAGTACGCGTAAAAAAAACTTTTAGTCATACACTACATTAACTTAGAATATTTTCCAAAAAATGAGAAATATTCAAAATCCTTTACGCACAAATCTTCACTTGCGTAAAAAACCTCTTGCGTAGAGATGAACCAACTTAGTATATTTTTCAATCTTTTTAAAACAAAGAATGAAAATTTTCAAAATCTTTACGCACAAACATTTACTTGCGTAGAAGCATTTGTGTAGAGATGTATAGAGATCAATTCTGAATTTTACTAACTTGATTTCTTTTTTTTTCTTGATCTTTTTTTGCAGTGGACTTGCAAATTCATCCTCTCTCTGAAGTCTTTGGTTCTCCAACTGGTATCTTGGGTTCCAACTATTTGGAGAATTTGTCTCATGTTAAGTTCCCATAAACTGACAAACAATACCCTGAAGAGAGACAACAACTGATAGCTGCTCAGGGAGACAGAATGTTGCTGTCATTGATAAATGGAGAATTGCTGGTGTCGCTAGATGGCCAGCAATTTTTGAAGCCTACTTTCATGTTTGAGGATGCTATTGATTTTCAATCACAGACGAACCCCAAGAAGGAGGATTGGGTGTTTAAGTTTGGAGAGAGGGCGATGTATCTCTCATCCATGCCAAGGGATTATCCCCTGTCTTCGTTTGTTCACGCCACCTACCCAAGACAGATGATCTGGAACCGGACTGCCAGCAGTCATGGTAGACCAGGCAAAATTATTTTTAAGAGGGACGGGTCCAACCAAATGGGCTACCATACCAGTACTCCCAGTGGTGGTGTCGTTCCTTTCTCCGGTTTACTACCTGGATTCACACCAAGCGAGGATTCAGCTTTGATCCAACCAGTGCAGATACTAATGTTCATAAACAAGTTTATGAACGCCTCAGTGCTATATCCCCAGGTCAACCCTAGGCTGCCAGGGTGGATGACCCCTCCTAATAAGAACTGGATTCAACTTAGTGATTGGATCATGAAGAACTTCAAAACAGAACTACGAGCCATTGGACTGTTTGAAGCAGTAGCATCCACAAGTCAAGGCATACCAATGAACAATAATTTGTTCTTAGCTTTGATGGAGTTATATATCATCTCAACAGGGACTTTTGCAACCCCAATAGGTGAAATGGGTCTTGCACTCCATGAGATGTAATTCATCTCCAAACTGCCAATGGAGGAAGCTCCATATGAAGAGTACGTTCCCTCCAACCGGGAACTAGCAAAGATTATGGAGAAAAATTCTCGGTTAGTTGAGGTATACCAAGAGTTGATGTACCATTATCTGATTTGCACCACTATATATGAAAGTGGATCGCATTTGGTATACATCAATAAATGGACAACATATCTATTCTACCATAAGAATAGGATATCCAAGGATGACAAAGAGAGATTTCAAGATAACAAGGCTCAACCTATCAACCCTTGTTCAATAATTCCTACTGATTCAATAAACACTTGGATGATCACCTATAAGTCTCCGGACAAATATTTGACCACCAAGGCTGGAGAATTCCCTGTAGGAACCGAAGCTTTGAGTTTTCTGAGACATGGCAGTCGAAAGCTCTCAAAAGAAGCCTTGCTAGCGGGCTTTTTTTTCCCTGTGGCTGTGAAGATGGGTTGTAGCAGGGACCGGTACAGTCGACAGGATTCACCGAAATATACTATGGCCAGCAGTACGTTTGGTATTCAAGGCCAGAATTAACCTGTTATCGGCAACGGTATGTCGGATAAATGCAGGTTTGCGTGCATTTGGTGATGAACTAATCAATAATGCTCCTTACCGAAAAGATTTCCCTAGGGTGGAGATGCCCTTCACTTACTTGATGGGCTGGTTATTGCATCACAACTACAATTTATTGCCACCGGGTCCTGGAAATGATACGGAGGTATTCCTCCAGAAGTTTAATAAAGCCACGTGGACTGCGACTTCAATGGCGGATACCCGGGCAACACTAAATTTTTTCCATGGGTGGAACTTTTTCTGCACAAGACCACCAGTCCCAGCTGACTGTTTCAGCGTACAATTTAAAGATATAGATGAAGGAAGGACTTCAATACCTGTGCCAGCCTTTAAATGGCTAATATGCATCAGACCCTCGTATCTGATGTATAGAACTGAAGACAACTGTATGTTTGAACCATATCAACCCAGTCGGTTCGCTCATCAGTTCGGGTATGACCAACTTTACGTTGGTAATCCCTCTACTACCTTCAACTATTATGAAAAATTAGTTGATGGTGCAAGGGCATGGAGATATTTCAACACTGGATGTACCGGTGCTAGATTCCGTGTGTCAACTGCTATAAGTACAACTGAGCTACGAATGCTTCATTCGTATGCTCGTTTTTATGCCTCCATTCGTTCCTTCCTAAATGACTACAGCATGAAGGGGAGTCTTCGATGGGTCAAGGAAGGAAACGTCGAAGAACCAGTTATGGTACCTTCGGACATACCTGATGATGTTGCTGTTCCAGATGAATATCTGGAGACGATCCCTACGGGAGTTGGGGAAACAGCTGCAGGACCCATTACCATCGCCACAACCCGGAAGCGGAAATCAGATACAGCTGTTACTCTCTGGGAGAAGAAGAAGAAAGTCACTGTTAAAGGGCCTTCAAGACAGAGAGCCGCTACTCCAGAAAGCGAAACTCCTGTTGAGGAGCCTCAAAATATTACATCTTCTTCAGCTCAACCTAGAGAAGGGTCTTCAGCATCCCAACCAGCAGCATCAACAGAAGTTATAGGAGTCGTATCTCCTGGACGCCTCAGCACTTCACTACATCTCACTTTGCCACAAAAGGCGAAAGTGTTGAAGATACCGTAACAAGTGATGCTATGATATGGAGCCCATCCCCTCGGATGAACCGGCTCTTGAATTAGAAGATGATGACTGGGATATGGATTATGACGCACTCTTAATACGTCCTGCACCTACTCCAGGTAAAGATAAATTACACAAAATTTATACAAAAATATGTATTATAATTCTGTATATTTAACTATTTTGCTTAATCTTTGTAGGTATCATTACTGTAGCAAAATCCGTTGCTCCTCCTCCTCCTTAAGAGACTACGCATGAAGAAGAAGAAATAGGGTCTGAAGAAGAGAGTTCTTCTTCAAAAGAAGATTCTGCTTCTAAAGAAGACTCTCCACCTATGGAGATGCCACCAGAGCCTGAAGTAGAGGCTCATCAAAAATTACCTTCTCCTGTCGAAGAGAGATAAGAAGCAGCTGCAGCAGAAGAAGAGCCAGTTGCAGACGAGGAGCAAGCTGTAGACAACGAGCCAACTGTATTCCAAGAATCAATTGATGCTCAAGAACAAATTGCTGAGGCACCATCAATTGCTGTTACCAGTCCAGCTCAAATTCCTGAGACAACTGTGTTCGAGTCTGAATCGAACATAGGAAGTAGCACCTCCATGATACCATCTTCTACTACCGAAACTCATCCTTCGGAGGTAGCAGGAAAAGTTGTTGAAGATGTAGCCCCAGAACTCCCTGGGACTCAATTAGCCATGGTAGCAACAACAACTATGGCTTTATCTCAAATTGCTACTAAGGCAACGACAACATCTGCCCCCAGTCTTCAGAAGAAGGATTTAGTAGACCTTGCTTCTACACCGAGTTCATATGCAGAAATGAATCTTTTAGTTGAGATTCATACTGAAGCTTTCTATAAAACCTTGGCGGCCTTGATCAAGATGGTCCTGAAGAAGGGCCTAAATTATGAAAGCTTGAAGGCTGCGATTGCTTCCACCATTGGAAATATTGCTATGTTTAATGATGCTGAGAGAGCAGCAGCTCTAGAGAAAGTAGTGGAAGGACTTGAACAGCCTATTAAGGAATATCTAAGGCTGTCAAGTGAAACCCTCGAAAGTCTCATCCAGACCGAGTATGATGCTTTATCAGCTGAATACATCACTCGGGAGACTATTTTTAAAGAATCTCTTCAGGACTACAACAGCAAAGTTGCCAGAGAGAGGACTTTTTTGAACGAAACTAAACCCTTACTGGAGACACATAAAGAAGCCTATAAAACTTTAAACATGAGAATTCATCAACAAGATGATAGAATTCGTGAAGTTAAAGCAGAGTTGTCTCGATTGAAGGCAGAGAGAGAGAGAGAGCAAATGATTGCAGCTCGAGATAAACATCTGGCGCAGAGCTCAATATTGGAAGAGAAGGTCTTTGGTGCTGAAGCTACCATAAAACCCTTGATGAAGCCAAGGATAAGATTATATCTGCTTTTGTCGAACTCTCTCATCTCTGTACAGCAGAAGCTCGAAGAACTATAGCACATACAACTATTTTAGGCTCTCGTGAAAGTCGTCTGGCCGAATTACATATGATGATTGAAGATCTGTCTGCTCCTCCTTAGGAATTATGTATAAATAAAGAATTTTGTATTCTTCCTTTCATGTTATCAATAAAAAAAATTGTATTCTGTCTTTTGCTGTAATATTTCAAATCATGCAATGAATGAAACATTTTTTATAAAATGGTTGTGAGATAGAAAACAATTATCAGAGGTAATAATCTGAACATGATAAGTCTTCAAAGCTTAACAAAGTAGATTATATCTATCCAGAGGTAATATGGACATGATAGATGATAAATCTTATTTTCTTGTTAGAGTATACAATACTGTCAGAGGTAATATGAACATAATAGATCGTAATGACTCAAAAAAATAGATTAATATCTATTCAGAGGTAATATGGACATGATAGATAATAATAATGAAAAGAAGTAGATTTAATATTTATTCATAGGTAATGAGGACATGATAAATAATAAATCTTTTTCTTTCTGATATCAGCTAGTAAGACAGAAAATTAAAATACTCTTTTAGGAGAATAAACAATCAGCTTAACCAAACCTTGGTAGCTGGGGAATAAAGAAGAAATTCAAACGTAGTATTTTTCAAAAATTTACCATTAATTGGCATCATAAGCAAATCTCCGTTAGGTTTAGATAACCTATAAGCACCATTGGAGAATACGGTTTCGACTACATAAGGACCCTCCCATTTAGCTTGGAATTTGCCTTTACTCTTATGAGTCATAACCATAGGTCTTCGAACAGCTAGAACTAGCTCTCCTACTTTAAATACCCTCTCTTTAACTTTGCGATTGAAAGCTCGGGATATGCAGGCTTGATACAGCTCAATGTGTTGTTGTGCTTGAAGTCGTTTCTCATCCAAACCTTCAAGCTCTTGGAGTCTTAAACGATCATTATTTTCTGTAGTTAGCTCATTAGCAATGGCTATTCTAAGAGATGGTATATGGATCTCCAATGGAAGAACAGCTTCACATCCGTAAACCAATAAAAATAGTGTAAAACCAGTTGGAGTTCGGACTGTTGTTCGATAAGCCCATAAACATTCTCCAAGTTTCTCGTTCCAATCACGTTTATTAGAGGAAACAAACTTTTTGAGAAGTTTAATAATTTTTTTGTTGAAAGCTTCTGCTAAACCATTAGCAGCTGGATTGTAAGCTGTAGAAGTTAAGTTCTGGATCTGATTCTTGTCACAAAATCAATAAAACGCCTGACTAGCAAATTGAGGCCCGTTATCATGGATTATCTTTCGGGGAATCCCAAAATGATAAATGACATGATATTTGATGAAGTTAACCACATTAGACGTTTTTACTTCAATAAAAAGAATTGCTTCTGCCCATTTAAAGAAATAATCAGTTATAGCCAAGATAAATCGATGTCCTTTGACATAAGGGGGATTAATTGGACCAATAATATCCATACCCCAAGCTTCGAAAGGCCAAGAAGCTGCTGTAGGATGTAAGAATTCAGAGGGTTGATGAATAAAGTCAGCATAAATCTGGCATGCTTTACACTGTCTGGCATAATCCACAGCGTCTGCTATCATAGAAGGCCAATAATAACCCATTCTTCGAATACGGTCCTGTAATTTTGGACCTGGTTGATGCGCACCACAAACTCCATCATGAGCTTCACGAAGTGTTTGCTTGGCCTCACTTTCTGAAAGACAACGCAATAAAAGTCCGTCATAAGAACGGCGATACAACATGTGCAAGGAAGAATCGTAGTAAAATCGAAATGAGCGTCTTTTGATTGATGCAGCTTCTTTTGGATCTTCAGGTAAAATTCTATAGACTGCATAATCAATAAATGGACTTCTCCAATCTCTTTGCTGAGAATTTGATTCAGTAGCATAACTGTGTTCAATGTGCAAATTATTCTTGACACAGAATAAATCTCTATCCAACAAAGTAATGGTGTTTTGCCTTCTAATTTGAACTGCTAAGTCTGCAGCTAAACTAGCAAGAGCGTCAGCTTCCAAATTTTGAGAACGTGGCATGAATTCAATAAAGAACCCTTTGAATGAAAGAACCAATTCGATTACCACTTGATGACAGAAAACGAGGTCAGGATTTCTGACTTCATATGTCCCTCTGACCTGATTGACAATCAGTTGAGAATCTCCATAAGCTTCCAAGAACTCAATGTCCAATTGTTTTGCAACTTGAAGACCAATTAGCAGAGCATTATATTCTGCCACATTATTGGAACATGGTTGATTAAGAGAATAAGCACGATATATGACCATTTTATCAGGAGAGACCAAGACAATGTCTACTCCAGAGACAATATTGCCTTTAGGCCCAACTCGTGATGCTCCATCAAAATATAATTGCCAAATGTCATCCCTCAAAGTCATGTTACAATCTACGACTTTATCTGGAATGTCTTCATATAGCTTGGAAGTTTCAGGTATAGGGTGAGCTGCTAAGAAGTCAGCTAATGCTTGACTCTTTACTAATTTTTGAGGTATGTAGACCATACCATAGGGAGTAAGCAACATTGCCCAGGTAGCTAACCGGGAGTTAAGAATACTCAACTTTTTCATCAATACCCGAATAGGATTTATTCTGGATATGACATGAATAGTCTGTCCTGATACATAATGTCTTGTCTTTTGGATGGCAAAGACCAAGGCTAGACATTCTTTTTCCACAGGAGTATACCAGTGTTCAGCCCCAACTATCATTCGACTGAGATAATAAATTGCTTGTTCATGACCTTTATCACTTTTATGTGCAAGAAGAGCACCACAAAAATGATCTAATGCTCAAACATACAGTAAAAATGGTCTTCCCACCACTGGGGGTACTAAAACAGGTGGATTTGTAAGGTATTGCTTGATGTCATTGAAGGCTTTTTAACATGCTTCATCCCAAACAAATGATACACCTTTCTTTAATAGACGAAAGAAATATTGACATCTCCCAGAAAGGTTTGATATAAATCTCCTGATATAAGCAATGCGACCCTGGAAGCCACGGAGTTCTTTCAGATTATGTGGGAGACGCATTTCAAGAATGGCTTTGACTTTATCAGGATCAACATGGATACCTTGAGAAGTAATGACAAATCTCAAAAATTTGCCACTAGAAACCCCTAAGAAAGACTTAGTAGGATTCATCTTTAGTTGATGTTGACGTATCAACTCGAATACTGTCTTTAAGTCTTGAATGTGATCATCTTTTAATCGACTTTTGACAGCGATATCATCCACGTAACATTCAACTATTTTTCGTAGATGTTCTTGAAAGATATTGCTCATGGCCCTTTGATATGTAGCACCAGCATTTTTCAAACCAAAAGGCATAACTGTGTAACAATAAACTCCAAGAGGTGTACGGAAAGCAGTATGCTTTTCATCTACTGGATGCATCTTAATTTGGTTATATCCTGAGAATCCATCCATGAAAGACATGCGTTCAAAATCATATGTATTGTCTATCATGACATCGATGATCGGAAGTAGAAATTCATCTTTTGGACAAGCTATATTGAGATCACGAAAATCTATACAAACTCAAAATTTTCCATTCTTCTTCATGACAGGAACAATATTGGCAATCCAATCTGGGTGTTGTTCTTCACGGACAAAATCGCATGTGATCAGCTTTTTAACTTTTACTTCAATTGCATCCATCATATCTGGTCGAAAATGCCGCTGTTGTTGTTTTACAAGTTTGGCATTAGGAAGAATATTGAGCTTATGGGTAGCTATTTTAGGATCCAGACCTGGCATATCCTCATAGCTCCATGCAAAGATATCAATATATTCTTTAATTAGTTTTATCAACTCTTCTTTTTAATCCTCAGAAAGATTTTTGCTAATAGATATTGGCTTTGACGTAGTTTCATCTCCAACATCAATCTGGACGATTTCATCTTCTGTGAGTGGTTGTCGTTGTTCAAACCGAAGCACCCACTGAGTATCCATTTGTTGTGCCTAAGGGTCATTTTCAAATAGTTCAGATTCATCATCGGTTTGAACCATATTGACTGAAAAGACGCGTTCAGATTCAACATACTGGACTCCTTGAGAATCTGAGGATTGTAAAGAACTGGAAGAAAAATCTTCTTCCATATCTTTATTAAACATGTGGGATGTATCAGATTCAATAAACTGGATTTCTTCAGAATCCGAGGATTGTCAAGAACTGGAAGAAAATTCTTCTTGTATATCTTCATTAAACATATGGGATGTATCGTATCCCAAACCATGATGAGTTCGTTGATAAAACGGATCACCATATAATGGTAATCGTCTACCTTTGCCTTAATTGAGACCTAGCATGGTTTTCAAATCATATCCCATCTTTTGGATAATCTTAAGAGATTGCTGACTATATTTGTCAATTCTGATTTTTCTTTTATCTTTCTCTTCGAGATTATCTGTCTGAATAACAGGGATATTTCTAGCCAAGCCAAACACAATTTGATGCTTGTTTTTCTTATTAAACGGGATCACAAAATAAGATTCTTCGTGACGTCTATAAGTTACGCAAGCTTGTGATGATGAGGCTACATGTAGAAAATAAGGAGAAGATGTTAAGAAACTCTGAGCATAGGGTCCAACATCGACATGAGGAGGAAAAGAATTCTTTTTATGATTAATATATAAGGTTTCCTCTATATTTATGTCAACTTTATGTTGATGACTTTGATTATTAGCAGATAAAGTCATTCTTTCAATAATTTTGACAACCATATACTCCAAAAGGAAATCTTCATTAAAATGAGAGAATACAGAATGATCAATATTTACATCATTGACAGACTGACTACTACGTCTTGGATTAATCATTGATGGACCATCATCTGTCTTCAGCGTAGACTTGCCAAGGTTAATTACTAGTGGTTCTGGATCAGTTGTACGAGAAGTACGTCCTTTGACCTTGATCATGAGAGGTTGATCACCAGTATTGGTTTGAACTTGACTTCTGACTGGAACCCTCATAACTTCATCAGACGTAGCTTGAGTTTTTTCTTTGACTTTAATCATCAAAGGTTCATCATTGACAGGTTGGGGTTGAATTCGACCTTTAACCTTAATCACCAAAGGTTGATCTTCTGAAGGCGATTGATCTTCTGAAATCGATTGATCTTCTGTAGGTGATCGATCTTCAACCATATCAGATATTTCCTTCACATGCTCCTGCGTATAAAGTATTGAATCAGAGAAATAGGCTTCAACACCTTTAAAATGATTGATATCTGCAAATTTAGTCTTTACAGTCCCTTGAGAATCTACATACTTGAAGCATTGATGGAGAGTTAAAGGTACTATGTTATGCTCATGTATCCAAGGTCTTCCGAGAAGGATGTTATAAGATACATCTGAGTTGATAACATAAAAGGTCGTCATAGTTTGAAGATCACCTATTTGAATCTTCAGACGAATTTTTTTCAATGGTTTACTTCTTCCAGAATTGAAACCAACAATTGTCGTACTAGTGTAAGTCAACTCACTAGTAGGAATCCTCAAGGGTCTTAGCATACTCTGAAGGATAATGCTAATGGAAGACCCAGGATCAATGTAAATCATGTCAATTTCGGTAGAGTCAATATACCCAGTATAGCACAAAGGCATGTCATGTCGATTATGCTTCAACAGCATATCTTCTTGTGTGAAAGTAATGTTGGGAATTGATTCCATCACACTGTGGCATTGAGGACATGACACCGGTGTATTGTCAGGACTTTTGAGTTGAGCTAAGCACGAATCTGCCTGTAACAATGCTTCATTCAAAGTCTCTCGACTTTCTTTAGAAAGACGGAGTAACTCAAAGATAGAAAGTCTAGCCAGAGTATTAGCTAACTGGGCTAGAATGTCAAATTTATAGGGTTTCATTAACCCTTGATTTGAACCAGACTTCAGCGGGACGTCAAAACGTACTGCCTTCTGTTTCCCTTTTTCAACCACTGATGGTTTAGAAGGTCTTGCCTCAGCAGGAATAGAAGATGACTGAGTTGGCAGTGTTTCAGCGGCATCATCCGCTTCTTTGGAAGTTCCCTCGTAATCTTTGTGGTAGTCTTTTCCAGATCTTGTACCAGCAAAAGATTTTTCTTCAGACTCGGGAGAATGAAGTACCATATTACAGGATTTAGTCTTCTTTCCCTTAGTCTTTTTCTTATGAATATTTTCATGAGGAACCTCAAATCCCAATCTGACAGAAGATTTCTGACCTTGAATTTGTAAAGGAACTCGCATACCTTTACCATTGTTCAAGCCTTCCGTTTTTTGAAAGTTATAGCCCATCTTTTTCATGAGATGGACTGATTGTTGACTGTACATGTGAGTAGGTAGCGGACTCTCAATAGTTGGTCCAACAAATGAAGAAGAGATAGAGACCTCTGTAGTCGCGAGGGTGGAATCTTTCGGTACAAGAGGTGAAATCCCAACATAAGCTTTCTCGTAGGCAGCAAAAACTTGTTGTGTCCTGTACAAAGGGATACTATTCATTGCCAACCATTGCTGATAAGTAAGCTTTAGTTTGGTAGGAGGAGCCAAACTCGGAGGGCATATGTTCAGACCCTTTAGCCTATCCTCCAAAGGGATGTCATCCAACAAATGATCAGAATTATCATAATCTAGGGTAACAACATGAGAAATCATATTACAGGTTCTGACCTTTTTACCTTTCTTGGATTTTGAAATCTTATTTTCATGTTCCATTTCAGGTACTAAGTCAGGGTGTACCCACATGATTTCACCATTTTTTAAAGTGAGAGGCACTAATTCTTCACTTTGATCTCTGGCTGGTGGAAGGTTCACAATCTTCATTATCGTCTTCAGAATCGGGACAACCCCATCAGGAACTTGTTGTGGAGGGAAACCTCCAAATTGAAGAGAAATCATATTGGTTGTAACTGTATGCTCATCATTAGTTAAAGCGATGGCTTTAGCATTTATCAATTCTTGAATTTTCTTCTTCAAGACATAGCAAGCTTTCGTGGGATGATTTATGTATCTATGATAGATACAATACTTGGGATTATCAACCAAATCCACTTCATTAGGTCATTTTGGCTCTGGAATCTGGAGCTTACCACTCTTCACGAGACATTAAAATATCCCAGGTATATCACTGTCATCGAAAGAGTATTCTTCTTTCGGCTTAGAAGATTCTGGATTACTTGGTGTAACTTTGGGTTTTGAAAGGTTCACCACCAAGGTTTCTTTTCCTTTCTCATTACGATTACCAGAGTTGTTACCTGAAGAGGCTTTCTTTCCTTTATCTTCTGAGGCAAAAATTATCCCACGTTCACGAGCTAATCTTCCGTTGGTCTCAGCTGAAACTGCTGCTATAATAAACGAGACCCAATCTGTGAATTGAGAGCCTGTAAAAATAGCGATAGATGGTCGCAGATTTATTTTGCATGTATCAATCAATGCTGAATCTGGCATACCATGAGGCATTTTCAAAGTAGCATGTCGAAAACGTTCAATAAATGTCCGAGTATCCTCTTTCTCCTTTTGTTTAATTTCTATTAAGGAAGACATATTCATGTCCATCCCTCCTTCATAGAAACGAGAGAGAAACATTACTTTGAATTCGTCAAAAAACGATATACAATTATCGGGTAGACTACGATACCAATCGTATGCTGTACCCGTCAAACATCCAATAAAGACTCGAGTGAGAAGAGCATCATTCTTCTATAGATGTACAGTCATAATATCAAAGTAATTGATATATTGACTTGGAGAAGCCTTTCCATCAAATAATACCATAGATTGTGGCTTAAATTTGGAAAGAAAGGGTACATCATTCCAGTGGGGAGGATAAGGTTGTTTAATCCCCAACTTCTGGAGCTGATCTTTATGCTTGAGAACTTCAAATTGTGCTCTTAACTCCCGTACTGCTTGAATGGCTTAAATAGTTTGAGGGAGCATATTTGATTGAATAGTGGTCGGATGTACCGTAACCCCCACCGGAGGTGATACATCTTCTGGAATGAGAGGATCAGGAGATACGGATTTTTGATTGATAACAGGCTCTTGACTCAGATTATTCAAAGGTATATCAATCCCTTGACTATCTTGAGTTTGTGCAGTTGCCTGTACAGGTGTTATCACTGCAGGTTGGACTGTTTGCTGAGTCGTTATTATCTGATGCATAATTTGCATCATTACAAGCATATCCTTTATTGATTGTTCTACTGCAGAAAGACGATGTTCTGTATGAGAGGTAAACGTCTCTTATTCTTTTTCGATAACATAAGATTCAACTCCTCTTGAACACATAGAGGGAACAGTGTAGAGATAAGAATCAATGCTATCAGTTTCTGACTCCTGATACTGGGTACCCCCAGCCTCTGAATCTGAAGAATACATACTTAAAGGTCATTGACTTCTTGATCGAGTATGCTGGTACACTCCTTCAAAAGTGTCAAGAATTCGGTTGAACCGTTGTTGACTTGGAGTTCGGGACGAGTTGCGTTTTGGACGTCGTCCTCTATTAATATGAGATACCATGTTGACAGATGCATAAGACAACTCATGTTCTTGATCATAAAATTTGTTGCTGATGTACATTATAGCTTAATCGGTCAAAAACTGACCGTTTAGTAGCAGAACAACAACATTTGATCATAATTTGGTGAAACTCACAATGATAGTTTTCTTGAGGGAGGAGATTTTCTATTTTTACGCTTTTGAACAAGTAACTCGCGTAAACAGAAGAATTAGAAAGTAATATCTTCTTTTTTATATTTGGAACAGAGAAATATCCAGTCCCTTGCGTAAAAAGAAGATTACTAGTTTCATTGGCAGAAGAAAGTTGTGTGTTTTTACGCACTTGAAGTTATGTGCATAAATCTTGAGTTGATTTTTGTGCACTGCGAACTCCATCAGCATTATGCGTAATCCTGAGATTAGGCATTTTGCGTAAAACAGTAATAAAAGATTGTTGGCGTAAAACAGAAGATTTGCCACAATTTTTATTCTTCTTGGATAAACCAAAGGAATTATCTGTCATAGTAACAGAAGATTTGTTTTTACGCTGCACACGTGTAGGCAAGTTCACTTTAGGTACAAAAGCACCATTATGAACTTTATCTACCATGTCACCGACATGAGATTTGCCCTTACGCGTATAGCGCAAAACAGAAGTATCTGCCACGTCACAGACGGGAGATTTGCCTTTACGTATAGAGCGCAAGACTTGAGCGTCTACCACGTCACAGACGGGAGACTGAATTTTACGCCCTGGGCGCAACACTGAAGTAGGAACTGCCTCGTCACAGACGGGAGCCCCAACAACAGGAGTGGGAAGAATTTCCTTGCCTTCAGAGACAATAGAGAGATCAGAGGGTGCTTTGGACTTAGGAATCCAAACTTTGCACACCTTTCATGATTTTTGAACATTGGAGCAGCGAGTACTACCCCCAGTTCGGAGCATTTCTTCGTAAGCAGTCTGGTCGAATTGAACGACCAGAGTCTTCTTCGTCGATCCAATCGACACTTCATCGTAGTGAGCAGTTACCTTCTCGTCAGAGGAGAAAGTCGTCCCCAGCAGAGTCGCTATTTTGTTTCACTTAACAAAATGCCTTTAAAGGGCTTTTGAAAGAAAACGAGAAAAAGTACAAAAGTACAAATAGTTTCTGGGAAGTATTGCTATGGAAGTCTGATCTGAGAGCGATCACTTTGTTCCTTGGACCACATGATGATGATGAAGAGAACTGCTTGAAGAAGAACAACCGGAAGAACTAAGTTACCAGAAAGGTATCGACACAATTGGCACTGATGGCACAGTAGAATGCTTTCCTGCTTTGCTTCACTTTGTTCTTGAGAAAAAGTTGAAGAGAAACACTCTAGAAAATTACTTTGCTCTGAAAGTCTCTGGGCTCCGATCTGTGTGATATCCTCCCTTTAAAAAAAATAAGTCTATTTATAGACTAGACCCTCTATGCGTAAAAAGCAACATAATTGGGTCTCTACGCAAGTAACTGCCACCAACGATTGAAAATCGACCTCTACACGTGATGACACGTGTCCCATATAGAGTTGTGGTCTCTATACATGGTGACATGTGTCCCACAACTTCAACAATATGGGGAGAGCACGAACACACGTTCCTCGATAAGTGTGACATAAAAGCCACGTATGTAGACCATGTTCTCACATAGCCAAAAAAATTGAGCGTAAAATAATCCAAAACAAACTTCCTGCGTAGAGCGGCTAAAAAATAGCCTTGAGCATATAGCTAGCTCAAATAAACTCTACGCACACAAAAGTAGCTGAGATAGCCTTGAGCGTAAGAAACTCAAATAACTTTTATGCGTAAAGGAAGCAGTCTCTTTAGCGTAAAGTAACCCATCTGCACACTAAACTATAAGCGTTGGGTTTGGTGCGAAAATCTTCTTGGCTTCTGTGCAATGTTCTATCAGAAAATCATTATGTCAGAGCAGTATCACGCGCATTAAATGCAGTCCTAACAGCCTGTCTCTCGCGTAAAGTCTGAGAATGCTCTCGCGTAGAGTTTGAAGATGGCTCTTGCGTAAAGGAGCTTGCGTAGAGTTAGACTCTGTTTGATCTCTGCGTAGAGCTTGAATCTGACTCAGTTTGACTTGCGTAGAGTCTTTAAATGAGCTTTGCGTAAAGCTCTCAATTTCTTTGACTTGGTCTATGAAGTTTATTTATGCTTCTACAGTTCCTTGATCGAGGACTTGCTCGTCGTATTGACGACCTAGTTTTTGTTTACTAGGGTTTGTTGAAGGCCAGGAAGGAGGGCAGCCTTACACTGAGAAGGAGCTTTATGAATGAGATAAGAAAATGAAAGATGTTGGAATGAGTAGTTGTCGTTTTGTTGTTCTATGTATAGCTATAGACTTTTGGATGTAAGAAGAATGTAAAAATATGATCGAACATGCAAGTTATGTATAATAAATGTAAATTACTTAGATTGTCTCTTGATGTCTATGCTTTATCCTAGAATTTATAGGCGACAATCGCAAGTATGACACGACATGTTTTATACGGGTGCGTAGCCTGGAGATGTATCACAGTGCTCCAAAATTTTATTTAGAACCAGGGCGTGACAGGAGGCAAGGAGATGCATTGCAAGTCTGGCTTGAGTGAAAAGGAGCTATGTGTAGGCAAGACGCTCCGCGACACTTGGGTCGAGGTACGGTGTAGTGTGCACTACGGGGACACCCGACATAACTTGGCTCGACGTTGCAATGCCCGGGCCAAGCGGTGCTCGACTATGGTGCATGCGAGGATTGTGCTTCGGTCCATGATGACTTGAGGACGGTTAGGTGCTCAGTTCGGTGTGACGGATGTACACACTAGCTGAGCTGACGGGAACTCTGGTAAGCAAAATAGTGGGCGGCGCCGGCTCGCGGAGGAGTCCCGCGAGGGTTTGTTTCAACCATCGAGCGACTGCTTACAGTGAGCAGCCAATGACGCTCAGGTCTGGGGGCTTATCAAGAGGATGCGCTGGGTTTTGGGTCATGCAGGAAGGAAGAGAGGTGGGGTGAGGACAGACGGCACTGTCAAAGAAAATGGGAAGTTGCGGCGGCTGTAGTATAGCAAGAAAGATGGGTGTCGAAAATAGAAAGGATAGGATAGATGAGAGAGATGCTGGTAACAGGAATAGGAGGATGCATGGGCCCTCATATATAAAAATAGACGCATTGGATTTAATATGCATGTGGAGGAGTGACACCTCCCGTAATAATCCCGTAAATAATATTCCGTATTAGAAGCCGCCTGTATATATATAGTCCCTAAGGCACTAGCCTAGTGGTAGTTGCGGGGGGCCGCCCGAGTGTAGGTCGCGAGTTCGAATCTCCCCTAGGCGGCTGGGTTACTTTGGGCCACGACCCGGCTTGGAGAAAGGATACCTCAAAAAAAATCTAAGGAAAAGCAGGCGGCTTTCTACCACAAGAAGAAGGACCTTACTAATCTGAAAGTGAAGGAGACTTCTCTCAAGCAACAGAAGGCAAAGTCCCATGTGACTTGCTTCAATTGTGGCAAGAAGGGCCACTATAAAAGTGAATGCAGATCCAAGCCCAAGCAGTCAGAGCAAGGTGACCCTAGTATAATTTTTGCAGTTATTGACATTATTGCAATGATTGCTCAGGTCACTACGGTGGGGGCTGAATCTGACTGGTGCTTAGACACTGGTGCCACCTGCCATGTCTGCTCTAGCAAGGAATGGTCCACCACATACATACCAACCTCTAAAAGTATTATGGTGGAAAACCAGGCACAAGCTGAAGTGCAAGCGATCAAAACGGTGGTGTTGAACTTGACTTCAGGAAAGTCTCTGACGCTTCAAGACGTAAAGCATGTACCTGCTATTGCAAAGAACCTGATCTCTGGAGGCCTACTCTGCAATGTAGGCCTAAGGATGAACATCAATGCTGGCCAGATAGTGATGTCCATAAAAGGAACATACTTCGGAAAAGCGTTTTATATCGAAGGAAAGTTTAAACTTCAGCTTGTAAATCAGTCGAATGAGACTAATGCAATCACTCATTCTGATTATACTCTTGAGTTGTGGCATAATAGACTAGGACATGTTCATTGTAAAAGAATAAACAAAATGTCTAGTCTCGGACTTATCTTCAAATGTGGGGATAAGATAGAGAAATATGAAGTGTGTGCTCAGACGAAGATCACAAGGAAATCATTTTCTTGGGTTAATCGAAACACAGATCTTCTGGAGTTGGTACACTCCGATATCTGTGACTTCAAACAATTCTCTACGAAAGTCGGGATGAAGTATTTCATAACTTTTATCGATGACTTCTCAAAATACGCATTCATGTACTTGCTGAAGTCTAAACACGAAGCGTTCGAGAATTTCAAAGAGTTCAGGGCCGAGACTGAATGACAAACTGGACAACAACTCAAGAGAATAAGAAGTGATTGAGACAGAGAGTATCGGTCTCATGAATTCGCATCGTTCTGTAAAGAACATGAAATCATCAACGAGACTACTGCTCTGTATTCTCCTCAATCTAATGGAGTAGCAGAAAGGAAGAACAGAACATTGACAGAAATGATAAACTCAATATTGTTAACTGTGGGTCTTCTAAATTGCTATTAGGGAGAAGCTGCATTGATGACCACTTTTATTCTGAATAGAGTGTCGTATGCAACTTTGGACATCACTCTTCATGTACTCTGGTTCAAAGTCAGACCTAACTTGAATATCATTCCAGTGTGGGGTGTCTGGCATGCGTAAAGCTTCCAGATCTGAAGATTCAAAAACTTGGGACAAGGACTACGAAGACGATCTTCTTGGGATATGCTGAGAAGAGTGATGCTCGAAGATTTTTTGATATAGAATCAAATCATATCATTGAATCTCGTGACACAGAATGCTTTAAAGATAAATTTGCAAGGCACAAGAACATTATTCTTGCGGACATTCCGGAGAATAATGAGGGTGCACAGGAAATTGAAGTTTTTAATGAGAACATAGTCCAAGAAGATGTTGTTATGGAGGAGACAACACTTGAACTAGAACTCGATGAGCCGTCAACTAAGCGAGTGAGGAGACCGAAGGACTTCGGAGATGACTTTGTCACCTATCATGTGGAAGTAGATCCGCTTACCAATGATAAGGCGATGAAGACCAGAGACGTTGTTTTCTGGAAGAGACAATTGACAATAAAATTAATTCAATTACCTACAATAACTTTGGGTGTTGGTTGATCTTCCTGAAGGAGCGAAACCCATCGGATGCAAATGGATCTTCAAGAAGAAGATGAAAGAAAATGGAACTATTGACAAGTTCAATGCTAGACTAGTAGCCAATGGATTCTCTCAGAAACAGGGGATTGAATATTTCGATACGTATGCTCCAGTATCCCGGATGAGAACCATCAGAATGTTAATTTCTCTCGCAGCAATACATAGGTTTGTGATACATCAGATGGATGTAAAGACAGCTTTCCTGAATGGCGAGCTAACCAAAGAGATTTATATGCAATAACAAAAATGATTTGTCGTCAAGGGTCTTGAAGACAAAGTCTGCAAGTTGGTGAAATCCTTGTACGGTTTGAAACAGGCTCCCAAAATATGGCATGAGAAGTTTGACAAAGTCATAAGATCAAATGGCTACAAAGTCAGCGAGACGGATAAGTGTTATCACGCCCCGGTCATGTAGGACCGATCGTCCTCGCTAAGGCGTGATGCCGCATGAGCCTAAATTACGCTCACGCAAGGCGGGTTCCATAACGGCTGATTACAGGCTAAGCAACGGGGGTCGTCGCATAGAAGTCCCAAGCAGAAATATTGATTAAACAGCAGCGAAATCTTAAAACAAAACACATGTCATTCAAAATGCCCTTTATTGCTATTGAAACAAAGATTACATAGGTGGACGCGAGGCCAAGATTACAATCACACAAGCTCACTCTTCTTACAATACAAGTCACTCTGCTCTCTCTCATCTCTCAATACAGCTGACGAGCCAGCGAATGCTTCAGATATGCGATGTCCATACATTATGTCCCGTATAAGTCCAGACTCCAAACGGCCGTACGCCTCAAACGCCAAGAAACTCCGTACCTCGACGCATCCAAGCGAGCTCCGCGCCAACGAGCTTCTACCTGTGCCTGCACATAAATATTGTGTGGGTGTCAGTACTCAACTGTACTAGTGGAGTGAGCTCCTCGCCCACCCATACAAAAACAACACGTTCATTTACTTTGTGCAATATATCCTTTTACGACTGTTTTTCTATTCTTGCCTTAGGATCAATTTTAGGACATAACCCCGGCCTATTTTGTGGCTCTAAACCATCACCGTGCCTTGCACCAACAACTTACTCATACTATGCCTCTAGACCTTCTCGTGCCAACAACTTCATCTTATCGACTCGTGCTTGCCTTTCGGCCCATATTTGGAACGCAACAACTTGGTCGTGCCATAAATCTCTTTGTATAACATAATCGAGGCAGTGCCTCACCACTTAGTAACTTTCTAATACTCGTACCGCAACAACGTAGTCGTGCCATAACCTATCGAGTTCATACCTCGCGACTCAACAAGACTTAACCGAACTTGCCCTATAGCCCTTCCTGACTTAAACTCAAAGATGCCTCAATTCCAACATATATAACTCAGGGTCTACGGCTTAATACTTAACGCCGCATCTCGTAACTCTGGGTCATCGGCTTAATACTTAACGCTGCATCTCGTGCCGAAGCACGAGTCCTTCTTATAACCAAAATCTTAGACTCCATACTGGTGTTGCAACCGTATACACCCTCTTGACCCTACTCGTGCCGTGCTTACAATTTTTTTGATTTGACTGACACAGTGCATGCTGATTCGCCGCTTAGCACGCCAACTCATCTATATGAAAGTTACTGGCAATCCAAGCCATCATGGACATAGCTCCGGTAGGCGGCGAGTCTTTCGATGCAAGGTAGCGAGCCCCATGGAAAGCTCCCGACTAACCATGCTGTACAATCCAGCGTAGCTATAACGTCTTCCCCCTAGGTCGACTGGGCCCGGCATAATACCAGTCGAGAAAAAAAAATCCTTGTCAACAAGTTGTCCATGACCACGCATCTACGAGACATCTAGACTCACGTATATGCATGGCCTAATTTATGGTATAACCCGACCCATACTTAGCAACTCGTGCGTCAGAACCATGAGACTCCCAACCGAGGGACCGCCTCATACTATGCAAAAAGTGCATTGAAACTATACGATGCAAAACGTGTATCAAAACCATATGATGCAAAACGTGTATCCTTAGAGACTCCCAAAACGTGGGACCAGCTCGACGACAAACGGTCGCATGAACTTTCTTTTCTTTGGAACTTAGGGAACGACTAATGCGTAGCCTTCCAACTTAACTTGAACAAAACGTGTTCCTTAAGTGCCATAGACCGTTGCTAACTTTTCATAGTGCCGACAGTGGCTCGTGCCTTAAACCGACTTGTGTTCTATGCGATGCTATCGTCCAAGTCATATTTATATGACAAGCCTTGAGATCGTGGGACTATATGACTTAACAATCGCAGAAAGAGCGGGACAGTGCTTACTATGACTTCGAGAGTCTAGCATAACTCTTGCCTAACTTAATAGTGCAACAACTTAATCCGTGGGACGGGCAAGGCTATGCCAAGCCTTGGACAATGGGATAGTGCATGCTTTATCAAGCATTCGTACGTGCGATGCCTATGACTTAGGCTAAGTCCATAACTTTGTGGCAACTTAAACCACCTTCCTTCTCCTAAGCCACGGGACGAAGGACCGAATGTCATTTTGAAAGCGCAACGTGCAACACTTCTAAGCCGACAGTGGAACCTTTCCATATTCTTAACTTAATCGACCCGACTTGGGATTATTCCTTTAGCTATGTTGATTCGTCTCTTTTATTATCAAGCCTACTTGTGCATTGGAAAACATTCATTTTATTAGTGTGAAGGCCAAGCTGACGCAAGTTCACCGAAGCCACACACCTGAATGAGGAGTCGCCTCGACCGTGCGGGTCTTCGAGCAAGTCGTTGCATGGCTAAGTCCGAACGCCATTGGCGTTTCGATTCTTCCGATTGACTGAGCGAGACGGGGCACTACATTATACACCACTCAGAAAAAGTTTTGTCCTCGAAACTAACTGAGTACACTTATCTACTTATAACTTGATTCATCATCCAATGATTCTCGCACACCTACTTCCTATACATTTCTTCAATCTGACCCATGCTCGTGCTTTGATTTTCCTTCACATCGAACAACTATATCTCGACTTGGGTAACTTACACTTATTGCACACACGGTCGACTTAGTTCTAGGATAAACTATTCGATCAATCGACATTCAAGTTCATTTTAATCCAACGATCACACTACCATCAATACTTTATTTGCAACACACGATTTCAAAATCTTCGATGCTCTTCCATTCCTTTAGTCTCACTTGAATTCAATGTATCACTTAGCTGGATCGTGCACATATCTAAGGCATCCCCGAAATATATGCATTTCAGCCAAGTCTCATGATAGTGAATCCAATCTCACATATTTGATTCATTCTATCAATCCTGAAATCAATCATATGCTATCTCTTAAAGAAAGCAGGGACATCTCGCTTAACCGCTAGGCCATCTCTCCAGGCTAAAGTCAATCGTCAGTATTGGAATCACAGTTTCTAAATAATAATATCAACACTGACCCCATTCCTAAGGTCAAACCAAAGTTGATAGTACAGGTTTTCTACCCAAGCTTGCATCACTCCGATTTCTAAAATTCGAGCATATATTCTCCAATTTGCACTTACAACACTTAGTCCAAGGGGTCCGAATCATTCAGCAAAGCCATCCTACCATAAGTCATGTTCAACCAAATCTTCGGTATATCAATATCGCACGTCCAAACTACCAATTCGCATAATCCATCTCTTCAAACATGTTTAATACAATTCACCTATCCGTCATATTCCAGTCAAGTATGCTACAACATGAATTGTTACTAAACCATAATTTTCATTCCATATTCCCTAAGTCGTTTATCGCAATTCACATAATCGATCACGAGGTCGTCTAGCATAACAATAAGTCACACCCCAATCTCACGCAAGTCTGATTATCTGCGGTGGACATGAAATCACCATGCAATGCACCGCAGGATAATCGTTCTCATCGGCACGTAACTCTTGCTTTAAGTCTAGACTGACTCATTCTCGATACGCAGATTAGATCTACTCAATCCTCAAGTTTACTTAATCATCAATCACAAGTTCGACCAATCCTCGAATTCACCTTCGTATCAAACCACAAGTTGAAGCATACAAATTGCCATGTCCTGATTTTTCGAGTTCGATCATTCCCGCGACGTGAATCACCACGTCAGCGCTCACGCGGAATGATCACCCCAAATTCGACATGACGCATGTGCGAGGCTGGTGTTGCACTCGCGCAAGACAAGAACGTCGACATTGTGGCTATCATCGAAGCAATCAAGATACTTTCCTTTCATCCAAACATTCATTCCAATCAAAATCTCAAGTATAGCATCCATCCAAAACAATAACACTTTACACGATCGTCATTCTTTAACTTAGAGTACCCCCGAGTTATCGCACATCGATCTTTGATACACCTCAATACCATCGATGATATGCATAACCTGACGATCGTCCTTTGTAATGAATTTCGAGTCGTGCAACTAATGCTATGATCCGAATTGGACATTCCATAATCTCCTCGATATTCAAGATCATATTCAATCGTTACCCTCGAACTAGCTACATGTTCAATTCATTCAAATCTATAATCACATATGTTCAACCATCTATCTTAAGTCATCGAGCAACATATTTTTTCTAAAATGTCTCGATCTATGCTAACTCAAATCATCGAGCAACATCTATTCCAATCCTTAGAGTCAATCTCAAATATTCGAATCACTTCCATGCACGCTGTCATCCAATCGTGCTAACTTTTCGTATACGATTTATATCGATTTCCTCGATTGAGTCATCCGTTCGTATACCATAACTTTTTCTTGGTTCAATCTACCTACTCGATCATATTCACAATTCATACTTGCGCAATTCAATTCTCGTGCACTTCATTTCTAGTTTGTTCGAACCAACTCGTCATAAACTTTAAGACTACAACTTACTCAATGATACTCGATCTAAGGCTTTGCATACAATGCGACACTTGCTGATAGACTAATTGGCACCCCGTATCCTTAATCGATTGACATACCCGAGGCTATCCCATAAACCACTCAGGGATGAAGTTATTTGACAAATCTTGAAAACTCTCATTCGATTCACAATCAATTTACTTCGAATCTCCATTCGAACCATTCCTCAATTTCAAGCACGCTCCATCTATATCGCATTGACGATATCATCTTACGATAACACCCCTATCGCAACTAACCAATACTTTTATGAATCGAGTCTAATTCATTCTTGTATGACACATTTTGAATCTCGTATACGACTTTGCTAAGGTCAACACAATCTTGGTGTATATGCCCAACCCGACTTGGCCAACTGTGCTTTACGTGAACCATCTTTTATTTTGTCAAAAACTATTCTTATACGATTTGCAAATTACATAGACTTATTGTATGGACATCCAGCGGAACATTGAGAGAGAGCGCACTAACGATATCAATCGCGAAAACAATATCAGAGTTTGCGGAAACAATATCAGAGTTAAATAATTCAATCGAAAGTCCAAAGATGTAAAGCCATGCTCTGATACCACTATGTCACGCCCCGGTCCCGTAGGACCGATCGTCCTCGCTAAGGTGTGATGCCATGTGAGCCTAAATTGCACTCACGCAAGACGGATTCCATAACGACCGATTACAGGCTAAGCGACGGGGGTCGTCGCACAGAAGTCCCAAGCAAAAATATTGATTAAACAGCAGCGGAATCTTAAAACAAAACACAAGTCATTCAAAATGCTCTTTATTGATATTGAAACAAAGATTACATAGGTGGGTGTGAGGCCAAGATTACAATCACACAAGCTCACTCTTCTCACAATACAAGTCAATCTGCTCCCTCTCATCTCTTAATACAGCTGATGAGCCAGCGGATGCTTCAGATAGGCGATGTCCATACATTATGTCCCGTATAAGTCAAGACTCCATGCGGCCGCACGCCTCAAATGCTAAGAAACTCCATGCCTTAATGCATCCAAGCGAGCTCTGTGCCAACGAGCTTCTACATGTGCCTGTACATAAACACTGTGTGGGTGTCAGTACTCAACTGTACTGGTGGAGTGAGCTCCTCGCCCACCCATACAAAACTAACACGTTCATTTACTTTGTGCAACATATCCTTTTACGATTGTTTTCCTATTCTTGCCTTAGGATCAATTTTAGGACATAACCCTGGCCTATTTTGTGGCTCTAGACCATCACCGTGCCTTGCACCAACAACTTACTCATATTATGCCTCTAGACCTTCTCGTGCCAACAACGTCATCTTATCGACTCTTGCTTGCCTTTTGGCCCATATTTGGAACGCAACAACTTGGTCGTGCCATAAATCTCTTTGAATAACATAATCGAGGCAGTGCCTCGCCACTTAGTAACTTGTCTATACTTGTGCCGTAAGAACGTAGTCGTGCCATAACCTATCGAGTTCGTGTCTCGTGACTCAATAAGACTTAACCGAACTTGTCCTACGGCCCTTCCTGACTTAAACTCGAAGACGCCTCAATTCTAACATATGTAACTCAGGGTCTACGGCTTAATACTTAACTCCGCATCTCGTAACTCTGGGTCATCGGCTTAATACTTAACGCCGCATCTCGTGCCGAAGCACGGGTCCTTCTTATAACCAAAATCTTAGACTCCATACTGGTGTTGCAACCGTACATACCCTCTTGACCCTACTCGTGCCGTGCTTACACTTTCTTTGATTCGACCGACACCGTGCATGCGGATTTGCCGCTTAGCACGCCAACTCATCTATATGAAAGTCACTGGCAATCCAAGCCATCGTGGACATAGCTCGGGTAGGCGGTGAGCCTTTCGATACAAGGTAGCTAGCCCCATGGAAGGCCTAATTTGTGGTATAACCCGACCCATACATAGCAACTCATGCGTCAGAACCATGAGACTCCAACCGAGGGACCGCCTCACACTATGCAAAACGTGCATTAAAACCATACGATGTGAAATGTGCATCAAAACCATACGATGCAAAACGTGCATCCTTAGAGACTCCCAAAATGTGGGACCGCCTCGGCGACAAACGGTCACATGAACTTTCCTTTCTTTGGAACTTAGGGAATGACTAATGCATAGCCTTCCAACTTAACTTGAACAAAACGTGTTCCTTAAGTGCCATAGACTGTTGCTAACTTTTCATAGTGCCGACAGTGGCTCGTGCCTTAAACCGACTTATGTTCTACGCGATGCTATCGTCCAAGTCATACTTTATATGACAAGCCTTGAGATCGTGGGACTATGTGACTTAACAATCGTAGAAAGATCGGAACAGTACTTACTATGACTTCGAGAGTCCAGCATAACTCTTGCCTAACTTAATCGTGCAACAACTTAATCCGTGGGACGGGCCAGGCTATGCCAAGCCTTGGACAATGGGATCGTGCATGCTTTATCAAGCATTCGTACGTGCGACGCCTATGACTTAGGCTAAGTTCATAACTTTCTGGCAACTTAAACCACCTTCCGTCTCCCAAGCCACGGGACGAAGGACCGAGTGTCATTTTGAAAGCACAACTTGCAACACTTCTAATCCGATAGTGAAAGCTTTCCATACTCTTAACTTAATCACCCGACTTGGAATTATTTTCTTAGCTATGTGGATTCGTCTCTTTTATTATCAAGCCTACTCGTGCATTGGAAAACATTCGTTTTATTAGTACGACGGCCAAGCTGAGGCAAGTTCACCGAAGCCACCCACCTGAATGAGGAGTCGCCTCGACCGTACGGGTCTTTGAGCAAGCCGTTGCATGGCTAAGTCTGAACGTCGTTGACGTTTCGATTCCTCCGATTGACTGAACGGGACGGGGCACTACAAGTGGGTTTACACGAAGTTTGTCGATGGAAGAGGTGTAATCGTTTGTATATACGTGGACGACATGTTGATCCTAGGTACGAATATGGATTGTGTCACAGAGATAAAGAAGTTCATCTCGACCAAGTTCAATATGAAGGACTTGGGGGAAGCTGATGTAATCTTGGGCATCAAGATCATCCGGACGGATAATGGACTGACGTTGTCACAGTCTCGCTATATTGAGAAGATGATCACACGCTATGGGTATCAAGATCTTCCAATGATCGATATGTCTTACAGGTGTGACCTGAAGCTGAAGCCTAATTCAAAGGAAAGCGTCAGACAGTTGAAGTATGCAAGCATCATCGGAAGTTTGATGTACGCTACTACTGCCACTAGGCCTGACAAAGCTTTTGCCGTAGGAATGCTGAGTCGATTCACGAGCAACCCAGGCAGTGAGCACTGGAAAGCTGTGAAACAGATAATGAGATATCTTAAGAAGACTCAGACATATGCACTGTACTACAGCGGAGATTCGCCAATAATAGAAGGCTTCAGTGATGCGAGCTCGTGCTCAGAGGTGGAGAGAGACAGATCCACAGGTGGATTCATTTTTACCATGGATAGAGCTGCTATATCTTGGAAGTCGAAGAAACAGACTATGCTCTTTCGTTCTTCCATAGAATCTGAGTTCTTTGCACTTGATTTTACAGCAGAAGAAGCAAAATGGCTCCGGGAGCTCATGTATGATCTTCCATTGGTTGGGGGCGCAGATACGGACGATACCTATATACTGCGACAACCAGGCGACTGCTGCAGTGGCATCGAATGACCTCTTCAACGGAAAGAAGAGAACTGTACGGCTAAAGCACAGAGCAGTGCACGATCTCATCAAGAGAGGTGTCATTGCAGTGATTGATGTTCGGAGTCAGGAGAACCTGGCGGATCCGTTCTGAAAGGGCCTCAAGCGCCAGCTGCTCGAAGACACAACAAGTAAAATGGACTTGAAGACATTCTGATATTGTATTATTGTGATCATACCATAAAGTTTTATGCTATTAGTTCAAAGAGAAATGTACTAGGCATCTAGCTTTTGGTTCAAGGGAGGACCACTAACTGGGAAAATATCAGGACCCGTAGGTACATGTCTTCTGTGACATGGAAGAAATACGGACCCACAACCACTATTGTCTACTATATGTTTTCTACGGAGAACAGATCCTGTAGTGAGGATGGCTTAAACGCCTTAATGAGTTCTCAGGCATAATGAATACCTGTTGTGTTTACAGGAAGCACGGTAGCACAACACTACAAGGAGTGTTACTACTCTATGCTACAGTAGGGTGACTCTACCATGAGGTTCCCAGGTAGAGGTAATGCCTCGACTTTGCGAGCCAAGTCACTGCGACGTAGCACTGCATATAGGCAGATAGCCTAATGCTGTATGATGAAATAAAGAGTTGTAGACAGCACTACAAAGGGGACGATATCCTCATGTTACAGTGGCACAACACCACGAAGAGGTACCCAGGTAGAGGTAAAGCCTCGGCCTCGTAAGCCATTTCGTTGCGGCGTAACACCGCAAGGAAGTGCAAGACTTCATTCTGGGTAGTTTGGCACTACAGAGAGGCTTGTGATCTCATGCTACAGTCGTATGACACTACGATGAGGTACTCAGGTAGGGATAAAGCCTTGGTTTTAAGCCATGTCATAGCGACGTAACACCGCAAGGAAGCGCAAGGCTTCATGCCATATCTCTTTAATAAAGAACTCACCTAGAGTGTATGAACAGAGATAACAGGCCGTCTCTTGAGGGTAAACTTGTAGACGCCCAAAATACGTACACCGAAACCAGGCTGACACAAGGTCTTTAATGTGTAGCCAGAAGCACATGTGACTACATTGTGTGAGTGGAAAAAATTGCAGCTATGGTACAGAATTCAAGGTCTATTCTTGTATCATACTGTTGTTTGACCCATGCGGGAAGATTCAAGTCGTCAGTGACATCTATCCTAATGCATGATTGACAGTCACTATGGGGAACACTCAAACCCATATAAAAAGATATGTGGGGGATTGTTAGTGTTTTGCCTTAGGCAATAGAAAAATGGTCCCACATTGCCTAGGCCAAATGAAATGTATCTCTTTATATAGCTTTGCTTGTGGAGAGATGCACATGAGATGTGGAGTGGCACATGGGTGCGATGTGAGGATATTTTTCTAGTGAAAAAAAAGGCTAACTCAACAATGAAGCATTAATGCTTTTTGTCATGCTCTTGAAATTTATTCCTTTGGAGCTAAGCCCCATAGTGACAAGAACTTGGGCTCATGCGCTCATGAGGCGTAACGTGGCATTTTGTTGACGCACGCGCGGTTGGTGCAGTAGGCGTGGTGCTCGTGGTTAGCGCATTTGGCACTGTCGTGTTTGTGCACGATTTGAACGGTTAGGAAACGTTCGAAAACGGTTCCTTTCACGTCCCGAACGTTTCGTATACCGAATGGTTACTGCGCGCACCTATATAAGTTCCTCTCTTCTCTCTCACAGGATTCTATGTTGTTCATTACGATTTTCTTACGAAATTTCAAAGTTAAAAAGCAGAGAAGAGAGAAACAGAAAGGGAGTTCTGTTCATCCGAGGAGTCAGAAGAGCAGAGTGTTCTGAAGTTCTATATCGAACTTGCTGGTTCCTGGAAGCTATTCGTATGGGACGAATCTAGCTTTGAGCAACGGTAATCCGTCACCCCAGCAGACCATCATCTTCTTCTGTTCATTTCTTCTTCCGTTCATCTTGTCCATTTTATCTCGTTCTGAACGAGATCGTTTCTAATCTAATCAGAAACTGTTTGTGGGCTTTTATTGTTGCTGCTACGAATTCTTTTGTGCCTTCTTCGAAGTGTTACATTTGTTTTTGTTTTTTTCTAAATCCTCCAGGATCTCATTTGTGCACCTTCCTCGAAGTGTTGCCAAAATCAGTTTTCCATCTTAAAATCATGCCCCAAGAATAACATTACAACATAGTATCTGGTCAGAACTCATATACAATCAGAAGATAATAGAAATCCAACTTACAGCCTCTCCTTGATGTCAGAGTACATACAGAAGAAAATAGAAATGGAACTTACAGCCTCTCCTTGAGGTCAGAGATATCCTTGTGTGCCTAGGGTATTGACAAAGGCACTGCAGAGGCCAGTGTGGATCCGGAAGAACCCGAAGTAACAGCCTCTGATGGATCTGAAATTTTAAAAGTCAGAAGCTCTTATTGCACCAATTGGAAATGTGTAAATGAACCATTAACATTAATTTTCATGCAACTAAAATACTTTTGCAACAGCAAACGGACCATTATTGTTTAAAACTTGACTGCCATTGAATATGTAGCAGGGGCTATCATCTCTATGTAGTAACCCGAAGTAACAGCCTCTGATGGATCTGAAATTTTAAAAGTCAGAAGCTCTTATTGCACCAATTGGAAATGTGTAAATGAACCATTAACATTAATTTTCATGCAACTAAAATACTTTTGCAACAGCAAACGGACCATTATTGTTTAAAACTTGACTGCCATTGAATATGTAGCAGGGGCTATCATCTCTATGTAGTGTAAGATAATAACAGCAAATTAATTATTAATAGCAGATTTAGTTTATACCAGCATTATGATCCCATTGTAGCATTGCAAATCAAAGAAACACAGGATTTCCGAAGGAATTCAAACAGCAAATTACTCAGAATCTTGATTTATAGATCATATTATCCTTACATGCACCTGTTCTCGTCCACTATGCTAACAAATGTACAGGAATGGCCAGCAAAAAAATAAGGGAACGCACGGGTATATACACTATACACTATATACTCGGTAACATTTGGATCAAACCAGACCCAAACAAACCAAGATTGAAGGGAAAGGCTAGTGAAATTTGCATAGATTCCCAGGAACAGACCAAAGCAGATGACAGTTTCAGTGATTAAGCTGCAAGGACTATGATAACTATGAGCAGGATGATCCCAAATATCACCAAGAGCAAGCAGGTCTGCAAAAACCAAATACACAAGTCAGCAACTGGATATCAAAGGATTTCAAATTTGAACACAACTCGACTCATTCTACCAGAGATGAGTTGGACTTCTGTGTTCTGGCTGCTTTTGCAAGTTGGCCTTTTGCTTGGGCAGTGGCAGAAACAGAATTCTCAATGTGGGAATCAACATCATCTGGCAACAGACAATGATATTAATCAAAGAGTAGAGGATACTATCATCATATAGGAAGTATATATTAACTTGCCAATCAAAATTTAACTCACCAATTATAGCACCTTGATCATGAACCAAAACAGCTAGGTCTCTGAACATATCATGAACCTCACCAATTTGTTGTTGCACCTCCTGTATGCCCTGGTCCCTTTCCTCGATCATAGCCTCATTAAAGACGATCTCATTATCCAATGTCACAAGTTCTTGCCTACAGCACACGGGAATTGGGGGGTGGGGTGGGGTGTTTTGGGGGGGGGGGGGGGGGGGGGGGGGGGGGGGGGGGGGGGGGGGGGGGGGGGGGGGGGGGGGAGGGGGGTGGTGATGAGAAATAGTAGAGTTGATATATCAAAACAAGAGGGCATAGTTACCAATTACCGTTTCTTTTGCTGACAGGACAGCTAACCTAATGTTAAAGGAATTTGCAAATGATATCTTTACGCCATATAGAAAACTAAAACATTTATGTCTCTAGAGTGTAGACAAATGTTTGGAGTTCACAAGAACGTTGCACATATGAGGCACTACAAATATTGTTCAGATAATAGTAACAGAAAGCACCATTAGACCATCACAAAGACAATTGAACAAATATGTATTTCTAGTGATAAAAGTATTGTAGAAGTTAGATCACAGGTAATGAAATTTCTCAAGAAACTTCCTATTATCAAAATTTAAACCGAATAGCGCAATAATCAAATGAAGGCACTGTCACATCAAGCAACCACTAATTTTTTTTTATTTTATAAAATAACAGGATAATTGGATAATATACTGAGATGGCAGTAACGTTTGGAGAATGTAGATCAAGAAAGGATATGGAGAACTGAATCACCTTCTAGATTCTGCAAGAAGTGCTTGTTGTTCAGATGCTCTATCAGAAACTGTATCTACCTCACTAGCAGTATTGCTGCAAGAAAATGATAGGTATAATCAAGTATAAAAAACTAAGTTCAGTGACATCAATGTTTACGCTAGTGCACATGTCAGTGCAGAAAGAACTGACATTCTCAAAATTTGAAGGATGTACTAAACACATCTGTGTCCGTATTGTCTCTGAACTTCCTGAGATATGTTGACATGGTGCAAAGTTTGACCTAGCATGTATGGTTGCAAGCAAGTGGCCTGAAGTGAAAAAAAAGCGAGTTCATAAAACTCCACTTTTTAATGTGAGTTTTTTTAGATATGTTGTTTGGTTACCAAGGTTTGTCCCCTTGGAGGTGCTAATTTCATTACTTGACCCATTTGTTAGTGCAAGTGGAATGACTTAAAATGTGAGTGTAAACCCCCCCCCCCCCCCCCCCCCCCCCCAATTTTAAATTATCAATAGCTAGTATTATATTGTTACCAATTAAACTTAGAAATTTATTTTACATATAGTTGTAGGCTAATTAATTAGAGAAAATTTATCAAATGCCCAAAAACCGCAAAAGTTTTATGAAAAATCCACTGCAAAATAACATTTTATCGCGTGCCCAAAATTAGCGAAAAATATATAAAAGGGTACGGAATGACCTTTTTGCGCATCTAATTTATTGAAAACACCCACGAAACCTACTCTTCAAAAAAAACGTTTTGATTCTTCCTCTTCTTCCATACGCTGCTCACTTTCGAATATAGGTTTTCTCCTCCAAAATCTTCAAACCTTACTTCAAAAACTCGTCAGTGACTCTCCATTCGCAATCTTCACACCATGTCGTCATCGTCAGTTCCCACTTCATCATCATCATCAGCATCAACTGGAACCCGAGTTAGAGAAGAGAGAGCTAATGTGAAGAGAATGAAGAGAGTTGCACATAAGCCAAATATGAATGACGGAGAATCAGGGAGAATTAAGAGAGTTGCACATAAGCCAAAGGCTGGTATGCTAAAGGAAGGGAAAAAAGAAGATATAACTTTAAGTTATGTTCATGATTCTGTTAAAGTGCAAGAGAATGGCCATTCTCCGTATTAAAATGCAGGAGAAATGCATTCTCCGTGTTAAAATGACGGAGAATTGTCATTCTCCTTGTTAAATTGACGCCGTATTAAAATGCAGGAGAATTGCATCTTCCGTGTTAAATGACGGAGAATGACCATTCCCCGTGTTAAAATACAGGAGAATGGCCACCATTCTCTGTGTTAAAATGCAGGAGAATGGTCATTCTCCGTGTTAAAATCACGGAGAATGATCATTCCTCGTGTTAAAATCACGGATAATAGTCATTCTTCTTGTTAAATTAACAGAGAATTGTCATTCTCCGTGTTAAAATCACGAAGAATGGTCATTCGCAGTGTTAAAATGCATGAGAATGGTTATTCTCCGTGTTAAAATTACGAAGAATGACCATTATCCGTTGTTAAAATCACGAAGAATGACTATTCCCCGTATTAAAATGCAGGAGAACGGTCATTCTACGTGTTAAAGTCACGGGGAATGGCCATTCTCCGTGATAAATGACGGAGAACAGTTGACAGAAACCTAATTTTTTGTTTTTTTTTTTTTTGTAGAAAAAAATTTGTCAGGAATAAAGATTCAAGAGTTTTCCGTTCTTCTTTCAAAACAACGCTAACTCTTATGGAGGATGTCAAAAAAAGTGGCGGCCGTTTACCCGAGCCAGTTATTGAGTCTTTAAAGAATATCGGTTTCTATAATTTCGTCGAGGTATTCTACAAAAACAAAGTTGGCAATCAAGAATTGGCCAAGGTTTCAGAAGGTCTTGAGACTTACTTGGAAGACAAAGATGGCATCGAATACTTTGAATCGAGTACTACTGTTAAAATAGCGTCAAGTATGGGCGATATGGCAACCATTTTCGGTCTACCGCTGAAGGATGAAAGTGAGGATGATGCTTATTACAGTAGATTGATCATGGAAAAATAACAGCAGGCCACACCACCGGCATCGTTGAGCCTGTGTAGAGATCACTTCAAGATATTGCTGACTAATTCCAAGGGCAAACACTCAGAAGTCACGAATACGTAAGTGAGACAGAAGTTCTTTGAATTGTTACAACGGCTTCGTAACGGAGATGAAGATGTTAAACCAGATGATTTGGCCAAGCTAATAATCTTCCACTTGTGCCAAACAACATTCTTCACAAAGTCTGGCGATTCAAATTTACCGTACAGGTTCTTGGCTTTGGTAGACAGTATATAAGTTATCAAAAGCATCTACTGGCCAAGGTTAATCTTGGCATATGTCATGGAAAGAATCAAGAGGACTATGAGTAAAACTGTTGGGGGGATTACTCCGATGCATACTCCAAAATGGAAGGTTGCACAATATATTTCCTTTATTGGTTTGCGGAACATAGTACCCATATGGAAAGGAAGTCTGAACCAAATCGTGAATACCCGAGATTTTACACATGGGATAGGTACGCAATCTCGATCTTCCTCAAAAACGAATATCACAGAAAATTGAGATAGAAAAAGATATTCAAAGATTTGGTTATAGCTATTGGGAAAGAGGAAGGACTCAAGGTGTTCAGTGGGCCGGTTGGCCCGAAGCCCGGTCCGGCCCGCATGTCAGCCCGCTCAGAGCAAGCCCGGACCGGCCCGCTTTCAGGCCCAGCACGGCCCGGCCCCCCAACCCCCACACGGTCCGGGTCGGGCCCCCCCCGACCAACCCGAGACCGGCCCGGCCCGGCCCGCAGGAAAAAAAATTTTTTATTGGCCCACTGGCCCGGCCCGTGGCCCGGCCCGACAACCGGCCCGAAGCCCGGTCCGGTTCAATTTTTTTTTTAACAGAATGTGAACGTTGGGGGGGCAGGGGGTATTTTACCAAAATGCCCCCAAATGTAACCGTTTTATAAACGTTGGAGGGGGTATTTTGGTCATTTTTGGACCAAAATGACCAAAATAATCCTAAAAATTCCTATAAATAGGCCAAAAATCTTATTTTTCAAACACAACTCATTCTAAACATTTCTCTACAATTCTCTACTTCTAAGGCTTTCCGGTGCTCTACGGTGCTTCTAAGGCTTCCCGGTGCTCTACGGTGCTCTACTTCTAAGGCTTCCCGGTGCTCTCAACCCCATTCCAGCGCTCTACGGCTTCCCGATCTCTCTCCCAATCCCTTCCTTTCTTCTAACAAAGTTTTAATTTATTTTATTTTCTAAATTTGTACTTATTTTTTATAAATGGCTGGTGAAGGTTCAAACCCACCTAATCTTGCTGGATAGACTTACGAAATTTTTAATTCTTTTTTGGTGAAGGTTCAAACCCACCTGAGCAAATAGCAACCAATCCGGAGGGGTGCCTTCCATCTCCTCCAGAAGTCGCTAGTTGTACACAACTTCCAGAAAACAGAAAAAAGTCCAAGTATTGGAATTTTTTTACTTTGATTTATGAAACTAATCATGATGGTTCGCTTGTTTTAGATGCCAAGGGTGAACCAATACCGTGCAAGGCGCAATGCAAGAAATGTTTGAACCAGTACGCATGGAAGAAGGACGGTGGCACCGGGACCATATCCAGACACTACGACACTTGCTACGGGAAGGACACGCTTCAAACGTCCCAAACCCAAATAAGCTTTGGAGGTGCCACCGGTTCTTCAATGGGTAACTTTACTTACTCAGATGCACGTCATAAAACGGAATTAGTTAAAATATTATTCGTGATGAACTTCCTTTCACTTCGGGTGAAAGTGAATCTTTACGCGATTATGCAACATTGTCTCTAAACCCCTCCTTTACTAGAGTTAGTAGACAACAAGCTCGAAATGAGGCTATTCGTCTCTTTAAGGAGCAGAGAGCCGCTTTGAAAGCGGTTTTACAAAATGTTAGTAAGTTGTCTATTACTTCTGATATTTGGACTAGTAAGCAAAGTTATGCTTACATTTGTATTACTGCACACTATATAGATGCACAATGGATGTTGCAAAAACGCATCATCTGTCTTAAAATTATAGAATATCCACACACGGGCGCTGTAATTTCAAGTGCCATTTCTCAACACGTGCGTGAATATGATATTCACCACAAAATTTTTTCTCTCTCTTTGGATAATGCTTCAAACAATAATGCTGCTATGTCTTCTTTGTCATTGATTTTTCAACCTATTTTAGAAGGTAGACTTTTGCATGTTAGGTGTGCTTGCCATATTATTAACTTAGTTGTTAAAGAATATTTAGAATATTTTAGTCGACATTTAGACACTCTGCGACAATGCTTGCACACTTTGAACACGTCTCCAAGTAGACAACAAAGTTTTGCATGCACATGCGCACATTTTGGTATTACTTTTAGAAGATTTGTGAAGGATATACCACATAGGTGGAACTCCACCTACTTGATGTTGAAATCTGCAATTCCTTTTAAGGATGTTATTACGTATTATTGTAATGCGGATCTCACCTTTGACTTTCAAGTTACTGCTGATGATTGGGTAGTAGCTGAAAGTGTTTGTGAATTTTTAGAAATTTTTTACAATGCTACATGTATTCTTTCTGGTGTTTATTATCCCACATCTTGCTTAGCTTTACGTGAACTTTGTAACATTTCTTATTTATTTTCTAGATATAGAGATCTTCCAAATATTGAATATGTGGTGAGAAATATGGAAGCCAAATTCAAGAAATATTGGGGTCAAGTACCTCTTTTATATTGTTTGGCTTTCATATTTGATCCTACAATCAAATTGGATGGCGTAGAGACTTTATTAGATGGATTTGGAGAATATATGGATATAGATGTTACTGACATGAAAGTAGAAGTTAAACTTGCGTTGGACAGGTTAGTTATACTGTACGAAGAAAGAGTAGCGTCGACCCGACCAACTCAGGGGGGGGCTAGTAGTAGCTCCGGCTTGGCGTCTAAGCTATCAACAGCCGGTCGCTTACTACAAAGGAAGAAACAAAAGCAATCTTTCCAACCTACTCAAGAGTTGTCTCTGTACCTTAGTTCTTATGAAGACGAAGAAGAGACTCCAGATCACTTCGCCGTTTTAGAATGGTGGAAGAGACACGACAAGAGATATCCTGTTCTTTCTACCATAGCACGTGATCTACTAATGGTTCCGGTGTCTACGGTAGCATCGGAGTCCTGTTTTAGTACAGGATCAAAGATGTTGAGCAGAAAGAGGGGCCGCTTGAAGCCCGATATCTTGGAAGCAATATTGTGCGTACAAGATTGGATTAAAGCCGAGAGAAGAACCCAAAACCAGATAGATGAAAATCTTGATATTCACGAGCTGGACTTTGAATCGCTTTCGGTGCATGAAGGCAAACAAGAATGAGGCTACGGTGCAAGGTATGTACATTTAATTTTTTACAAATTTTTTACAAATTTTTTACAAATTTACAAATTTCAAAATTTTAACTTATACTTTTTAATTTTTAACTTGTACTTTCAAAATTTAAATTTTAAATTATAACTTTCAAAATTTCAAATTTTTAACTTATACTTTTAATTTATGAAATGCCCAAAAACTAAAAAAGTTTTATGTAAAACCCACAGCTAAAAAAACTTTCATCGCGTGCCCAGAATTAGAGAAACTTATCCAAAGCGGGTTCCAAATGACCATTTTGCCCTTCCTTTTAATTTATTGAAAACACCCACGAAACTGCTCTTAAAAAAAAACGTTTCGATACTTCATCTTCTTCCATACGCTGCTCACTTTCGAATCTAGGTTTTCTCCTCAAAAATCTTCAAAAACTCGTCAAAAAATTTCGGAAAGACCGGGACAAACGACAAAAGTGCTAAAACGGAGGTCCAAACATCATTTTTTTGCGATTCTAAAATTTCGGAAGGCCGTCTAACAGTGAAGCGGTTACTTTCAGTCTCCTCGACGATACGCTCATTTTGCGACAAACGGGACCTCGTTTCGACCTCCCAGTCAAAAGTTATAGCCCTCCAAAGTTTTAGCTGACCATAAAATGCAGGAGAATGGTCATTCTCCGTGTTAGAACACGAAAAATGTTAATTTCGCATGAGGGTGGTCATTCTCCGTCTTAATTTACACGGAGAATAGTCATTCTCTGTGTTAGTAACACGAAGAATAGCATTCTCCGTCTTAATTTACACGGAGAATGACCATTCTCCGTGCTAAATTACACGGAGAATGACTATTCTCCGTCTTAATTTACACGGAGAATGCCATTCTCCGTGTAGTTTATCACGGAGAATGGTCATTCCAGTGTTAAAACACAGGAGAATGGCCATTCTCCGTGTTAGAAACACAGGAGAATGGCCATTCTCCGTGTTAAATAAAACGGAGAATGTTATTCTCCGTGTAATTTAGCACGGAGAATGGTTATTTCAATGTTAAAACGCAGGAGAATGGCCATTCTCCGTATTAGAAACACGGAGAATGTCATTCTCCGTTTTAAATAAAACGGAGAATGACCATTCTCCGTGTTAAATAAAACGGAGAATGGTCATTCTCCGTGTAATTTAGCACGGAGAATGGTCATATCAGTGTTAAAACGCAGGAGAATGGCCATTCTCCGTGTTAATTTACACGGAGAATGGTCATTTCCAGTGTTAAAACGTAGAGAATGGTCATTTTTTCAGGAATAAAGAGTTTCGTTCTTCTTTCAAAGCGATGATAATTCTTATGGAAAAGAAGAAGAAAGATCTTCTCTCCACAATTGACCTAATCGTCGGAAAACTTCAAATGTTTTCACGATGAAGATGATGATGATGGTGATGATGATGACGAGCGATGATCTGAGTTCGACCGAAGAAAAGCACACCGAACTACGAACGATCTTTGCGATCTCTGCTGAAGATGAGAGCAATGGAATTCTGATTTTCCGTGAAGAAGAAGACGAAAATCGCAATCCAGATCTGAGTTTTTTGAATTCAAATACATATAGATGACCAATTCGCGCGGAGGGGTAGTTTCGGTATTATAAAAATAGCAGTTTCCAGCGGGTGGCATCTAAAAGGGAATCTTGGAATATTTAACGTGAAAATACTTAATTCTGGGTATTTCATAAAACTCATCCAGCGGGTGGGCATTTCATAAAAGCCCACCCCGAAATTGGGTTTCTCAGCAATTTCCAGATTTTAAATTATAACTTACAAAATTTCAAAATTTTAACTTATACTCTCAAATTTTAAAATTTCAAAAACTAATTTTTACTTTTAAATTAAAAAATATATATTTTTTAACTCCGCCTGTGCCAAGCAAGCATTGCCGGTCCCAAGCCCGGATAAAGGAAGAGGGAGAAATGTTTTTTTTTCAAAATAACAATAGAAATTAAAATATATAAAAAACAAAAAAATATAAACAAAAACAATAGAAATTAAAAAAAACTGAACCGGGCCGGCCCGGTTCGGCCCGGCTGAACCGGCCCGCACAAAACCGGAGCCCGGCCCGGCCCGACCACCCTATGGTCCGGTTCAATGGGCGGGCTGGGCCCATCCTAATCAAACCGGGCCGGGCCAGGCCCGGCCCGCTTGCTTGCCCGGTCCGGTTCAGGCCCGGCCCGAGCCCGGTTTGAACCGCCGCTTTTTGGACCGCGAGTCGGCCCGGCCCGGCCCACGAACACCTTAAGGAAGGACACCTAGAAGAGGAGGTACATATATAAGAAGAAGGTGCATACGTGAGAGAGGGACACCACCAAACAGGTGGGAATGAGGATGCTGAGCAAGAGAGACCCCAACAACTTGAAATGAACACCACGATGGTGGGGTCGGTGCGGGAATTGGAGGAGTTGCGAAATGAGAAATCTCAGATTATTGCTAAGAATGAGAAACTCCATGAAAATGTTATAGAGCTAGAGGCACAAGGAGCCTAACAACATGCAATTAATGTTGTAATGGAGGGGTCGGTGCGGGAATTGGAGGAGTTGCGAAAAAGGAAATCTCAGATTATTGCTGAGAATGAGAAACTCTATAAAAAGGTTAAAGAGCTAGAGGCACAAGGAGCCCAACAAATTGAAATGAACACCACGATGGAGGGGTCGGTGCGGGAATTGGACTCCTTGCGAAAAAAAAATCTTAGATTATTGCTGAGAACGAGAAGCTTAGCGAAAAGATTAAAGAGCTAGAAGCACAAGGTAAATTTTTTTCTTTTTTCAAAGTTCAGATTTGTAATTTCCGTGTTAAAATCAAGGAGAATGGCCACTCTCTATTGTAAAATCACGCTGAATGGTCATTTTCCGTGTTAGAATGCAGGAGAATGGCCATTCCCCGTGTTAAAATCACGAAGAATGGACATTCTCCGTGTTAGAATCACGGAGAATAGACGTTCTCCGTGTTAAGATCACATAGAATGGCTATTCCCCGTGTTAAGATCACGGGGAATGATCTTTTTTTTCCTTTTTTAAAGTATATATTGATTGATATCATACCTTTCATTGTTGTTTGTTTTATATCAGTGCAAACAACCGAGAAGCTGAAAGAGACAAATAAAAGGCTCAGAAATGAGATAAGCGAGCTTCAGAAACAAGTTGAATCGTTGCAGAATGAAGCCGTTAAAAAGGATAAAAAGATCGCTAATCTCAAAGCCATGGCTGTAGCATTGCAGCTTGAGACTCAACCAGCTGCTGAACAACAAGCTGCTGAACCTGCTGCTCCAAGAGAAATCACAGTAAGATCAAGGGGGCAAAAGAGGTTGAGAAAACCATCACCGGCAGTAGCCGATAAAGACTACAATCCCATGGGGAAGAATACAATAGCAGATGCTAATAAAAAGCGGAAGACAAATGCCGCTCCGAAACCAAAATCTCAAGCCAAAACCAGGGGACGAGTAAAAAATAAGCAGGAGGACCTCGAAATGGCTGAACTAGTGAGGAAGGGTACAATACTAAGGGAATGTGAGGACCTCAGACTTTGGGGGGATGCGGATGAAGAGCTAAAGAAGCTTTACAGGGACATTATATTCCCAAGAAAGATGAGTCCAACGTGTGTATTCTGAACTCGACCAATCTTCGTCTAATTCATAACGGAGAATGGCCATTCTCCGTGACAGTTTGACGGAGAATGATCATTCTCCGTGTCAGTTGGACGACGAATGATCATTCGCCGTGTCAGTTGGATGGCAAATGACTCTTTTTTTTCTTTTTCTTTCTAGTCTTTTTTACAATTATATCCTGAGAATCTCTATTAAGTTAATCTAAACTAAATTTATGTGCAGTGATACGGTATACATGAATATCCCGAAAGAGGGAGAAAAGGGAGTTGCCGTCATCCTGTCAGCAAAAGACATACAAGACATACTCAACAATGAAGACATGGAGGCTGGCATACTCAACCTAATAATAATGAAGATAGAAAAAAATTCATGACTTGGCAAGAACGCACATCCAGTCAAGTTCACAGGGTGTGCAATATAAGTGGTCTGCATTCATGTTGTCTAACACATTGGTAAAAATCAAAACTGAAAAATCCCTATTTATGTGTACACCGATAAAAAATGACGCAAAAACTTATGATATTGTGTTTTGTTTTTGGGAAACAGACTACCGTGGAGCTTGCCATTGAACCGGAAGCAACATCCGACGCCCATGGAAATTTTAAACAAGATATAGAAGACTTTATCATGGATTTAGAGGACGACATAGAGTGGCTATTCATTCCACTCTTTAATGCATCCTCCAAACACTATACGCTGCTCACATTCAACTTTAGCTCCTACGATTGGACATACTACAACTCCTTAATGGAAAAACACGTACAAAAAGTGCAAGGAGGATGCAGAATTTATGAAAAAGACCGTAGAGCCTATCGTCAGGAAGAAAGTTGAGGTGACGAGGGAAAACAGCCCGGTGATGATGGAGTATGAGAGCACAGAGCTAAAATGTTCTCCACGATGCCCACAACAACTAGCAGCCAACTGCCTCTTATACACGACATTTTATATGAAGTGCTTGATGAATACTCCCTTCGAATTTTCGAGAGAAAAAGACGATGTCATTCACCAGAAGATTACAATGACGAGGTTGAGATGGGCTAAGAAGTTGCTTTCAAGTGAACATGTAATACCATATGTACCAACCTAGCAATGACATTGTAAACAACAAGAGCAAATTTATCTTTATTTTTTACCCAAGAAGGCATTTGACCAATATTCAGGTTTTTGTTTGTCCATCCAAGTCAAGGCACAAGCAGATGAAAAACACAAGGACCATTCTCCGTATTAAAATCACGAAGAACAGACATTCTTCGTTCGAAATAACGGAGAATGGTCATTTCCCGTGTAAATCTCACGGAGAATGGCCATTCTCCGTCTTAAAGTGCAGGAGAATGGACATTCTTCGTGTTAAAATACGAAGAATTGCCATTATCCGTGCTAAAAACACGGAGATTTGCCATTCTCCGTGCTAAAAAACGGAGAATGACCATTCTCCGTGTTAAAATAAATGAGAATGGTCATTCTCCTTGTTAAAATCACGGAGAATTTTCATTCTCCGTGTTAAAATGACGAAGAATGGCCTGCAGGAGAATAGTCATTATACTGAGCCCTAGGTTCATCCTATTAATTTGGGCTTATGACTTAGTAAAATGAACCTATTAAATAAGATTCATTATACTGAGTCCTAGGTTCATCTCATTAATTTAGGCTAGGACTTAGTAAAATGAACCTATTAAATGAGATTCATTATACTGAGCCCTAGGTTCATCCCATTAATTTGAGAGTCTTTAACCGACGGCCACGTGGCCTGTGGTTTGGACCACACTCACCCTATATAAGGGAGAGTTTTTACGAAGAGTCGCATCTTCCTTTCTTAGCATTCCCAATACCATGCTTGACCCAGACTTAGCTTCGAACGATCGTCGTTGGCCTTGCACAAGTTGGCTGTTGGTTGTGGATCCCTTCGTTCAAAGAAGCTGTATCTTTGTACAAGAGCTGTTGATGAGTGTCGAGATGTACCGGAATGCCCACCATGAAGAGTTAGAACCTAAGCGACGTCTTAGAGGTCTTGGAGGTCTTGACGACAGGATTTGGGTTGATTGCCAACCCGAAAAGCCATAGGTTGTGCTCTGCCCTGCTCAATAGCAGTTGTGCGCCTTTGTTAGGCTGGAAGAACCTCAGGAGCTGCCGCAAGCCAATAGCTGCTTCAGAAAGTGGTCTGTTCTGACGAGGAAACGGCTCGTTGCGTGTCTGGGGGGTTCTGTGGACGCAGACCTTGATGGCGACTGTATTCACATCTTCTATCCGCAGTCTCTTGCCGCAAGGTAGAAGTTGTGGAGCTATTCAGTGTAGAGCAACAATTGCTTAGTTCTCACAAAAGAACCCTATGATCATACTGTGAAGACTAACCCTATTTTAGATCTTTAGGAGTTCTTTCCATATAATTAAAAAGAATCTGTAATAGACCCTTGTAGGTGTGATTTTTAATAAAAGAACTTTTTGTGATCTTTTTTGTTGTATGTTCTGTTAAAATCTTTTCTGTTGTATGTTTCTGTTGTATCATCTTTCTGAAAGTCGATAACAGAACCATGATTGGTTTCCTTTACCTTGTCGACATACCAACACAAGTCGCTATAAGCTCTAACATCATCTACGTACATTTCTTGGTGCACCAGCCTAATGCCGTGGTATGCCTGCCCGTAGGTAAGAGATAAACCGTAATCAACCTTGAATTCGTTGACAACTGATTTTGCCGACTTTGTAGGATCCATCCGAACAATATCGCTAACCAAACTTTTCACAAACTTTGCTGAAACAACTAGATGACCTTGATCCATATAGCCAGCTCCACAATTGTGTTCTCCCACATACCTCTCCACCTAAAAAATTTGATTATCTTCCGAAATAGATATAGCATGGAAGCTCCACAAACAAGCATGGGTCTTGTAATTTTTGCAGCAAACAGTGTACCTCCCCGGCTCAGATTTTAAAATATGGAATGAATGACGAGATTCAAAACAAACATTTCTAACAACGTGCTTAACTTCTTCAACACCATTTAGAAAAATTTGACCAACGCCGGTAATTGATCCAGGCCACATATCCGATTTCCTCTTCTTTACTGTCTCAAGCGAGCCCTCATAAAATTCTACTACTCGTTTATCCTTTACGGTAGGAGAACATCTACTCAAAGATCTAGAAGAGGGAGACGAAGGTACCATGGGAATGTTTTGACAAGGAAAAGATGTCGATGAAGAACATGGAGGATACACTTGCTCCACAAATAGATCAAAGCTCACGTGATGGGTACCGTGGAAACCACCAACCAATGACTGAAGCCAAAAATCACTGTCAACGTACAATTCAGTCCCATCAGAATGCAAAAACTTGAAATAAAAGGAAAGTGGATCCAAAGAAGTCTATCGATCACACACTTGATGCTTTAAAAATTCTACGGTACTTTCATAAGTGACACGGCAGAAAAGTAGGTCTCCCTTGAAACAAAGATTAACTAAACAGCTTGAATCCATCCCCCTGAAAACATAAAAACAGAAGAGATCACAAATCAGAACAACACATTTCTGATCATTCGTCGTTCTAATATAATGGAGAATGATCATTCTCCGTTTACTTCTCACGGAGAATGATCATTCTCAGTCCTACTATAACAAAGAATGACTATTCTCCGTCATTTGTAAAACGGAGAACAGTTGTTCTCCGTGAAAGTGAACGGAGGATAATCTTTCTTTGTGACAAGTGAACGGAGGATAACCATTTCCCGTCATATTAGCACGGCGAATATCATTCGCCGTCGTATTCGCACAAAAGAACCAGATTAAAGATCTCTCTAATCGTTTCACAATTAAAAATCTTTATAGCAAATCCAAATTCAGCAAAAATTTCAAGATCTATAAAGATGATGAATGAATTTCTACATATCTGAACTCTCACCTTGTTTTAAGATCTACAGAAAGAGAAGAAGAACTTCTCTCGACAATTGACCTAATCGCCGGAAAACTTCAAATCTCTCCACGAAGATGATGATGAGCGATGATCGGAGTTCGACTGAAGAAAAGCACAGTGAACTATGAACGATCTTTGTGATCTCTGCTGAAGATGAGAGCAATGGAATTCAGATCTCTCGTGAAGAAGAAGAAGAAAATCGCAATCCAAATCTGAGTTCGTGAATTCAAATATATATATATATATGACCAAATTTGCGCGAAGGGGTAGTTATGGTATTATCAAAATGACAACTTTGTAAATACAGAGCATCTAAAGAGAATCTTGAAATATTTAATGTGAAAATACATAATTTTGGGTATTTCATAAAGCCCACCATGCGGGTGGGTTTTTTTATAAAAACCAACCCCGAAAGTGGATATCTCAGCAATTTCCAGAAATAATTATTGCTAACGTTATTATTAAGTGATTGTTAGGACTGAAGCTAGGATTGGATTATATATATAAATAGCTGTAGCTATTTAAACCGTGGGCCATTTTAAATGTTTCTTGGAAAATAAAACCATTCTTGTAACTGATATTTTTTTCCTTTCAAAACCAATTGAATCAGCAGCCCACCATTTTAGTTGAAACCACATATTTTCTTCTTTCTCATTAAACCAACAGCCCATGCCAGGAGAACCCAAACCCGAACTCGATTGTGTGGGGAGAGCGCCACCTCCTGTGTTTTGTTTCTTTCGTGCCTGCATGGCACTGTGCGCTGCTTTGCCACTGCTGCGGAGAAGAGAACGCGTGCGTACCAACTGTGACCCATCCCCAGCTGGCTGAACGACCACCCCTTTCCTCTCACTCCCTCTTTATATATTGACATGTTCATTACGCTCTCCCTAAACCTAGCCGCCTCCATCGATGCTCGTTCCCTCGTCCACACCCCTCCATCACCTTCCATTCGTTCCGACCGGCAACCATTCGACATCGGAGTTTGGCGTTGATCTTTCAACCATCGTCTTCGCCGCAAGCCAGAATCCTTGGGCGTGTCATCATCGAACAACTGCGGCTCGCGAAGGCTCCGCGTTTCCGTCTACGATAACTCCTCGGCACGCCAAGCTTGGTCTGGATGAGTTTCTCCTGCCGGTGACTCAACCTATCTCTGTGAGGCTTCCTAACCCTCTTACCTACTCCTTGTTTTCCTGTCAGCAAAGCATCCATTCTGAATAATTGAGGTCTTTTCCTTTCTTCTTAACTACGTAGAATAGCTAATATATACCTAGTGTACCATGACTGATTAGATGTCTATAGAAAAGTTAGAATTTCTGATGTATGTGCGTGTGCTCTTATTTTTATCTTTGAAACGCATGGGAAGAGCCATACTGTAGTGTGTATAGGCCACATATGTGTAAGTATTCTAACATCAGTAGAGAGTAGCAGCAGTAGGCCATGGTAAAAGAAAAGAGTGTGGCATGTTCTTCGGCCAAATAATAATAGGAGTAGGTTTACTAGAAGAACAGTTTGAAGAGCCAAGTACTAATAGCTAATGTTACAGTAATAAGGAATGGATGGATAGTAATTGGAAGTTGTGTTCTTGATAGAGTTATAATCTGTGCAGAAAATCCTAAATACGGCAATGGATGTTTGGGGAGATACTGATGTGTGTGTGGGTGTGCACGCAAGGAATGGTTTGAAGCAAGCAGGAGGGAAATGATAATGGTATCCAAATGATACTTTGGGTTGTGAGAGGAAGGTTTCGTAGTATGCATACATGGGTTGTATCAATATAGACACTATGAGAGGAGAAATTATGCTTCATGTAGTTGTGGGCTTAGCTAAACGATTCTCTCACGTGTGCTGAGTTTAAATTGTGTGTGCATGTGTACTATGAGTGTGGTTGGTTGAGGAGTGAATAAGAGAAGCTAGAAAAATATATAGGGGTTGGCTGTGAGCCTTTAATATGGGTGACTGATATGTAAATGGCATGGAAGTTTTGATATGGGGTTCTTCACTGTTATATGAAGGAGATGGGTGTTCTTGAGGAATTTTGATGGTAAGGCTAGAAGATGCTTCTGTTGGTTAGATGGAGGGAAATATATAGTGATTCCTGGAGAAGAGAAGTGAATATAATTGTGTGTGCCTTTGATTTTTGCAACAGTGTGGACTTGTGACTTCCACAGGAGAAATCGTGTACCTATGTAGGCGAGCAACAAGAATAGGAGTCCCTTGTGGGTTATAATAATAACATGGTGAGTGTATAAGTATAGACAATTGGGTCCTGGGTGCAGCAGAATTATAGGAATACATGTAGGACAGGGAATCGACAACTATTTAAGCATGGTTTAATATAAAAACTTTCCTGGAATTAAGTAGTAATTTAGATATGGGCAGATAATAAAATTTTATCATAAATATTTAGGTATAGCCAAATCATAAGTAAATTAGCAACCTAATCAGTTAATAAACTAATTAATATTTATATTCATTATTTAGGTTCCTTTGGTCCTTTGGACTCAGGCTATATACCAGCTTCTTCCTTCCAGCTTCCGGATCCAGGCAAATATACCTTGCCACTATGTTATATTTCCATTTCAATTTCAGATCCTGCTCTGCTACTTTTATTGCTATATTATATTTGCGCGTACGAGCATAACTCCGGGTGCAACCAACGGAATGCGTTGGTTCTTTACTTTTAGCATAGACCATTGGAGACTACCCCTACACTGCTGAGTAGATATATTGATATCTCACAGGGCCCTGACACTTTGGACACGGAGAGATGATGCTGAGATGTAGGACATGTACCCTCGTAGCCAACTGATCATCAGTACGACGGAACGTGTGACGGTATAGTTCATGCTAGACATTTCATTTATACTATTTACTGGACTTCGCATTAGGAATTGAACGTGTCAAGAAGTCGACATGTTCTAGATTCATTGGGTGGAGAGGACAGTCACTAGCCATAGGGACTACGAGTAGTGTTCACTTTGATGTTGCTGCATGATGGACGCCCGAAGGGATCGCCACTACACGAGTACCCTATTAGAGACAGCCCCATATGTCGAAAGTTGTCCTCATTGCATATACACTTAATTGCTAGTACACCGCTGGACTCTTTTACTATATTCCATAGTGGCTTGTATATTATGTATTTTTTTACGTCTCTCTGAGGGCCTGATTTTCTTCCAGGATTAGACAAGCAGGAGTACCCGAAGACATACGAGCCAGGACCAGACACAGTGTTAGTGGACGAGGAGATCTCACCAGCTGAGCTCATCTGATTGCGTATGGTACCATCCTGGATGCAGTCTTCCTCGTAGAGTCCGTATCTAGTTATCTTATTTTTTGCATTTCTTTTAGTACTTTATCTAGACGTATTGAGTAGTGCATTTGTCTTCACCAACTTTATACTCATTATGGTTCTGTATGACTTATTCCTGATTACTTGACTTCATCATATTCAGGCTAGTTTTATTTATTCTGTGGATGGGATTAGCATATATGTGACTATGATTTTATTTAGGTACAACGATATGTGTAGTTGGGGATTCCATTAAATTGGTAAAATCCTCTAGTACGTATCTGCTGCCCATTGTTACGTAGCTTGTTCCCAAGTATTCTGGGACTGGACGTGACATGGTTTTTGTGGTGGCCCATTCAGGTCCAGCCATTAAATTGTCTTGATTACATTATTGTGCCAAGCAAGCCTGCAATAGGATTAGATATTAGAATATCATTCACATGTTTGATTTCCTTTCTTGATTCCATATGTATCCTAAATTCACACTCAAATTTCGCATCTTGTTTGATTTCATTCCTATATAAATTTGCCTTGTTAAATTGTTCAGAAGGATAAACCTCCGTAGTGGACATGTCGCACAACCAGGCGTTGTTCCACGAGACTCAGGATCATCGGTGGAGCAGACGTCAGGACGGGATATCATGCTGACGCCAGATCCCCAATAGGAGACACCGCAGCAGGGCCAGCAGGCCCAGGGGTCGGGGTGTGTGCCACCACCACCACCTCCATTTCCTCCTCAGATGCCGCTTCCATTTCCCCCACAGGCGCGGTTTGAACCACATGCGCCACCTCAGGATGGCCAGGCTTTCATGTACCAGTTTTTCCAGGGCATGATGTAGGCCCAATTGCAACATAATGAGCTCTTGAGGCAGAGCATTGAGACGGGACGGCCATATACTATTTGACAAGTTTAGAGGGATGCACCGTCCTGTACTGCCCATTTGAGGCGAACAAGTAGCTTGTCAACACGAAGCAGATATTGGAAGCCGCTAAGCTACCCAGGGAGAAGTGGGTTATTGTCGTCCGTATGCAGCTTAAGGACATGGCCCACCACTGGTGGAAGGTGGAGGAGCAGCATTTTGAGACACCACCATCTTGGAGGGAGTTCCGCAAACTATTTCTGGAGCAGTTCTCTCCACCTTCGGTTCGATTTGAGCTTCAGGGAAAGTTTACTCGTCTCTATCAGGACAGTATGACAATGAGTGAGTATAATGCAGAGTTTAGCAGGCTGAGTAGATTTGCCCCTTCACTGGTTGAGGATGAGTCGACCAAGGCTCGAATGTTCCACCAAGGGATGAGTCGACCAAGGCTCGAATGTTCCACCACTGGTGGAAGGTGGAGGAGCAGCATTTTGAGACACCACCATCTTGGAGGGAGTTCCGCAAACTATTTCTGGAGCAGTTCTCTCCACCTTCGGTTCGATTTGAGCTTCAGGGAAAGTTTACTCGTCTCTATCAGGATAGTATGACAATGAGTGAGTATAATGCAGAGTTTAGCAGGCTGAGTAGATTTGCCCCTTCACTGGTTGAGGATGAGTCGACCAAGGCTCGAATGTTCCACCAAGGCCTCAACTATGAGCTCCAGCAGTTTACAGGCGCGATGGCTCATACTACTAGAGCAACGATTCTACAAAGATTCAGGAGGCCATTTTACTAGAGAGGACCCCCGAGAGGCTTGTTGGCACTTCGGTACCACTACAGAGAGTGGCACAGAGTGGACCGATTAGACGTCCAGCGATTTAGCAGCAGCAAAGGCCGATTCTTTATTCGAAGGAGAGGCCTACTTGTTATTTATGCGACAAGACGAGACACATCCTACAGGACTGTCGCAAGCGCTTAGGGAATTGTTTGGTTTGTGGGTCCAACCAGCATCGGACCCAGGAGTGTAGCGGATTTCATCCTTCAGTGCCGCGTCAGGGAGCATCTTTTCCAGCACACCAGCAAGTACAGAGGCCAGTGGCACCAAGAGCACCGCGTCCTCCAGTTCTTAGCGGGTATCAGCGAGGCCCACCCTTGATTTCGTAAGCAGCTCAGTTTGGCAGAGTTAGGTCCCATGCAGGAGCACCGAGGCATGGACAGGTTTATGCTATGGCAGTTGAGGAGCCTGAGCTTGAGCGAGAGGTTATTGCAGGTACCTTCTTAGTAGCTTCATTTCTTGCTCATATATTATTTGATTCAGGCGCTACGCATTCATTTTTGGCTTCTAGTTTCGTAGTCATGCATAAAGTAGCGACCGAGTCCTTGACTAAGAATATCAGGATACTTACTGGAGGCAGTATAGTGCCTGTCAATGATACCTGTAGAGGATGTTTTGTAATAGTATGTAGTAGAGTGATGAGGGTACAATTTTTGGTGTATGATATGCCGAACTTCGATGTCGTCCTTGGGATAGACTAATTGAGCCAGTCTCATGCTACACTAGACTGCATGCATAGTAGCGTAGGGAGTTGAATATAGTAATCGTGAAGAACAAGTATCCTCTGCCGCGCATCGATGATTTGTTTAATCAGTTGAGTGGAGTACGGGTGTTCTCGAAGATTGATCTTAGGTCTGGCTACCATCAGATAAAGGTTCGGAAGGAGGATATTCCGAAAACAGCTTTCCGGGCGTAATACAGGCATTACGAGTTTCTTGTGACGCCGTTTGGTTTAACCAACGAGCCTGCAGTGTTCATGAACCTGATGAACAAGGTATTCTATCAGTGCCTGGACAAGTTTTTAGTGGTTTTTATAAATAATATTTTGGTATATTCTAAGAGCTACGAGAAGCACGAGGAGCATCTTAGGATCGTGCTAGAGACACTACGACAGAAGAGGTTGTATGCCAAGCTCATCAAGTGTGAGTTTTGCTTGGACAAGGAGTCTTTTCTTGGTCATATTATTACTGGAGATGGACTATCAGTTGACCCAGAAAAAATCGCTGCAGTTGAGACGTGGCCTACGCCTACGTCAGTTATGAAGGCCACGAGTTTCCTTGAACTTGCTGGATACTATAGGCGGTTCATGAAAAACTTCTCGAGGATTGCTGAGCGTATGACGCGTAAGGATCATGAGTTTATTTGGACTGAGGAGTGTCAGATATCATTTGATGAGCTGAAGAAACGTCTGACGACGACACCTATCTTGACTCTTCGTACGGGATATGGAGGGTTTGTGGTTTATAGTGATGCATCTGGCAGCATATTAGGATATGTTCTGATGCAGCATGGCAAGGTTGTAGCATATGCATTAAGACAGTTGAGGACTCATGAGAAGAACTATCCGACGCACGATCTACAGCTAACTGCAGTGATATTTGCATTAATATTATGGAGGCATTACCTGTATGGGGAGCGAGTCGAGATTTTTACTGATCGTAAGAGTCTAAAATACGTCTTTACTCAGAAGGAGCTGAATATAAGACAAAGACGTTCGCTAGAGTTAATGAAGGACTACGAGATCAAGCTAGAGTATCACCCTGGCAAGGCGAACGTTGCAGCATATGCCTCAAGTAGAAAGCCTATGGGATACTTTTTGACGACTCAGCATCGCTTATTGTAGGATCTTCAGGAGCTCATGATAGAGATTATATTGCCAGGCATAGATGGGTAATTAGCCAACCTTGACATTCAGCCTTCATTGGTAGAGAGGTCAAGACCGCATTGCCTACAGATTCTAGATTCCAAAGGCTCCGAGAGAGGATAGAGGCAGGCAGCAGACCGGACTATGGATTCACGAGGACGGAACATTGTGGTGTGGAGATCGCTTATATGTTACGAGTGGAGAGTTGCGTCAGGAGTTGATGACGGAGGTGCATAGTTCGGTATATTCTATTCATCCCGGAGGTACGAAGATGTACCAAGATTTGAGGTAGCACTACTGATGGCATAGGATGAAGAGGGAGATTGCTCGATTTGTGGCGAGATGTTTGGTCTACCAGCAGAACATCATAGATCGGTAGGACTATTATAGCCACTTCCCATTCCTGAGTGGAAGTGGAAACATTTCACGATGGACTTTATCACTGGATTCCCGAGGAGCCCTAGCGAGAAGGATACAGTATGGGTGATCGTGGACCGACTCACCAAGTCAGCGCATTTCTTGCCTTTCAGAATTGGGCAATCCACAAAGATTTTGGCTGATTTGTACACGAGACAGATTGTACGACTGCATTGAGTGCCAGTCGGTATTGTGTCCGATCGGGATTCGAGGTTCACATCTCATTTCTGGAGTATGCAGGAGAGCCTCTGGACTCTACTGAAGTTCAGCACTTCATACCACCCTCTGACAGATAGCCAGTCTGAGCGGACTATTCAGACATTGGAGGATATGCTCACAACATGTATGCTTGATTTCAGAGGATCTTGAGAGGACCACCTACACTTGGTAGAATTCTCGTACAACAGCTACCAGACTAACATCTAGATGGCACCCTTCGAGACACTTTAAGGGAGAAAATGTCGCTCTCCCGTATGTTGGAGTGATGTCAAGAGACAGATTTTGGGGCTAGAGTTAGTGGTCAACACAGTTGAAAAGGTGAAACAGATTCAGGGTCACCTTCGAGCAGCATAGGACAGGCAGAAACATTGGGTAGATGTGCATCGTCGACCCTTGGAGTTCAAGAAAGGCGATCACGTGTGCTTGAAGATCTCGCCTACCCGGAGTACTATCAGATTTGGAGCGAGAGGCAAGCATAGTGCGAGGTATATCGGACCATTTAATATCTTGGAGCGGGTTGGCGAGATGGCTTACAGACTTGCATTACCTCCGTCACCAAAAGACGTCTATGACGTATTCCACGTATCGCAGTTGAGGAGGTACGTGGCTGATTCTAGTCGCGTACTTGATCATTCATATATTATAGTAGTACCGAGTCTGTTATATGAAGCGCAGCCAGTTGGTATTCACGACCGTAGCAAGAAGGTGTTGAGAGGTCAGACTATTCGGCTAGTCCGGGTTGTGTGGAAGCATCACTCACCGGACGAATTGACTAGGAAGCGCGAAGACTCTATTCGAGAGTGCTTCCCTCATCTGTTTAAGGACCGAGGTACGAACTTACGTACTGCATTTCAATACCCATAACATTTGAATTCTCGCTCTTGCTAATCGAGCCAATTCTTAATTTCGGAAACAGAATTCTTTTAAATAGGGAAAGATGTAAATGCCCAATATTAAATTATCAATAGCTACAATAATGTTGTTACCAATTAAACTTAGAAATTTCTTTTACTTATAATTATAGGCTAATTAATTATTGCTAGTGTTATTATTAAGTGATTGTTAGGACTCACGCTAGGGTTGGATTACATATATATACATAGCTGCAGCTATTTAAACCTTGGGCCATTTTAAATGTTTCTTGGAAAATAAAACCATTCTTGTAACTAATATTTTTTTTTCCTTCAAAACCAATTGAACCAGCAGCCCACCATTTCAGTTGAAACCACATTTTCTTCTTTCTCATTAAACCAACAACCCAACCCGAACTCGATTGTGTGGGGGAGCGCCAGCTCCTCTGTGTTTTGTTCCTTTCGTGCCTGCATGGCACTGTGCGCTGCTTTGCCACTGATGCGGAGCAGAGAATGCGTGCGTACCAACCGCGACCCATCCCCAGTGTAGTGCCCCATCCCAACTCTGTGACCCGTTCTCCTTTGCGACGCAAGGAACGCATTTACGAAACATTGTCGCTATCGATTGGTCGGGACATTGAATTAAGATCATTTTCTCGTTATGAAATGACTTCTTCGGAATCAAGTGTTATATTCAGCGGATTGCGCCTCGAGGATGGACTTTGCGGCTGAGTCGCGATAGACCTCCCGTTGCTCTGTTTTTCATGCCATACTTGCTTCTTTGGCTTTGGATTTTCTGAATGCGTTTCCATGAATGTTTTCGATTAATTTCATTGCTTGCGTTTTTCGAACTTCGCATTTTATATCGAACTCGGAATAGAAGGGTAGAGTGTTAATGCGGTGCTTGTGTGATTTCAGATGATCGCATAGGCGTCATCTAGCGCAACAAGACCTTCTTCCCTCTCGTCTCAAACAATCAAGGTGAGTGGCTGACCCTTCTCTCCCTTGACCCTCTTGTACTTAAATCAATCGATAACATCGTTGCGAATGAATTATTAGATGTAAATGTACGGACACAATTGCTTATTCTATAGAACTGTGTATGCTTTACTTGAATACTCCTACTATAGAACTGTTATATGTTTTATCATACATATAAGCCTTAAAACTGCAAGGATTGATGCCAAGAATAAATGCTGCAACGACAAGGCGGAATACATTGAAACTGACTAAGTCTTTAAGAATGCGTAGACCATGCTTAAGTAATTATTTTAGTCTAGCACGGCCATGGACAACTTGTGCACAAGATTTCGCTTCCTCGAACGGCAACCCGGGGCAACGGGACTGATTCGGCTTAGGAGGAATGCAAGATAGTTGTGCTGGATGCTAGTACGGGTCATTCGAAACTTTCAACGGGACTAGCTACCCGTGCTGAAAGAGTCACGATCTCGACCAGGCTATACGTTCAGTATGGCTTGAATTGCCATTGACCCCCACCTACATATTATTTACAAGCTTTTGATATAAATCTGACAGGAAAGAATATGGTAAGTTACGCTGCAACGACACACTTTGTCGGAGGTAAGATTTATTGTAGTTATGTTAATTGTCTATCGAATGCTTGTATGAATTGATTAAGATGGCTAGAAAGTTCACAAATTATATAAGCTTGTTCACAAAATTTCTTGAACCAAATGAGAGTACGAAATATAATTAGCCACCCACCAGTACATGACAATGTATTGATCCTTGCTCTCCATAAGTGCTCCGAACCTAGAAAGTGTGCCTAGGAACTGAAGGCGACGCTTGGAACATTTTGAAGCCTCGCTAGCGTGCGAAGACAAATCTCCAACCTTTTGAAGACTGACCAAGACCCATGTCGCATCAACTCTCTGATTCCAGGTCCAAGTGAGATCTTGTTGTTTATGTATAAAGGGATGTAAATGTATGAATCGACTATCTCATTTGAGTTTAGTTTGTAAGCCCGTGCGGCCTATTTGTAATCGAGTCTTGTAAACAAGTTATTATCAATGAAAGACAAGTTTTCTTCTGTATAAAATGTAGTGTTCAATTTATGCGTACTCTCTTTGTTGTTGTGTTTCGGATAACCTTATGAATGTGCTTTGTGCAAGCGCAACCTACGCTCCTACGACATCACGTCCAGGGGACGACTATCGATTCTCCGGAATCGGGACGACTTTACGTCCTTTGGCCTTCTGTTTTGAGTCTTGAAACCTTTGACCTCGTGTCGATGAGATTAGTTGTTCCATACAGTGAGTCCGTAATATTTTCTGAGACTAATATGAGTTGCCTTCTAATTTCAGAATTCGGAGAAGCTGCGACCGCGAACGAAGAGAGTGCTTTGAGCGGCTCGAGTAGCTCAAGGGCTGACCTCGAACGCCCCCATGAAACGAATGTTGCGTATGCTAGAGGAGCAACAACGTCAGGCCGAGGCCAACCAACGCCAGAATGAGCACCATCAACGGTAGGTCACGACCCAGTAGAGACAAGCTGAGGCGCGACAGACTCATTTTGAGACCTGATTCGAGGCGCAATTCAAGATGCAGCAGAAGCAGCTTGATACTCTCTAACAAATTGTCCAGACAGTTGTGGTCAATAGCAATTTTGCAACTGACTCAGGTCGTAACCGAGCCTGCGGCCCGACCGATTGAAGTCAAACCGGAGGAGCCCGAGCGTCCACCTGTAGCACCAATAAGTTTCAACTTTCAGGTGTCAAAATTCAAGAAAAATTGCCGCACTTCCTTCGGTGGTACTGAAGACCCTTCTCTGGCGATCGACTGGTTGGAGGAATTAGAAGAACATTTCGAACTTCTAGGCATAGATGAGTCCAAGAGAGTCGCATGTGCTCAACTTCAACTCCGACTGAATGCACACGACTGGTGGGCCGTGCAAAAGCGAGCACTCCGATGTGACGACGAGACGGCGGCGATCACTTGGGGTTGATACTGATGTGCGTGTGGGTGTGCACGTAACGAATGGTTTGAAGCAAGCAGGAGGGAAATGATAATGGTATCCAAATGATACTTTGGGTGTGCACTTCCACCACTTTAACTTCACTTGCTTGAAACCAAACACACCACTAGTGCATATCAATACATTGGAAACAGCTAGTATATCATAGGATAACGCCCAGATAAATACTAAATGAAAGATGTCCATTTTATTCAAGAAACTAAACCGCAGAAGCAAAACTATCATCTCTCCTCTCTAGCACTGGCCATATAATTGCAAATTAAAAGGAAATTCTATATTGGTTTACCAAAAGGGTCGCTTAGAAAAACAGCGAAAAGAGGTCAGAGCTCTATAAAATACATGGAAGAGAAAAGATTTTCATGCTATGCCTTCAATGTAAGCAACATAATTTAAGCAAACTCCATTATTGAACATGTTAGAATAATGCCTTAAATATCTCATTGCAGTTGAAATATGGAAGAATGCCTGCCTTAAAGGAAGATCTTCATGGGGAACTAGAGGAGCATATGCCGTTTCTCTCTCAGCTGCAAGCCGCTGAGCTTTCTGGAATTCCTTAAGGATTGCCTCAAAATCCTTTAAAAGCTTTGCATCAGCAATCTTTTTACTCACCTGCAACAGGAAACTCGAAGTCTAAGTAATTGTGAAGTATAATTGTAGTTTCTTTAACATAACAACAACAAAAAAGTCTCTACGTCGTCGGGTGTTGTTTGTAGAACACAAGGCTGTAAAAGGCACTAGGCACTAGTCCGGCGGGAACCATGCGCCTAGTGCGTAGCCCACATCGGGTAGAGAATAAGCGGCTAGTCCTCCTCTATATATACGTGTAATCCTTTATCCAATAAGACAATTCTATTATTCCCATTCTACATGGTCTCAGAGCCATCCATTCCTCTCTCCATTAAAAAAAAACTAATCCTAACCCTAGCCGCCCACCTTCCTTGCACCCCGCCCACCCCGCCAGACACTCCCCCCCCCCCCCCCCCTCCCCTCTTCAAGGCCTCCCACACGCATCTGCCTCCACCCCCCTTTCAAGGCCTCCCGCACGCATCTGCCTCCTCCCCCCCCCCCCAACCCCCCTCCTTACCTTCCCTGCCAACCCCTCCTCCTCATCTCATGGAAACCCTAACCATGCAAACCCATCCGCCATCTAAACCCCAAACCCAAACCCTAGTCGTTCTTTTTTCAACAAAAAATAATCCAGATATGACAAAAAAACAAATCTTGAAAAAATTGTCGGCGTTGAAAATATTCAGAGGGTAGATAATAGTTTGCATGAACCTCTGAATCTCGACAATGACATCAAGAGTTAACATAGAGCAAATTTGATTTGCGTGAATTTCTATTCTGGTCCAGTATCCACATTAGGATCCAACAGAGAGCAATGTGGGTTGTGTGAATCTTTGTCCTGGCTTATGTAATCCACATTCGAATCTCTGCCAACATTGCGTACGCCAGTCCTGGCGACGTTGATTGCGCATTGGCGAGGATGATGTGAATATCGGGCTAGGACGATTACCGACAGTCAAATCATGTAACCTGAAGATGACGAACACTGTGACGAATAGCACTTGTAGCACTAGTATCAGGCACACAGAGGTGTGAACACCGATCACTGGTACAATGGTATCTTCGATTCGACTGGTCGATCGGAGGTTGGATGGTCTTGACACCTACACTACGTTGTCAAGAAGGTCGAAAAGACGTTTCGGGGCATTGAAGTTGTCAAAGCATCTGACTGACAACCCCCAGCAGTGAATGATCCCACATATGAGCAGTGAAAGATGGATGATCATCGACTGTTTACACAATTGATGAATTCATGAAACTATCAGTTAAGAACATGGTTCAAAACACAGATTCAATAAAGGAGCTATGGGAGGTCCTTGCGACTGCGTTCGATGGAAAACGTGATTTGTCTCACATCTATGACTCAGTGTTGGCGTCTATCGAGCTGATCAAGGAGACAAGTCACATAAGGATCACTTCCGTACCTTTAAGGCACTAACTGATGATGTAGATTGCCTGCTACCATTGATGACAGATATCAAAGAGACAAGGACACAACGCCAGTAGCTTTATATCATGGCATACCTTACCTCCATTCGTCCTGATGTGGACTCTGCACGGTCTAAAACTATTGCTGGGACCGAGGTGTCATCTTTGATGGAAGCTCACTTTCATGTCTTACGGACATTAAAAGTCGTTGGGACTGATATGAGTGACCCACCTGCTGATCGATCTGCCTTGGGTGTTGCTCGGGGTTGATTTCGTGGTGGTAGTGGTGGTAGACGTACTAGCCGAAACGGTGGTCGATGTGACGATGGCCGTGATAGAGACGACTACGGACTTGTTTCAATTATGGTCAACAAGGACACTTTCAGTTGCAGTGTCCCAAATCACCTGTCGCCAACGTTGCATCAGATGTTCCTGACAATGACAGGTTATCTGTGTAGATGACGGCAGATACCTATACAGAATTCGTTGAATTCCAAAATCAGCGTCGTGGTGAAGCTTCTACATCTAGAACCACATCCAAATATTTAGCGGCATGTTTGATAAGGTCGAAGTAGTAGGTGATTGACGCTGGTGCGTCTAATCACATAACTGTTGACGCATGTATGTTGCGAGATTATGTATCGATGGGTCGTGTGGCCGATATTACTATTGCGAATGGCAGTTCACTGAAAGTTCATAGAAAAATAAACACTCGTCTTTCTTCCGACCTGTCACTCACTTCACTATTACATATCCTGGAAATCCATTCAGTTTACTATCAATTAGTCAGATTACTCATGACTTGTAATGCTCGGTAACATTTTTTCCTAATGGTTGTGTTTTCATGACCTAAAGACTGGAAAAACTATCGATATGGGGCGTGTGACTAGAGGCTTATACATGTTTGACATGAATTCTTCCGTTGCCTGTTCTAGCGTGTCACTCGATCCATTTGAGTTGCACTGTCGGCTAGGTCACCCATCTATCCAAGCTCTCCAGAAATTGTGTTCATCTTTAGATTTTCAAGTTTTTTTTATTGTGAGTCATGTAGTTTGGCCAAACATCACCGGTTACCCCATCCGATGAGTCTAAATAAAGCTGCATCAGCTCCTTTTGAGTTAGTACATTCTGGAGCCTTGTCCCATTGAATTTGTAATGGATTTCAAGTATTTTGTTTCCTTTGTTGATGACTACTCACGCATCACCTTTGTCTAGTTAATAAAAAATCGCTCTGAATTATTTGATATTTGGTGCACGCAATTTTTACGCGGAAATCAAAACCCAATTTGGAGTTCCTAGTAAGTATTTTTGAAGTGACAATAGTTGAGTATTTGTCTGGCACCAAACTTCATGTCCTTACACACTACAACAGAATAATGTGGCCGAACGCAAGAACGTCACCTTTTGGAAACAACGCATGCTCTTATGTTTCATACATGTAATTCCAAAAAAATTGGTCGAATGCGGTCCTTACAGCTTTCTATCTGATCAATCGCATGTCATCTTCTGTTTTCAATGGCAATACTACATTTTCTCGATTATATTCCAATCATATGTCGTTTCCTCTTCCTCTCAATTTTTTTGGATGCTTGTGTTACGTTCGGAATACTCGACCTACCCTTTCTACATTGGACCCGAAGACAATCGAGTGTATTTTTCTTAGTTATCCTAAGGATCAGAAAGGATATAGTTGTTTTTCCCAATCTTGAAGAGGTATTTTTATGTCTCAGAATGATACTTTTGTTGAAACCAAGTTTCCTCTACTCCTACCAACTATAGATTTTGTTTCCAAAGTTTATCCAGAAAAGAACTTTCTGTTATTTCCAGTTCATACACAGCATCGCCCCCCCCCCCCATAAGGGTGGCCTCCTGCCGAGCCACTATTCCGATTTGATGGACCGCAACCACTGACTTATCAGAACCGGCATCGCCAGTAGCACCAGCTCCGGCAGAACAAGTAACACCAATAGTGGCCACGACCGTAGAGATATCGTCCTCCTCCAGCTTCACTGATTCACCAACGCTTGAAATACCATCATGCCACGACCATCAATTGTCTGTTAACAACTACAACGGACGCGCGTGTCAAACTCAGTCCTTGGTGGCTACTATTGACGGAATTCAGATATCCAATTCTATATAGGAATAACTCAAACATCCTTGTTGGCGTACCGTAATGGAAGAGAAGATGCGTGCGCTTCGGGAGAACCATACTTGGGACTTGGTAGATTTTCCTACTGGTAAGAAGGCAGTACGTTGCAAATGGTTGTTCACATTCAAGGTGAAATCGGATGGCACTCTTGATCGTCTAAAACCTCGTCTGATGGCTAAAGGATATTCTCAAACTTATGGTGAAGATTATTTTGAGACATTCTCCCAAGTTGTCAGGATAACCTCTGTGCGCGTGCTCCTAGCCTTAGCCGCCCGCTTTGACTACAGCTGGATGTGAAGAATACATCTCTCTATTGAGATCTTGACGAAGAAGTGTATGTAATGCAACCTTCTGAGTTCGTTGCAAGGGAGGATAAAGTATGTCATCTGCGGAAGGCCCTCTATGGTTCAAACAATCACCTTATGCTTGGTTTGGTCGATTTACATGTGTTCTTACCTGTTTGGCATGTGTTAATTGAAGAAGGATTGTTCGGTATTTTACAGACAGACATAAGCTGGAAGGAAAATACTTGGTGTCTACGTTGTTGACATTGTGAATATAGGAGATGACAGCCAGGGTATTGCAGGGCTGAAGAAGTTTTTGGATGAACAATGTCAGACGAAGGATATGGGGTTGTTAAAGTACTTCTTGGGTATTGAAGTCACACGAGATAAGCAAGACATTATAATGTCTCAGAGAAAGTATGTGTTGGACATCCTAACTGATGCTGGAATGATGCAAGCCAAGAGAGCAACCTCGTCCATGGATCCAAGGGTAAAGTTACTCTCCTGAGGGAACAATAATGACCAATCCGGATAATTATCAGCGAGTGGTTGGAAAACTCAACTACTTGGCGGACACGACTCGTCTAGACATTTTCTATACCATAAGTGTCGCGAGTAGATTTATAGCTTCTCCACAAATACCAATTGGCAGACGATTCTCAGAATCTTGCGCTATCTAGCCTAGAATCAGGGAAAAGAAACTGTGTGCTAGATCTAGCATTTGTCCCAATAAATCGAATCGATGCAAAGCATAAGTCCGGTTCGGACAAGTATTGATTTTAGTTGGTTTCGTGTGCAAAATAAGCTTTTATGCTGAAATATAAGAGGTCGATCTTGTGCCTCATTTGCAACGGTGTTCGCAAAACCAAATCATCGCCTCGCAACAGACTGAGGCATGGACATGATACGCCGAATCAGCCGATTAGTTTAACGGAGCACGAAGTGCTCGAATGGCTAAGTCAGAAGAGTTGGCCGTAAAACAAAGTTATGAAATTGAGCCGCATCGGCTCGACAAAACGACAAGGCGTATCGGCTTAAGGTGGGAGGACTTTGACCCTTCTTTCTTACTCCGTCATGCCTAACTAAAATACGTCGTTGTATGCTAAATTAACCTATCGAGTCCACGGACGTGGCTCGATTTAGAGAAATCATAGTGCGCAACGAACACTAAGATAGAACAATTGAATTTAAACGTACATCAAATGTACGAGTCGCCATAGAACATCGAAATACCGCAAAGACGAGCACCTCGATGCGTAAGCCATAAGAACATGGAATAATTGTATCGACGAGTGCATCAAATGCACGAGTCACGGGACCTTGAACAATTGGATCGAAACGTGCCTCAAGGCACGAGTCGTTGAACATCAACCAAATGCGTGCCTCCGTGCACAAATTAGTATGCTAGAACATGGAAAGATTATATCGACGCGAGTGTCTTAGTTCACGAGCTGTAGAACATTGAATACTCTATCGAGGTGTGCTTCAGTGCACGAGACGGAGGAAAAGAACATAAGTCTAGCACATTAAAGATCGTATCGGCATGCATCAAATGCACGAATTGCGTATCGTTGAACGTTAAGTCGTAGAACACCGAAAGACATACTTCATGTGCGAAGTAAGCAGTTGCGGCACAAATGCCACGGAATTGCCAAATGTATAGTATGTTGCCTCGGAAATGTTTGGAACCTTCGGGTCGTTCACTCGGACATTGAATCGAAGCGATGAAACATCGAAAGAAAAGAATGAAATCGTACAAAGAATTTAAGAACATAGAAAGAATGAGAGAAAAATGGAATGATTCGAAGTCTGAGTTTCAGGCTCGGACTATGTTTGGTTGTATGAGTAGATGCGTACTGCATGATCAAATGGACTGTGAATATAGCCCGTGCACGGGTTCTTTTTCCTCGAACATGATCGCCGGGGTGCCAGGACTGTTCGGCCTAGGAGGAATGAATAATCATGCTTCGGCACTGATGCATTGCAGGACCTTCAGTAAGGATCATACCCTAGGCTGAAAGGGTAGTGTCACAATGCCGGTTGATAAAAGATAGTCCATTCTAGCATGCTGAATGCCAGTGATCTTCATATAGATAGGGACCAGTGGGCTGAAAGTGCAAGAACACAAAGATTCTGCACAAAGATCACTTGTAACATGACAGGAGAAGATGGTAGGCATATTCCCTTTGCGTCGATGCAAGGACGAGTGCGTCGTTGTTGGTAAGAAACCACCACGAAACAACACGAGATTGATATTGGTTGCCTGCTTGCTTACGTGAATAAATGATAACATGCTTGCCATGAAATACATGCTTTACTGCTTTCGAATATGCCATAAAAGTGATCCTAAGACAAAGATAAAAAGATCACAACTTAAGCTGCATGATTCATATATCTACTTAATGTCGGTTTAGCAAAGTGGATCTTATCAGTACGCGAGAGGATTAGTACTGATCCCCCACCAGATTGCTTGCAGAATGCAGGTAATGGATTGCCTACGGCGAAACGTGAACGCGCTGAGGCATGAAATGCCGTAGCGTTTTGAGGCGTGCGACCACATTAATGCTTGGACTTGCAACAGGATGATGCGGCCGAGATATAGAAGACATGATATACGGAACGGTGAAATCCTTTGTGAGCAAGAGAAAACTTGAGTGTTGTAAGCCAATTTGGCAAATTCATTTAGGCTATTGAAAGCTTTTGTAATTCCGCTGCTTATTGAATAAAGATAATTGTTTTGTATACTCTGAGTAACTCCAATGTTTCTTCCACTACTATCGTTGAATCAAGATAACCATTTTGAGAACCTGTCATCTTGCCTTGTACAAGTGCTAACTCCAGACTCATACGGCATCACGCCCCAGTGAGAACGATCGATTCGGATTAAATCATGCGAGGACGAACGATTTACCGAGTTGGGACGTGACATCTATGGTAGTGACCTATTTGTCATGACATCGAAACCCAACAATCAACTTACTATCTTAATCATCACATGCCTAATTACTTCCATCAAAGACCTAATCTCCACCATACAGCTTATCCATCCATATCAACTACCAGACTGCCTTGCCCTTCCATTCTTTGTCACTATCTGCTATATAATGGCCAATTGTCCATAGAAGATATATTATGGGAATTTAATCAAACTAGGCAATGGCAATCCATCAATTACTAACCTAACCGACACTACCTCATTACTTCCATCAAAGACCTAATCTCCACTGAACACCTTGTCCCTCAATATCAATTAGTAGATTAGCTTGCCCTTCACTCAATTTTCAGTACTTTCAGTATAATGGATAATTGTCTCTAGAAGAGGCATTATGAGAATTCTACTCAAACAAGAAAGTTGTGTCATGATTTTTTTTATTTATAAATATCAAGATTTCTTCAATCAGCACGAGCACCTAAGATAGAAAAATCAATCCTCTCTTACTTTAGAAGAAGCAAAGACAAATATTTTCTGCACCAAAACGTTAACACAACCTTAACCAATTTTGTTTCGACGTCTTAATGCACCAAACTACACCAGGTCGAAATACCAAACGAAATAAGATCCATGTCTAACAAAAAATGGAAATTAAATGTACGATGCACTTCATACTCACACTAACTTTGGTATTCTGATTATTTTCACTCTCTTGTTTAAGTTTTGCTGAAGTATCTTTTACTAGCTGCCCGATATGTTGCCTTGTTTTATGTCTGCAAGAAAATTGATTCGATTAAAATACACTGGTCAAGTATTGTGCATGGAAACATCAAAAGGTGATGGAAAGTAAAATCATGGAGCAGCAAACTCAATATTAACATCTTAATTCAAACACAAGAATATCAGTGCCGTCCAGAATAATTATCAAGAATTTTGATCTGCAAAATTAACATGACACAGTTGCTGAGAGGACAATTAATATGACTGAAAGTGAGCTGGATAGTGAAAAGGTAAAATGTCAAAGAAGAATTAAGGCTGAGGTAATGCAAAATTTATACTGACAAAAGAAACCTGGTAAGACCTTTTATAATGATGTCACTCAGTATCAGGAAGCAGATAGCTCATGCATTGTTTTCATAACCAAACTACATCTTCAAACATATAGTGTGTTTAAATTAATTCTAAGCATTCGGCAAAATAGCATTTTTTTTGGTTAAAAGCGAGTAATGAAGAAACCACTATTCAGCTCGCTAATAATATGTTAGGACATGTACTTTAGTTATGAAAGCAATGCACTTAATGTAAAGGTACCTGATCTGAAAATTGCATGACCATGTATGCTTGATTTAACTAATACGTATTTCCACCAAAGATAGAGAAGATCCGCATATCGTATGCCCTACTCGTTCAATATTTTTGACTGACCACTATTCTGCAATCTTGTACTATTAATGTTGTTGTTGTTCCTCTCAGGGGTTGTGTGACGACCTTTGCTACTGTCATCTAATGATGTTGTCTTTCTAGCTATACTAATTTCTTCTTTCTACTTTAAGTCAAGGTAGTCACAGGCACAAGACGTACTCGAGGCGCAACACGTCCGAACGAAGCGAGGCACAAAAATAATAAAAAATAAAAATATACTTTAATTAATTAATTAATTAATAATATAATAATTAAAACAAAAAAAAATGTTAAAAGATAACCAAGTGAACTAGCAGAGCAACAGTAGCAATCAACAGAACTAACAATAATTTGTATTCTCTTTACCATGCTTTTAGTAAATTTTAGTTTTTCCAATTAAATTGTAGCCAACTTTAACAACCATGGAGAGGGCTACCTCCCTCCCACTTGTATGAGGTAAGGGCTATCTTCCTGTCTCGAAGTTTTTTGTATAAAAAAATAAAAAACTTCAGGCACGCCTTTTCTTGATTGCGCTTTGGGTGCGCCCAGAGAAATGTCTCGCCTAGTGAGGTACGAGGCGCAGTTGCTGCGCCTTGCTGCGAGACGCACCTTTGACTACCATGTTTTATATAACAAGCTAGACATATATCACATAGCTCAAACTTTTTAAGTGTTGAAGTTAGTGAGTCAACGTAAGAGATAGTGAGTCTATCTATTTTGAACCCATATTCAATAGTCTTGCCTCAATCAAACAATCAAAGTGAGTGGCTGATCCTTCTTTCCCTTGACCCTCTTGAATTTCAAATCATTTGATAGAATGCTAGTTGGTTATGCAAAGGACACGAATGCTTAGATTTTAATGAACTGTTGCACGTTTCTCACGTACGCTCTCTATAGAACTATTATGCCAGGAAAATGCTACATGCTTAATATGTTATGCCTGTTATAGAACTGAGATAAGCAAAGTTTGAATCATTGAATAACTGTCGTCATGATACGGCAAAACAACGATGAAAATGCTTATGTTGCTCATGAACTAAAGATCATGCTTGAATAACTAGTCTAACCTAGCACGGTCATGGACAACTTGTGCACAAGGAACGGCTTCCTCGAACGATACTCCGAGACGCGGGATCGATTTGGCTTAGGAGGAAGCAAAAGATAGCTGTGCTAGATAAAAGTAAAACCATGGTTATTCGGCGAACTTTCAGCGGAGCTCGCTACTCGCGCTGAAAGGGGTGCCGTCTAAACCCAGTTATAGTCCAAGATGGCTTGTGGTGTCAGTGACCTCCATATATACAAATCGCACACACTATGCTAGCAAATGATAATAATTGACAGGAAAGAACATGGCAAGCCTCACATTGCACGGCACACTATATCATAGGTAAGTTCCAGCGTAACTTATGTCTTTATGCCTATCAAATGCTTGCATGAAAATTACTAGGATGGCTAGAAAGATCATTGTAAATATATAGCACGCTTCACTTAATTTCTTGAACCAAATGAGAGAGTGAAACTTAATTTGCCACGCACCAGTACAAGTGTAATGTACTGATCCTCGCTCTCCACAGGTACCACGAACCAAGAAGAACGTGCCAACTAAACTCAAGGCGACGCAAGTTCTTTAAAGCCTCGTCCGTAGATTGAAGGCTTGTTTTGATCCTTTTGAAGATTCCACATTCAGTCCAAAAGAAATATGCCTCGACTCTCCCACAATAGCAGGTCTTTTGAATGTTTAGTTTGTAAATGGAGATGTAATGTATGGAACGACTATCTCATCGGCGTTCATTTTGTAGTCGAGTCAAGTTGTAAGCTCGCGCGGCAAGGATTGTAATAGTGTCTTGTAAATGATGTCTATTATCAATGAAAAGAAAGTGTCTTCTTTCTCAATGTGTTGTTCAATTTCTCTGCGTACTCTATTAGATGTGTTTCGGATAACCTTATGGCTATGCCTTATGCGATCGCAAATTAGGTTCACACGGCATTACGTCCGGAGGACGACTATCGATGCTACGAAATCAGGGCATGACAGAATGGTATCAGAGCAATATGATCCTCTGGCCAATTGTTGATTCGATTGAATTCGAAGATGTTTCTCTGATCAAAATTTCCTTGCCTGCTTGATATCATCAATGAGATGAACGTTCCATACAATAAGTCGGTAAATATTTTTATGAGGCCGGCATATGTTTTTATAGATTTAATTGATTGAGATTGATACTTTATTGAACAAGAGTTTTAATATGATCTGAATTGAGAATTGTACCGATTGATGATGACGAAGGATGAGGATTGTCGCTGCTAAGGATATTGTAAGTTTCTCCTTAAGTTTCGAGGACGAAACTTCTTCTCGGTAGGTAATTATGTAGTGCCCCACTCCGCGAAGGTACTAAATAAACAGAGAAATCGGATTAGTGGCTCTGCAACAAAAGACGATTAATCTGGGTGAGTGGACAAAGTCTTATTTTATGATTCGCTTACGCCTAATAAGAATCTGAGTTAGCTTGCCGATGACCCAAGTACTGGAGTAATTCACATGGACCACAGATGATTTAGTGAATTGCTTATTGTATGTTGAAGCTCTACCAGACATAATAAAATTGTAGCTAGTGGCAGAAACTTTTATTATTAAGAAAATTACTAGTGACGTGATCTCAATCAAATATCTTAATTATAATTTACTAGCGACATGATATCAATTAAATAGCTTAATTATTATTTATCAATACTAAATTACTTAATATTAATTAATTTTTCTAATTACTTAATATAAATTATCTTAGTTATTTATCAATATTAATTAGCATTAACTAATTAATTAATGATAATATTAATTGAGTTATCCTAATGATTAAATAACAATTAGTTATTATTTACTTAATAATTACTAAGGTATGAATATAACAATAATTAATTACATGCGGACATTATTAATTAGTTAGGTATCTATTTTTATTTATAAAGCAATAAAAAATAAAAAATAATTAATTATTTCTTGACATTATTAATTAGTTTGGTATTTATTTTTATTTAGGAAGCAACAAAAAATAAAAATAAAATGAAGTTCCACCTGACGGGGAAACTTTTGGAATGTCATCATTCCCACCCACATCCCCACCCCCACCCCACACCCCTTCCATCCTAATAAAATGGATGAGGTTGGGGGGAAGTTAGCCGAAATCAAAAAAGAATGGCCTCTCCCCTCCATCTATCCAGACAGCCCTAACAAAACCATCTTCATGTTGGATTTGCAAGTTGTTGAAGGATCAGCTGCTAAGTGGATCATGATTCCCGTTGTTGTCTCGCATTACATCCCCAATCGCCATAGGTAGCCATCTAAATATTCCATTGATTGGTAGGTCCCGATGTTGGAGCAAGAACCAGACTATGTACAATAGTTGTGGGCATGAACAATAAAATTAAGTACCCTGAATCCCAAGGTCAGGATCCAGAGCTCTGACCAATCTATCTAGAGTAGGGAGATGGATCCCTAGACAACAGATGATATATGGATGATTGGTAGAGCAAAGAAAATAGGCGGGAGAAAATATACAATTTAGACAAGAACTTGTCCAAATGCTTCCATGAACAATCTCCTACCACCTCGAAATAGGAGTTGGTCGAACATGAATAATGAATACAAATCTCTCAACCTTCCAACAGATTTATAACGGCTAAGAGACCTTTTATAGCCACAAAAAGCTATAACAAAGAGAAATTGGACCAAAGAATCTTCTTTACATATATCCTAAACTTTCGGATTGATATTCACCGTTGGATGCAGTTGTTAAATAAGTTAGAAACCCAAAAATAGTAATAAAAAAAAACTGAATAAGAATAACCAAAACCCGCTCCTCCTAGTAAACCTGCCAGACTGGCCGGTATACACACTAAACTAAGTCGGTGTCACATGGGGGCATCGTTATGGCCGGCTAAAGCCCGTTCTAGATACATTGCTGGACTCTACAATTCGACCGTATTGTGCTCCAGTTTGACCTATCTAAGGGCAGAATCAGATTTGACGAGAACATGAAACGAGGCTTTGGAAGCCTACTTTCCAAAACTTCTGATTTCATGTCAAAAACTATCTTTGTATCTCGAGTTATAGCCTTTTGAATGAAGGTGTACCAAATCAAGTCGGGCAGCACTCAACTACTTGAGCAATTTGTGCCCCACTATTTGTTGGTGCAGCAACCTTAAGACTCCCCCAAACACTTGTATATAACCTCCTCCACATGACGTGTAAAGCCATTATATTAACAAAACTAGCCTTGGATTGTGTGGCAATGACATGCAAGCCAGAGTTTAAACCGATGTGGCTACCCTTTTTGTAGAGCCCCGTCCCTACATCATGTCCCGTTTTCTGTCCACGGGGTGCGCGATAAAGGAACATTGTTGCTATCGATTTGGTCGGAACCGCTTGATCGGGATCGATTGAATCGATTGAATGGAAACGATTGAATTAAGATCCATTCCTCGTTATGGAATGGCTTCTTCGGAATCAAGTTCCATATTCAGCGGGTTGTGCCTCAAGGATGAACTCTGCGGCTGAGTCGGAAGAGACCTCTCGTTGCTCTGCTTTTTATGCCGCACTTGCTTCTTTAGCTTTAGTTTTCTGAATGCGTTTTCGTGAATGTTTTCGATGGTTTTCATGGCTTGCGTTTTCGAACTTCGCATTCGTATCGAACTCATTCAATGAGACAATGTTCTAATCAGTTGCCTATGCAATTCAGGTGATCGCGTAGGCGCCGTCTAGCGCAGCCAACGGGCCTCTTGCCTCAATCAAACAATCAAAGTGAGTGGCTGATCCTTCTTTCCTTTGACCCTCTTGAATTTTAAATCATTTGATAGAATGCTAGTTGGTTATGCAAAGGACACGAATGCTTAGATTTCAATGAACTTTTGCACGTTTCTCACGTACGCTCTCTATAGAACTATTATGCCAGAAAAATACTACATGCTTAATATGTTATGCCTGTTATAGAACTGAGATAAGCAAAGTTTGAATCATTGAATAACTGTCGCCATGATACGGCAAAACAACGATGAAAATGCTTATGTTGCTCATGAACTAAAGATCATGCTTGAATAACTAGTCTAACCTAGCACGGTCATGGACAACTTGTGCACAAGGAACGGCTTCCTCGAACGATACTCCGAGACACGGGATCGATTTGGCTTAGGAGGAAGCAAAAGATAGTTGTGCTAGATAAAAGTAAAACCATGGTTATTCGGCGAACTTTCAGTGGAGCTCGCTACTCGCGCTGAAAGGGGTGTCGTCTAAACCCAGTTATAGTCCAAGATGGCTTGTGGTGTCAGTGACCTCCATATATACAAATCGCACACACTATGCTAGCAAATGATAATAATTGACAAGGAAGAACATGGTAAGCCTCACATTGCACGGCACACTATGCCATAGGTAAGTTCCAGCGTAACTTATGTCTTTATGCCTATCAAATGCTTTCATGAAAATTACTAGGATGGCTAGAAAGATAATTGAAAATATATAGCACGCTTCACTTAATTTCTTGAACCAAATGAGAGTGTGGAACTTAATTTGCCACGCACCAGTACAAGTGTAATGTACTGATCCTCGCTCTCCACAGGTACGACGAACCAAGAAGGACGTGCCAAATAAACTCAAGGCGACGCAAGTTCTTTGAAGCCTCGTCCGTAGATTGAAGGCTTGTTTTGATCCTTTTGAAGATTCCACATTCAGTCCAGAAGAAATATGCCTCGACTCCCCTACGATAGCAGGTCTTTTGAATGTTTAGCTTGTAAATGGGGATGTAATGTATGGAACGACTATCTCATCGGCGTTCATTTTGTAGTCGAGTCATGTTGTAAGCCCGCGCGGCAAGGATTGTAATAGTGTCTTGTAAATGATGTCTATTATCAATGAAAAGAAAGTGTCTTCTTTCTCAATATGTTGTTCAATTTCTCTGCATACTCTATTAGATGTTGTATTTCGAATAACCTTATGGCTATGCCTTATGCGATCGGAAATTAGGCTCGCACGGCATTACGTCCGGAGGACGGCTATCGATTCTACGAAATCAGGACATGACATAATGGTATCAGAGCACGGCTTTACATCCTTGGGCTTCTCATCTAGAGTCTCAAACCCTTGACCTCGTGTCGATGAGATAAGTTTTTCCATACAGTGAGTCCGTAATATTTTGAGACTAATGTGCGTTGTCTTTGTATAGCAGAAATTCTGGAACCCGCGAAGCCCGCGACCGAGAACGAACAAAGTGCTTCGAGTGCTTTGAGCAGCTCGCGGGCTGAACCTTCTAACGATGCTATCGAGAGGATACTACGCATGATGGAGGCGCAGCAGAAACAATCTGAAAACCGGAATCGGCAAACGAAGGCGCGACATACCCAATTCGAAGCTCGCTTCGACGCACAATCTAAGATGCAACAAAAGCAACTTGATACTCTGCAACAGATTGTCCAGACGATTGTAGACAATGGCAACTCTGCAACCGCGCCTACTATCACCGAGCCTACGGTTCGACATATTGAAGTCGACCCAGAGGAGCCCGTGCATCAACCTGCAACACCGAGAAGTTACAACTTTGAAGTGTCAGAGTTCAAGGAAGCGTGTCGCACTTCCTTCAGCGGTACTGAAGGCCTTTCTATGACGATAGACTGGTTGGAAGAGCTGGAAGACCACTTCGAGCTTCTCGACATTGAAGAATCCAAGCAAGTCGCATGCGCACAACTTCAACTACGTTTGAACGCGCACGAGTGGTGGGTCGTGCACAAACGAGCGATCTGACGCGACAACAACTCAGCGTCGATCTCTTGGGCTACATTCTGCAAAGCTTTCGAAGTCGGGTAACTTCCCTCAGCCGTTCGTCAAGAGAAGGAGAATAAATTCATGCAGTTGAGGCAAGAGAACATAACAGTGCAACAGTATGCGGCGAAATTCAACAAATTGTACAAATTTGTTTGTGCATTTCTACATATAGAGGAGTGTCGTATGCGACGATTCGAAGTGGGTCAACGGCCCTCTATCGCTGCTCATGTAGCGGTGCCGGAATACAAGACCACGGACGAAGCTCTGAATCACACTCTCCGCCTTGAGAGCCAGTATCCTCCCGTCGCTGCCGACGTTGTGCACCATTCAAATCACAAACGACCTAGCCATACGGGAGGCAACAACCATGCTGCAAAGCGTCCAAACAATGGCAGCTATCAGGGACAGAACCCAAGACTTCGTTGCACCAAATGCAACTATACTGGACACCATGCCAACGAATGTCGTACTTTGAACATAGACTGCTACTTTTGCGGGAAGAAGGGGCACATCTCAAAAGATTGTCTTGCCCGAAAGCGAAGTCAGGATGCCCCACCGCAACCAAATCAGTAGAATCGAGGCTTGGCACCTCGAGCTCTCCCGCTTGCACAACAAAATGGCCAAGACCGTCGCCCCAATGCCCAGGACCGCGTCTACGCTATGACTCGGGATGAGGCATTCGCCTCAGACACAGTTGTAACAAGTATATTACTTTCAATAATGTGCCTGCTTGTATACTATTTGATTCCGGTGCTACACATAGTTTCATATCTGCAGACTTCGCCGTCGAGCACAAATTTTCCGTGACACCTGTAGGCCTTAACCTTAGTGTAACATCCCGTCGGGCACACAACTACTTACACACACTGGCTGCAGAGACGGAATCATCTGCATTGGAGGTAAACAGGTGTATCTTGATGCGATAGTTCTAGATATTAAGGACTATGACATCATACTGGGAATGGATTGGCTCAGCGCTTGCAATGCCACTATCGACTGTGCAGGAAAGAATGGCACCTTCTGTATACCTGGAGTGCCTGAATTCTGCTACTCGTGTGGTGAAGCATCGTCGACCTGTATGGTGATCTCCGCAATTTTTACTCGGAGGATGCTGCATTCCGGATGTGAAGGCTACTTGGCGTCCGTTCGAGACATGCGGCTGGATGGTGCAAACGCGGATCAGACTGACATTGTGGCAGAATTTCCGACGTATTTTCGGACGAGCTACTCAACATGCCACCTGACCGAGAAATCGAGTTCAGCATCGACACATTCTCCGATACCCGACCAATTTCAAAGGCTACATACAGAATGGCCCCTGTAGAGCTGAAGGAGCTCAAGACCCAGTTGCAAGAGTTGCTCGACAAGGGATTCATCCGGCCTAATGTTTTACCATGGGGTGCGCCCGTGTTGTTCGTGAAGAAAAAAAAGATAGGTAAATGCGTCTATGCATCGACTACGAGAACTGAACGAGGCCACCATCCGGAACAAGTATCTAATGTCCCGTATAGATGACTTATCCGATCAGCTACAAGGCGCATCGGTATTTTCGAAAATTAATCTCCGCTCAGGCTATCATCAACTCAAGATCAAGCTAGACAATGTGCCAAAAACGGCTTCACACTAGATATGGCTATTATGAGTTCCTGGTGATGCCATTCGGCCTAACAAACGTCCATGCTGCCTTCATGGATTTAATGAATTGGGTGTGTCAACCCTTGATAAATTCGTAGTGGTCCGACGATATTCTCGTCTACTCGAAGAACAGGACGCAACATGCAGAACATTTGCGAACCGTACTCCGGACTGTTCGAGAGAATCAGTTGTATGCGAAGCATAACAAGTGCGAATTTTGGCTGAACAGCGTATCATTCCTTGGACACATCATTTCATCTGAAGGCATTGCAGTCGACCCGAAGAAAGTTGAAGCCGTTGCTGATTGAAAGTGGCCTACGTCAGCTAGTGAGATTCAAAGTTTTCTTGGTTTGGTGGGATACTACAGATGCTTCGTAAAAGATTTTGCGAAGATTGTATCGTCTTTGACTCGCCTCACTCAAAAGGGAGTCGAATATGAATGGTTGAACGACTGTGAAGCTTCCTTCCGGGAGCTGAAACAACGACTCGTTTCGGCCCCTATACTCGCTCTTCCAGACGGGAATGAGATATTTCAAATATTCAACGATGCTTCAAGTTAGGGCTTGGGATGTGTGCTCATGCAGCAGAATAAGATAATCTCCTTCGCCTCCAGACAGTTGAAGCCGCATGAGAAGAACTATCCTACGCACGACTTAGAGTTAGCGGCAATTGTGTTCGCGTTGAAATTGTGGCGTCACTATCTTTATGGTGTGGCGTGCACGATCTATACCGATCACAAGAGCCTCAAGTATCTCTTCACTCAAAAGGAGCTGAACTTACGATAGAGGCATTGGCTAGAACTGATCAAAGACTATGACTTGACGATGGACTATACGCCAGGTAAAAAAAATGTTATGGCAGACGCTCTGAGTCGAAAATACATTGCCTCGCTATCCATCAACAACAGACTACTACGAGATTTAGAAGAGATGGACATCGACCTCCGGGTTCGATTCAGCGGAAGACAGTTGGCACAACTACAATTAGAGCCGAGCCTGCAAAAAAAGATCAAGACCGCTCAGAAGGACGATCCGTACCTGAAGAAGATGCGAGAGCTGATTTCAACGGGAAAGGCGACCGACTTTGCAGAAGATGAGAGCGGTGTGCTACGATTGAAGGGCCGACTATGTGTTCCGGATGACTTAGAACTGCGAAAGAAGATATTGTCGGAGGCGCACTATGTAAAATATACCTTGCATCCAGGTAGCACCAAGATGTACAAGGACCTCCGCACAACATTCTGGTAGCACGGAATGAAAAGAGATGTGGCACTCTTCGTTTCGCAATGCATGGCCTGTCAACAGGTGAAAGCTGAGCATCAGAGGCCGGACGGGGATATGCAGAACCTGACGATTCCGAAATGGAAGTGGCAGCACGTGTGCATGGATTTTATTGTTGGTCTGCCGAAGATGCCACGGAAAAGTAATGTCATCTGGGTCATCGTCGATCGACTAACCAAATCAGCGCATTTTATTGCCATCAAAGTTACTTGGAACATCGATCGCCTAGCTCAGATTTATCTTGACGAGATAGTGCGGCTGCACGAAATTCCAGTATCCATCGTCTCTGATCGGGATGCACGGTTTCTATCGCGCTTTTGGAGTAGCCTTCAGTCGGCTCTGGGTACGAAGTTGAACTTAGCTCGGCTTACCATCCCCAGACCGACGTCCAAACGGAGCATGTGAATCAGATTCTCGAAGACATGCTACGTCTCTGCGCAATTGACTTCAAGTCGAGTTGGGACGTCCATCTACCTCTGGCCGAATTTGCATACAATAACAGCTATCAATCCAGCATTCAAATGGCGCCGTACGAAGCCTTGTACGGACGAAAGTGAAGATCACCCATTTGCTGGAACGAAGTCGGGAAGTGGCAGATTCTTGGCCCGAAGCTGGTGAAACAGACCGTGCAGAAAGTTCGGCTCATTCGAGAAAGACTGAAGATTGCACAGAGTCGACAGAAGAGCTATGCCGACACCCACCGAAGACCCCTAGTTCCTAGAAGGTTACATTGTGTTTCCGAAGGTAACGCCCATGCGAGTCACCCGATTTGGAGCGAAAGGCAAGCTTAGTCCAAGATTCGTGAGTCATTTCGAAATTTTGAAGCGAGTCGCCCCAGTAGCTTACCAGATTGCATTGCCGCCAGCACTGCCGGGTGTGCACGATGTCTTCCACGTCTCTCAGCTGCGGAAGTACGTACATGATCCGAGCCATGTGGTATACCTTGGTCAGCTAGATCTGAAGGCAGACTTATCATATGTGGAAGAACCGGTCAAAGTCTTGGAGCGCAAGGGTAAGCTGCTTCGAAATCGAATGATCCCTCACATCCGCGTACTCTGAAGGAACCATACGGTTGAAGAGTCGACCTGGGAACTCGAGTCAGAGATGAGAGAAAGGTTTCCTTCGTTGTTTTCCTAGTGGTAGGTTATCTTCTTAAGTTTCGAATACGAAACTTTTCTTAGTTGGTTATGGTGTAGTCCATCCCTACATTATACCCTGTTTTTCGTCCATGGGGTGCGCGATAAAGGAACACGGTTGCTACCGTTTTGGTCGGAACCGATTAATCGGGATCGATTGAATCGATTGAATCGATTGAACGGGAACAATTGAATTAATATTCATTCCTCGTTATGGAATGACTTCTTCGGAATCAAGTCCCATATTCAGCGGGTTGTGCCTCAAGGAAGGACTCTGCGGCTGAGTCGGAAGAGACCTCCCGTTGCTCTGCTTTTCATGCCGCACTTGCTTCTTTGGCTTTGGTTTTCTGAATGCGTTTTCGTGAATGTTTTCAATGGTTTTCATGGCTTGCGTTTTCGAACTTCGCATTCGTATCGAACTCATTGAATGAGACAATGTTCTAATCATTTGCTTATGCGATTCAGGTGATCGCGTAGGCGCCGTCTAGCGCAACCAACGAGTCTCTTGCCTCAATCAAACAATCAAAGTGAGTGGTTGACCCTTCTTTTCCTTGGCCCTCTTGAATTCCAAATCATTTGATAGAATGCTAGTTGGTAATACAAAAGACACAAATGCTTAGATTTCAATGAACTGTTGCACGATTTCTCACGTACACTCTCTATAGAACTATTATGCCAGGAAAATGCTACATGCTTAATATGTTATGCATGTTATAGAATTGAGATAAGCATAGTTTGAATCATTGAATAACTGTCGCCATGATACGGCAAAACAACGATGAAAATGCTTATGTTGCTCATGAACTAAAGATCATGCTTGAATAACTAGTCTAACCTAGCACGGTCATGGACAACTTATGCACAAGAAACGGCTTCCTCGAACGATACCTGGAGACACGGGATCGATTCGGCTTAGGAGGAAGCAAAAGATAGATGTGCTAGATAAAAGCAAAACAATGGTTATTCGGCGAACTTTCAGCGGAGCTCGCTACTCGCGCTGAAAGGGGCACCGTCTAAACCCAGTTATAGTCCAAGATGGCTTGTGGTGCCAGCGACCTCCATATATACAAATCGCACACACTATGCTAGCAAATGATAACAATTGACAGGGAAGAACATGGTAAGCCTCACATTACACGACACACTATGTCGTAGGTAGGTTCTAACGTAACTTATGTCTTTATGCCTATCAAATGCTTGCATGAAAATTACTAGGATGGCTAAAAAGATCATTAAAAATATATAGCATGTTTCACATAATTTCTTGAACCAAATGAGAGCGTGGAACTTAATTTGCCACCCACCAGTACAAGTGTAATGTACCTATCCTCGCTCTCCACATGTACCACGAACCAAGAAGGGTGTGCCAACTAAACTCAAGGCGACGCAAGTTCTTTGAAGCCTCGTCCATAGATTGAAGGCTTGTTTTGATCCTTTTGAAGATTCCACATTCAGTCCAGAAGAAGGATGTCTCGACTCCCCATGATAGCAGGTCTTTTGAATGATTAGCTTGTAAATAGGGACGTAATGTATGGAACGACTATCTCATCGGCGTTCATTTTGTAGTCGAGTCATGTTGTAAGCCCGCGCGGCAAGGATTGTAATAGTCTTCTAAAGGATGTCTATTATGAATGAAAAGAAAGTTTTGTGTCTTAATGTGTTGTTCAATTTCTCTGCATACTCTATTAGATGTTGTGTTTCGGATAGCGTTATGACTATGACTTGTGCGATCGCAAATTAGGTTCGCACGGCATCACGCCCGGAGAACGACTATCGATTCTACGGAATCAGGACGTGACACTTTTGGAAGAGCGGATACCTAGAAGACGAAAGAACTTGCTAACCAATATCTCGTTGTAGCTAGAGAAAAGACAATAAGAGCTTTTGTGTTTGCAAAAAACATGAATCCGTCTCCCTACCTTTCAACTATAAAAGGTGCATTAGTAGTGAGATGATCAAGATTGCTAAATAATCGTATTGGTGCTAATTAACCCTTGAAACTCATAAAAAATGAACATCCCCCCCCCCCGACAGTTTCCTTCCTTTGAGACTAGATTATGCTGTAGACTTGTATGGATACTTGTGACAAGGAAGGAAGGTTATTCCATAAACCTATAGCTATTGCTTGTTGGATTATTCAATAATATGGGGCCACACATGTAAAATTAATTGTGTTGGGCTATCTAAATAATTAAGCCAAATTAAAGTGGTCTATTTGGAAATTGGCTTAAGGGTATAATTGTCATAGAAATAATGTGTAGATACCGGAAATAAATCTAATTTGATAAGGTGCCAAATTAGAAATATCAAAACATATAAATATATGTATTCATTAGGGTTATGGGCCCCAACTTATACGGCCACCAAAAGAGAGGTTTTCTTTTTTTTCTCTTCTGCATCCCATCAACAGAAAGAGAGAGACAAAGAATTCTGATTCTTCTTAGTCATTAAGGGTCGTAGCAAGTTGGAAGATCGAACCCAATAAAGAGACGTTCGCTTCAACATCCATAAAGTCTAGCAATGGATTCAGGTACGTTTCCGCAATTTTATTTATGTTCTTCATCTCATGAATCGACAGGGTACAATAAATATCTAACAAGTGGTATCAGAGCCTCCTCGTTTGATTCTTGAGTTTGAAGTTTTTAGATTCAAATTTTGTTGGTGTTCAGAAACCCTAGATCATTTAACATAATTTAATTTAGGGTTCTTTATTCGATCAATTTTTTTTTTTTTGTGAGATCGTTTGATGCTTGGGGATTGTGGCAATTGATTTTGTGCTCGGTCTGTTAGTGGGTCGATATTGTTTCGAAGATTTATAGATTCAAACATTTTTCTTCATTAATGTTTCGCTAGGGTGTGTTTTGGTCAAAGTTGGTTTGTTGGTGCATAATTGTGGTTATAGTTTATTATGTATAATCTTTTTGAGTTTAAAACTCTGTTTAGAAGTCATGCATTGATTGGGTTTTGCTGATTAATTCGAATGGTTTCATATTAAAATAATTGAGTCAATGATTTGACTGTAGTTCTTGGTTTATTAGTTTAGAGAGTATAAATTAATTAGCATAGGCATCGAGCAACTGCCGGCCAGTGCTTAAGATTGTGTTATGCCTATTTTGTCTGCATGCATATGAAGCAAGATCACATGAACCCTAATTAAGTGCAGACTTGCACCTGCCGGAGTGGATTTTTTTTTTAAGAGTAGGATTTTGAACCCATACACTTTCGGACCAGAACCTTAATCTGGCGTCTTAGACCATCTCAGCCATATTAATGTCACAGATTATTTTTTATTGGGAGTAGGATTTGAACCCACAACCCTTTCGGACCAGAACCTTAATCTGCCACCTTTAGACCAACTCGGCTACATGGTGCTTTGATATAGTAATGAACCAACAGAACTAAAGAAAAAATTTCTGTATGAAGGTCTCTTTGGTTGGCTGATTTAATTCGTGATTTAAATCATGCACAAGATTCACATGCTTTTGATATAGTAGATCAATTTTGGTATAATCTTTATTGATTATTTGATGGAATCTGTTAATGCATATATTTGGTCTTCTATAGATTATTCTATTTAAAGTAATCCTTATGCGATATTTGATATTATCTTTGGATGCATATCCTTCGTAAATTATTTCATGAATTTTGTTATATTGATAAATATCCAATTTTGTCAAATTGAAATTCATGATTATGCTTTTGATTACTTTATTTGAGTAATAATCTTATGAATATGCATGTATATAAAATTTTGGACATAATTCAGTTTTGTAAAATTTAGTCAACATTCAATTTTTTTTGTGCCTTTTATGACTAGTAATAGTTGTCCAATATTCTAAGTAGACTCATTAAAACAAGATGTCGCCAAAGTGACCTCTCTTGTGTAGATAGTCTACGAGGGATATCGGATGTTTGTGTGTGTATATTCATGCGGGTATTAGCCGGCCCAAAGGAAGGTTAATATTTGGCCGAATTGCACACATACTTGTGGTGATAAATGTATGACAATTATAAGGTTTACATGTGAATAATAACCCGATCCAAAGATAGACTTATTATTTGACATGGCTTATTGTCAACGTTTGATCATTACACCAAGAGTACCACTTGCAGTTAATATCACTGTCCAAAAACTTGATATTAATGATGTACTAGGTATCTTGAGATGGGGTTCACCATTATTTGAATTTGTTTGAATATATTTTACTCTTTGGTTATTAATTAGAGCATATTTGTCTATTTATTTTTGTTCTCTTTACAGTTAATGTTGCTACAATATCTGCCAATAAAAATTTAATTTTCATGTTTAGTGGGATAATCTTTATGGGCGAAAAAGAAAATAAATACAAAAGCTGCTAAGGGTCCAGCTCAAAAGAAATAATATAAACTAAGGGTTATTTTTTTGTGATAAGACAGGACACATAAGGAAGAAATGTACAAAGTACCACGTATGGCGTATAAAAAAAGTACATTTCTAAATTTGGTCTGTTCTGAGGTTAATTTAGATTTAGTACCTAAAAACACGTGGTGGTTAGATTCTGGTCCGCATCAGTGTTTATAGACAAGGTTGTCTGAGCTACCGAAGCCAATTGATGGTGAAAGATACATATGGGTGAAAGATACATATGGTGAAAGCTACCGAAGCCAATCATGAGCATACTGCTCATATGGGTGTTAATTAAGAATATGGCAATTTAGTAGGAGTTTGTATTTTATGTATTTGGGTGCTATTTAGTTTTGGACACATTTGTGTATTAAAGTATTTTGGATATTTATCTGATCAGATATATGGAAATTCAGTTCATTCTGTTTTCATTATGTTAAAGTATTGATCTCATTAAAGTTAAGGAGGACCAGTTGGAAATAGACATGTATTGATCACATTGCATGTAATTTTCATGCTACGCATCCATGATTGATCTATGTCGTTTAGCTATATTGGTATATGTGACCAATGATGGTTTAGTTGCGCTATATGTGACGAATGCCGCTTTGATCCTATGTTGATATGGTTAATGGACGAGATTGTCCGGATATACCCTAAGGATTAAGATAGCAATTTATGAGCTCACTAAGGTTAACACAATTATAAGGTTACATATGTGGTCCAGTGGGAGATTGTTGGATTATTCAATAATATGGGGCCACACATGTAAAATTAATTGTGTTGGGCTATCTAAATAATTAAGCCAAATTAAAGTGGTCTATTTGGAAATTGGCTTAAGGGTATAATTGTCATGGAAATAATGTGTAGATACCGGAGATAAATCTAATTTGATAAGGGACCAAATTAAAAATATCAAAACATATAAATATATGTATTCATTAGAGTTATGGTCCCCAACTTATACGGCCACCAAAAGAGAGGTTTTCTCTTTTTCTTTTCTGCATCCCCATCAACAGAAAGAGGGACAAAAGATTCGGATTCTTCTTTATCATTAAGGGTCGTAGCAAGTTGGAAGATCGAACCCAATAAAGATACGTTCGCTTCAACATCCATAAAGTCTAGCAATGGATTCAGGTACGCTTCCGCAATTTTATTTATGTTCTTCATCTCATGAATCGACAGGGTACAATAAATATCTAACATTGCTAAGCAACAATGACAAGAATATTGAATGATAATAAATACCTATAGAAAGACGATAAACTTGCAAACTTTGAGAATTGTGCAGTAGAATTATAAACCCGAGCAAATAATAGTAGTAGGGAGAGGGAGAGGGAGAGGGAGAGGGGATTGGGAATTTTGCTTACAGCCTTTCGCGGAGGTCGGGGGTGTCCTTGGGGGTCCCGATGGTGTTGACTAGACGCTGGAAAGTGTTGACGGCGGTGGTGATCCGGAATATCCCCGACGCCAACTCCTGCGAAGGATCCCTCCTTCCTCCTCCTCCTCCTCCTCCTCCTCCTCCTCCTCCTGATTGTAGGTCCTGGAAGCTCATTATCACTTTCTCTCCCTCCCTCAATTCCCAATTCCCGAATGGAAGAAGGAACAGGAACCCTAACCCTAGTTAATTAGGGATTTTTTATATGAAGAAGACCGAAATATGAAGAACGAAAAAGAGAAAGAAAGTAAATAAGAATGAGCAAAAGGAATACGATGAAAGGAAGGAAGCAGCACAACAGAAGAAGCAATAAGGTGTTCTCAAAAAGCTCAAAAAAAAAGGGGAAGATTTATGAAATGCCCAAAAACTAAAAAAATTTTATGTAAAACCCACCGCTAAAAAAACTTTCATCGCGTGCCCAGAATTAGAGAAACTTATCCAAAGCGGGTTCCAAATGACCCTTTTGCCCTTCCTTTTAATTTATTGAAAACACCCACGAAACTGCTCTTAAAAAAAAGTTTTGATACTTCATCTTCTTCCTTACGCTGCTCACTTTCGAATCTAGGTTTTCTCCTCAAAAATCTTCAAAAACTCGTCGAAAAATTTCGGAAAGACTGGGACAAACGACAAAAATGCTAAAACGGAGGTCCAAACATCATTTTTTTACGAATCTAAAATTTCGGAAGGCCGTCTAACTGTGAAGCTGTTACTTTCAGTCTCCTCGACGATACGCTCATTTTGCGACAAACGGGACCTCGTTTCGACCTCCCAGTCAAAAGTTATGGCCCTCCAAAGTTTCAGCTGACCATAAAATGCAGGAGAATGGCCATTCTCCGTGTTAGAACACGAAAAATGTTAATTTCACATGAGGGTGGTCATTCTCCGTAATAGTAACACGGAGAATGGCATTCTCCGTCTTAATTTACACGGAGAATGACCATTCTCCGTGTTAGTAACACGGAGAATGACATTCTCCGTGTTAGTAACACGGAGAATGACATTCTCCGTCCTGAAAGTTACACGGAGAATGGCCATTCTCCGTCATAATTTAGACGGAGAATGGTCATTCTCCGTCTTAGTTTACACGGAGAATGGTCATTCCAGTGTTAAAACGCAAGAGAATGACCATTCTCCGTGTTAGAAACACGGAGAATGCCATTCTCCGTGTTAAATAAAACGGAGAATGTCATTCTCCGTGTTAAATAAAACGGAGAATGACATTCTCCGTGTTAATTTAAACGGAGAATGTCATTCTCCGTGTTAAATAAAACGGAGAATGACATTCTCCGTCTTAATTTAAACGGAGAATGGCCATTCTCCGTGCTACATTAAGACGGAGAATGTCATTCTCCGTTTTATTTAACACGGAGAATGACATTCTCCGTTTTATTTAACACGGAGAATGGTCATTCCAGTGTTAAAACGCAGGAGAATGACCATTCTCCGTGTTACTAACACGGAGAATGCCATTCTCCGTGTTAAATAAAACGGAGAATGTCATTCTCCGTGTAATTTAGCACGGAGAATGGTCATTCCAGTGTTAAAACGCAGGAGAATGACCATTCTCCGTGTTAGAAACACGGAGAACGGCATTCTCCGTTTTAAATAAAACGGAGAATGGCATTCTCCGTGTAATTTAGTTTTTTTTCATGAACAAAGAGTTTCGTTCTTCTTTCAAAACGATGATAATTCTGATGGAAAAGAAGAAGAAAGATATTCTCTCCACAATTGACCTAATTGTCGAAAAACTTCAAATGTCTCCACGATGAAGATGAAGATGATGATGATGATGATGACAAGCTATGATCTGAGTTCGACTGAAGAAAAGTACACCGAACTACGAACGATCTTTGCGATCTCTGCTGAAGATGAGAGCAATGGAATTCAGATTTCCAGTGAAGAAGAAGAAGACGAAAATCACAATCCAGATCTGAGTTTTTTGAATTCAAATACATATAGATGACCAATTCGCGCGGAGGGGTAGTTTCGGTATTATAAAAATAGCAGTTTCTAGCGGGTGGCATCTAAAAGGGAATCTTGGAATATTTAACGTGAAAATACTTAATTCTGGGTATTTCATAAAACTTATCCAGCGGGTGGGCATTTCATAAAAGCCCACCCCGAAATTGGGTTTCTCAGCAATTTCCAGAAAAAAAAGGGTAATTTCTATGGGCACTACCAAAATTGCTAGGGGCTAGCCCAAAATTTTTTAAGTTTATTACAAGTTTGCCATCCAAAAAATTTGCTAGGGGCTAGCCCAAGCACAACTATAAATATCAATTTTAATTTTCTCTCTCCTTCTTCTCTTTTCTTTTCTCCCTCAACTATTTTCTTCCTTCCTTCTCTTCTCTTAGGTCAAAGAATTAAAACCCTAAATTTTTTCTTTTCTCCCTACATTTTTGGCAAATTGTTCTCTCCCTCAACTCTAGGTCATTGACTTCTCCAAATTTTTGGTAAGTCATCGAACTATACTATGTTTCATGTTTTAAACAAGAATTTCACATATTAAAGTTGAATTATGTGTTAAATATAAAAAAAACGAACATGGATCAACCGGGATCATCAAACGTTCCCGCGACGTCCGAAGAACACGTTTCCGCCACGTCCGAAGACAACTTTGATGCATCGGAAGCTCTCTTGGTAACTACATTTGAACTTGAGCTCGGACCTAAACTTGTGCTGTGACACAGAGGACTGCCAACACTCAGGCAGTCCCGATCATAGACTAGGACTGCCATAGTGGTGGCAGTCCTTCACAGAAGAAGGACTGCCAGGACCCTGGCAGTCCTACAAATAGACAGGACTGTCAGGGTCCTGGCAGTCCTTCTTCTGTGAAGGACTGCCACCACTATGGCAGTCCTAGTCTACAATACTAGAATGTAGAGTTTTATTGCAGTCCTTCACAGGAGACGGTCTTGCTATTAACACAATTTGCTATTTATGGACACCAATCTTATGCATGGGCCTAATCTATGAAACCTATTTACTTTAGAATTTTGTCTAATTGTACTAACCAAAGAACATTTATTGTAGGACTTGAGATCTTCCGATTTTGCGGTACCGGCTCCAATTGCAGTCAATGTAGCCCATTTATTTCCATTTATTTTGGACCGATCTATGTTTTGAATCAAGCGAGGGTGCGGTACATTGGTGTCGAGAAGTCGGACGGGAAAACAACATTGTTCTAGTGATATCTAGATCGACCCGAAATCGACCGAGACGACAAACTGTGGTGGTGGGCTGTGAAAGAGGTGGTGTGTTCAGGACGCACAAGAAAAACACAGTAGAAGTTATCCAAAGTAAAGTTCCAAGAAGAAATGTTGGAACGAGGAAATGTGGTTGTCCATTCACGATACATATCAGAAACTCAGAAGAGGGGAAATGGACAGTAGAAGTGAAGAATGGAACCCACAACCATGAGTTTGCCGAGACACTATTGGGTCATCCGTATGTCGGACGGTTGAACAATACGGAGAAGAAGATAGTCGAAGACTTGACCACCTCCGGAGTTGCACCGAGACAAATATATTCCGTCATACGACATGAAGATGAGAAGAACATGTCTACAATGAAGACAATATACAAAGCCCTAGCTTCCTCAAACGCTGTCCGGACGAAATCAAGAATGGCGATGCAAGAAGTGCTCAAGTTGCTTGCCGATAATCATTATGTTGAGTTCCATAGAAGACATCCCCAGAGTAATGAAGTATTATCACTGTTTTGGGCTCATCCTGATTGCACAAATTTGGCCAGGTCCTTTGCCGACGTGTTAGTCCTTGATTGCACGTACAAGACAAATAAGTTTAAGATGCCTCTCTTTCATGTTGTCGGGTTCACCTTTACTTGGAAAACATTTCCAGTGGCATTTTGCTTCATGAAGAGTGAGAAGCTTGAAGACTACACATGGGCGTTGGAGAAACTGAAAACACTTTACACTGGTCATACATAGCCGTCAGTATTTGTTACCGACAGAGAGTACGCCCTTATTAATGCTATTCGCATTATTTTTCCTCAAGCGGATACATTGCTATGCACTTGGCATGTCAAACGTAATATTCAAGCCCAATGTAAGTTGAAGTTTCGGAAGTAGGATGGTAAAATCGACATGCAGATTTTTGACGAATTCTACAATGATTGGAATTGTGTGTGGCGAGCATCTACGATTGCCAGTTACGACGCCGCATGGTACTTGTTCAAGCAAAAGTGGGAGGCGAGGGAGCCGGCATGCATTTCTTACATCAAAGATACATGGCTTGAACCGCACAAAGAATAATTCGTCTTAGCATGGTCGAATGTGGTGAAGCATTACGGCACGACAACTACCAACCGTGTCGAAGGAGCACACTCTTTATTGAAGAGGCACCTAAAATCATCTCTCGGCAACTTCGTCTCTGTTTGGCAAGCTATACATTTATCAGTAGACCGAACGGTGAATGAAATTAAGGCATCATTTGAGATGAGTTTGAATATAGTCAAGCATGAGCATAGAAAGGAAGTACTCTTAAATGCTTTAATGCGCGTGGTATCTCACAAGGCGTTGGCCTTAATAGCTGATGAGATACATGTGTACTATATGTGCCTGCCTGTGTTATATGTGCCTACCTGTGTACCTGTGTTATATGTGCCTACCTATGTACTATATGTGCCTGCCTGTGTACTATATGTGCCTGCCTGTGTTATATGTGTTTACCTGTGTCTACTTGTGTTATATGTACCTACTTGTGTCTTATCTGTGTTATGTGAGTGTCCACTGTCACATCGTTTCAGTTTGAGAAACTGTTACAGAGTATCAGTATCAGGACTGCCCAACCCATGGCAGTCCTACACTGAAGTAGGACTGTCAGGACCCTGGCAGTCCTGTCTAAAACTTGCTGTAACAACAAGTTTTGGATAGGACTGCCAGGGTCCTGGCAGTCCTACTTCAGTGTAGGACTGCCATGGGTTGGGCAGTCCTAACTTTGAGTCTCTGTGATGAATTTATGTGTGAATGAAATTCACACAGAGACTCAAAGTTAGGACTGCCACAACCATGGCAATCCTACACTGATGTAGGACTGTCAGGAAGCTGGCAGTCCTGTCTAAAACTTGCTGTTAACAGCAAGTTTTGGATAGGACTGCCAGGGTCCTGGCAGTCCTACTCCAGTGTAGGACTGCCATGGGTTGGGCAGTCCTAACTTTGAGTCTCTATGATGAATTTATGTGTGAATGAAATTCACACAGAGACTCAAAGTTAGGACTGGCACAACCATGGCAGTCCTACACTGATGTAGGACTGCCAGGGTCCTGGCAGTCCTACTTCAGTGTAGGACTGCCATGGGTTGGGCAGTCCTAACTTTGAGTCTCTGTGATGAATTTATGTGTGAATAAAATTCACACAGAGACTCAAAGTTAGGACTGCCACAACCATGGCAGTCCTACACTGATGTAGGACTGCCAGGAAGCTGGCAGTCCTGTCCAAAACTTGCTGTTAACAGCAAGTTTTGGATAGGACTGCCAGCTTCCTGGCAGTCCTACTTCAGTGTAGGACTGCCATGGGTTGGGCAGTCCTAACTTTGAGTCTCTGTGATGAATTTATGTGTGAATAAAATTCACACAGAGACTCAAAGTTAGGACTGCCACAACCATGGCAGTCCTACATCAGTTTAGGACTGCCATGGTTTGGGCAGTCCTGATACTGATACTTTGTGTGATGATTTCTTTGTGGTACTCAACACACAGAGACTCAAAGATTCATCACAAATTGCCACAGAGTTAAGATTCAGCACAAAAGTTGAAATTGCCACAGAGTTCAAATTGCCACAGAGTTTAAATTGCCACAAAGTTCAAATTGCCACAGAGTTAAAATTACCACAGAGTTCAAATTCATGACAAAAGTTGAAATTGCCACATAGTTCAAATTGTCACAAAGTTCAAATTGCCACAGAGTTCAAATTGCCACATAGTTCAAATATCCACAATAATTTATCAAGTGTACGTTACTAATCCACAGCCAACTAAAGTTTGAAACATCAAAAATATCAAAATCCATCTACATATCATGCTGGGCCTTGGAACGAGACTCCCTATTGTTCATGAAGGGGAAGTCGACCACGTCATCGATGCGCTGAAGCTCGTTGGCGACGGCGACACAGTCATCACTTTGGCAACCTCTCCGGAGTGTCTGCGCCAACTCCTTCACCCTTTGAGACTGAAAATGAAAGTATAAATGAATTAAGTCTACAAACATAAAAATCTCAGTCTTATTACAAATACGGAACTCACCATTCTCACCAATCCAGCATACAAGACATTCTTGGAAGGAAGAGCTCCAACTGCTCCGACGGCCACGGGACCCGGGTTGGTAGGGTTCGACAACTTAGGATGTCCGACCCCCAGGAAGTACTGCACGTAGTCCTCGCTGCAGTCGGCCATCTCGGTGACCGGTCGTCTCTCAGATTCCCGAAGTACATGTCGTTGCCACTCCGAGTAAAAGTCGGTCACCCAGTCGAATTCCGCCGGTTTGTAACTTAAAGGTTGGGTCCCGCGCGGAGGCTCCAACAGCCGTAATGTGCGCTTCGGCATAGTTTGCACGAAGCCGAACTGACGAAGTACTCTGTCGGGCATGTACGGCTCCGTGATTTCATAGCATGTGATCATGCCATGAAATAAAGAAACCGGTTGGATCTCACGATTCGACTCACGTAAATCCCGGTATGGATTCCAAAAAATCTGTAGGAATGAAGTTAACAACAATACAAAATTAACATGAAAAAGTTAGTCAAATAATAGTACCTCTTCTGGCACCAAACTGTCTAATACTTCACGAATGGAAGCCAGTGTTTGCCAACTTTTTGTTTCCAGCTGGGATGGCCTCCATCGACACACTCGGGGAAGATGTTCAAGATACGCTGGGTTTTCGTCAGCCCGTCTAAGCATCGGAAAGTGCTCGTATATCCATGCCTATTCAAACAACAAATAGTAAAAATTAAAACAACAAATTTAAGTATACAAGATTAAATTGTTAGAAGTTTTCTTACATGTAGCAGAGTCTGACAGCCGGCCATAGTCTTAGTCCCGACACGGGATGCGATACCGAGCTCGCGGTAAAGGTTGGCCAGGATACCGCTTCCCCAGGATATCTCCATGAAGTCATCCACTTAAGATAAGTTTAGCATGTACCGAGCATGTATCGACGTACCGGACTTGTCCGGAATGCCAACCGTTCCCAGGACGAACAACATATACGCACGAGCCACCGCGTCGACCGTCTCTTCGTCGTCGTCATCCACCTCCATATCCATGAATTGGTCCACCAGAAATGATAGAGGAATTCCGTACGACTTCTTGAAGCCTGGTAGAGTTGTAAAACTCGTAGCCGTAACTCCAAGGTGATCTGAGACGAACTTGACGATATTCTCGTACCATTTCACGGATTTCTCATTCGTGTAATGTTCTTTGGTCATTACACGCCCGGTCACTGGCAGCTCCAATATCTGGTAGACGTCGTCGAGAGTAATGGTCATCTCCCCTGCTGGGAGATGAAATGTGTTCGTCTCCGGGTGCCATCTCTCCACGAAGACGGATATTAGGGCACTATCCATTGTTCGGTAGGCGTTTTGCGCCAAATTGTGTAAGCCGCTCGGTATGATTTTGCTCCGGACGGCCTCGGATAAGCTTGTAAACTGCCAGGACACGGTTTTCTTCCCGTGACTCACTGCCCTAAGGATACGATATGTCCTTTGTATACAACAAAACACATATCAATTATGAAATACATATTTGAAAAGTATACTACCGTTTACAAACGTCATGTACATACCGGGTTCTTCCATATTTCGTACGCAATGTGGTTCTCAAAAGAAACCAACATCGAGCAACCGGGCGGACGGACATGCGGCTCAGAAGGACCGGCCTCCTCAGAAGGACCGACCTCCTCAGAAGGACCGACCTCCTCAAATGGCGCAGAACCCTCTTGACGTGATAGGAGTTGGGCAATTGGCAGGTAGTCGTCGTCGTCGGAAGGAGGCGTAGGAGTAGGAGCTCGTTGCTTCGACCGAGCTTGACGTGCCGGTGGCGATGTCCGAGACCGAGCTTCGGGCGCCAGTTCGGTAATTGTTATCGGACGCTCGCGAGGGCGCCCCGCACGTTCCTTCCGCTTTGACGCGGTAGGCCGTATTCTTTTGTTCGGTGGACTGCATGACAACATATACTTGTAAGTAATAGAAACAACATGTAATTCCCCAACTCCTATGTCATTACAAGTAGGACTGCCAGCAATGTGGCAGTCCTAATGAAAATTAGGACTGCCACAGTCCTGGCAGTCCTCTTTCAGAATAGGACTGCCAGGACTGTGGCAGTCCTAATTTTCATTAGGACTGCCACATTGCTGGCAGTCCTACTGTCGTGCAAGCCGAACTCCAATAACGACATCCTATTTTGTCGTGTTCTAGGGTTAGGGTTTCAACATAAATTTCGGGTTTCATGTGTTCGAAAATAAGGGAAGAGAACGTGCAAGAGATTATAAACCTATTTTACAAAAAAAATTTCAAGAAATAAACCGATTCTAGGGTTTCGAATATAATGTAAAAAAAATTTGAAGAAATTAGGGAAGAACGTACCTGGATTCCGGTTGCTTTGACTTGCGTGTCAGCTCTTCGAGAATCTTCGTGGAGGAATTGAGAATGGAGTGATGGAGAAGAAGAAATTAGGGTTTAGGAGATGGAGAGGGAGAGGGAGAGAGCTTTCTTTCTTTTCTTCTTGAAGAGAGAGAGTGAATAATGAAAATGAGTATGAAGTTTTGGGTTTGGGGGGGTTGGGCTGCCCCTAGCAATTTTTGGGTGCCCCCTAGCAATTTCTCCACATTGATGGGCTGCCCCCTAGCAATTGATGTCCCTTAGCAATTTTGGTAGTGCCCATAGAAATTACCAAAAAAAGTCATCTACCTGTATCACATTACTGCCAAAACAAAATATCATAACATTAATTTACCAATAATATCCTACATATTGATTATGTTATTGTATTTAAGAACACTAGCATATGTGCACGTGTCTTGCACGTATTTTAACATTTTTTAATTAGTTTAGGAAGACTCTTTAGGAAGACCAAAAGGTAGTCTTCCTAATTACTAAGTTGTCCTTATTAAAATTAATGAACTATTTTTAATTAGTATAAGTATGTAAGAGTATTTTCGGAATTCAAAAGTTTCACCATCTAAATTTTCCTATTATATAGTAGAATAGATAATAAGTATGTAGACAACAACTTTTTATTTTTTTCCAAAACTTTCACAGTTTTTCTTCCTTAAAAACAACAAAAAAAAAAAGAAAAAAAAGAAAAAGAAAAAACCCTAAATTTTCTCTTTTCATCCGATTTATCAGTAAGATTCTCAATAAATCAACGAACGAATGAAGAATTAGCGTTAATATAATTGAATAAGTTAATTTTATAAGAAAACTATTTATAAATAATCAAGAAATATACGGGTAGAGAGAAATAAGTAGGGGGTGAGCACCGGTTTATTTATTCTAAATCGAACCGAAAATAGTCAAAACTGAATAAACCGAAATTCTAGAATTCCAAAATCGAAACTGAATCGAAATTAGTCAAAATTGAAACCAAACCAAACCGAATAATTGATTCACTTTATTCGGTTAGTTTGATTTGACTATTTACTATGTTTAATGGGTCCGGTCCAAAGTTAGGATTGTGGTTATATTATATTAAAAATTATAATTTTTATAAAACATTTTGTTATATTCTAAAATTGAGTCCAAAGTTGGACTAATTATTAAATTATCAAAGTTGGACTTCAAAACACATACATAGAATTGTTGTTTTCAAAGTATACACATTTTTAATCATAAAATATGCATAGAATTGAAAAAATTTATATAATTTTATAAGTCTTATTCGGTTTTCGGTTTTAAACCGAAACCAAAACCTAAAATCGAAACCGAAACCGAATAAGGAATTTTAGTATTTTCAAAACCGAACGAAATTTTTTTAAAAACCGAACCGAAATGTATTTTCTTACATTTGGCAAATTACAATTCCTATCGATTTTCCTTTAGGCCTCGTTTGGTTCGCGGAATCATGGAATTGAGAAAGAAAAGTGATTATTTTCCTATATTTGGGTGCCAAAGAAATTGAGGAGGAAAGGAAAGTGATTCCGGATAGAAGAAAAATTAGGAGAAAAAATGATTCCATCCATCAAAGCAATGAATCACTTTCCCACTTCCAAATTCTTTGACATTTCCAAACATTGGAAAGAAAAATCAATGGGAATTGTAATTTCCCAAAGTAAAGGAAATGCCAAGAAATTGATTTCCTTTCCATTAGGTGTTTGAAAATGTAAAGGAAATTGGAAAGGAAAGTGAATATTTAAATGTGGGAAAGTAAATCTTTGCTTGGATGGATTTAAAGTGAATCTTTACATTGTGAATTACTTTACTTTTCTCCTCAATTCCTTCGGCACTAAAACATAGGAAAGTAATGACTTTTCTTTTCCAATTCCATGATTTCGCGAACCAAACTAGGCCTTATATTAGTCGTAGGATCGGGATACAGATTCCAAGTTTCGCTTTTTTTTTTGGGTATAGAAAGATATGAGTTGTTATAATCAAATGAGAAGTGAAGTCTAATGTTGTAATCCTAAAAAGACTGATGACTTCATGCTATCTGAACATATGATTCTGAAAGATTACATGTATATTGTTTAATAACAGAAGAAGAAGACTGATTGTCAGAGAATGTCCCAAAACAATCACTTTATAGTCACTGAACAATTAGCAGAAAATAAGGTTAATGTGTCTGAAATGTCAAGATCGTAAGTAGGGGTATCAAGTCCATAACGGCCATTTAATCAGTCTCCTAATTTCTGTAGTAGAGAGAGACGATCGACCTAACTCCAATCTCATGCATTGATCAGGGTGGGGAATATAATTCAAAGCTTGCCGATGACACAAGTACTGGAGTATTTCACATGGACCACAGATTGATTTAATGAATTGCTTATTGTATGTTGAAGCTCTACCAGACATAATAAATTGGTAGCTAGTGGCAGAAACTTCTATTTAAATAAGGCATGTAAATTTGGCACAAGGTATGGTAACAATGAGATGGTATCATATATTCTGAGGTTGAGACTGCTTTGTTAGATAGGTTGCCTGCACCTGCTCTTGTAGTTTTGGTGCAACTGTTGATTTGCTTCGCTGCATCACTTGCAGTAAGCCTTGCTCCATTGAAAATGTTTAGTTGAAATTAAGAATAGTGATGCCCATAGAAATCAATTTTGGATTCCTTTTAAGTGTTTGGATTGAAAGTAAGGATGGGCAAGAAATGTTCATATCGACACAAAATTTATGTAGTTAGTTATTGGTAGCTCCTTTATTGAGGATATCAACAAATAAGAACACCTAATTGCGGCCGGGGTAAATCTATCACCAATGTATCCTTCGTATAAGAAGGCATTTTCCCAGCAGACTAGATAATAAATTAGTCATTGTTGACAGGTATCCGGTTGTAACTTAAACAGGACTAATTAGGCTCTCATCACGGTCATGATAACGAAGAAGATCAAACCAATTTAGTTATTGTGCTCTGATATCACATGTTAATTTCAGGGAGAAAGATACATCTGCTATGGAAATGAAAACAATCCCAAAAGTTGACTCGAAACAACACTGGATAAATTGCAAAAAATTCCTCGTTACATATACGCCTTTTGCGTAAAAAGACCTTTTAGAATTTTTTTGGCAGTTTGTCCCTCCTTAGATTACAAATCCGCTCGATTAGGCCCCTCCAGCCAAATTTTAAAATTTTTATACCTAAAATATCCCTGTCCCCCTCTAACCCCTCCCCGTCCCCCCCCCCCCCTCCCCCCCCGGCGGCGCCGGCGCCGGCGAACCCCAAACCCCCCCCCCCATCCCCCCCCCCTCGCCGGCGAGCCCCCAGCCCCACCCTCCTCGCCGGCGAGCGCACCCCCGACCCACCCCCCCTGCCCGACCCCTCCCCCTCCTCCTCCCTCGTCGGCCCCGACCCCCCCTGCTCCCTCGTCGGCCCCGACCACCCCCCCTCCGCTTCCCTCGCCGGCACCGACCACCCCCCCTCCGCCTCCCTCGCCGGCACCGACCACCCCCCCTCCTCCCTCGCCGGCGAGCGCACCCCCCTCCTCCTCGCCGGCGAACACAGCCCAAACAGCCGAAGAAGGAGGGGGGGAGGAATAAAATTGTCATTTGGGGACAAAATGAGCATATTTCATACTTTTAGGAATTTTAAGAGCATGAGGTCTTTTAGTGCAAAAAGCGGGAATCTAACGAGAAATTTTTTGCAATTTACCCAACAACACTCCAAGAGGTGCTATCAATACTAGATCTAGTTTCTGATACTGATATCCTCACAAATTCTTTGCAACTTTATGGAACCTCAAAGCTATTTAACAGGTAAACCCTACTAGCTATAGCTAGAAAAAAGGCCTTTTTATGTCAATGCCTGCTTATTGACAAGTCCTCAGCCAACTTATAAGAAATGCCTTTGTTGGAAGGCAAGTCCTGATTAGTACCAGAGGGGTAGCACACATTTTTTGCACCAAAATATGGTGAGATTGCGATGTCCTGAAAGGAATGACAATTACACTATAAGCAAAGTTGAAGCTTAAATTGAGGGGCTGGTGTGTTGTAGGTCACTTCTCATGACAGGGGTAAAAATTCTACTTAAGGTGAAATATCACATTAATGGTTGTCTCATCCCATATATATCTACTGGACTTGAGAGAGAGATATATAGGTGAGGCAACACAATCTCCCGGATCAAGTTAGCTATAATCCAACAACGATCATTGGAATGTAATTGAGAGGGCAAGATAGTATGCAAGGATCGATCTTTAACTGTGCCTACGATCCTGACAACAGTTTAGACCTTTGGTAAGAATATCATTACCTTTGAGAATTGCGCATCAAGCATAGGAGCTCCCAGCTTTCAGAGGCTAAAGTAGAAAACAGTCGGTCACGATGGAATTTCTAGTTGATGAAGGATTGCTAACCTTGGGAGTCTAGGATGACGAACACAGTCACAAATTTGGCATGTGTGTCAAATTTGAACAAAAAGGTCACTATGACATTCCTAGTGGAAGAAGAATTGCAAACCTTGAACAAAATGGTCACTATGACATTCCTAGCAGAGCAGAGCAGGTAATTGTAGCAAGCTGTAGATGCATGTGTGTCAAATTTGAACAAAATGGCCACTATGACATTCCTAGTGGAAGAAGAATTGCAAACTACCTTGAACAAAATGGTCACTATGACATTCCTAGCAGAGCAGAGCAGGTAATTGTATCAAGCTGTAGATGCATGTGTGTCAAATTTGAACAAAATGGTCACTATGACATTCCTAGTGGAAGAAGAATTGCAAACCTTGAACAAAATGGCCATGCTTGATTAATATTTGACATGATGACATCAATAAATTATTGGGCACATTTAAAGGGGTCATGCAAGGCTGGCTGCGCTGCCTGGCCTGGGCCTGTGTCCCGAATCGAATAATAATCTGATTTACTGTACTAAAGTACTAGAGCAGTAGTACTATTTAAGTCTCGATTGATTTCCCACTCATACTTTGGTTGTGCCACCGCGGAAAGTAATTATTTTGATGTAAAACCTCAGACGAAGTCTATATCACAATTACCGACTGATCGACCGCAGGAATTAACGTCTTTCATCGCTACCTCCGCCTTGCCCTCCATACTAATGACAACTAGTTGGATGAATTTACTTGGATCTCCTCTTACCAACCATATATAAGATGACAAAATACACCACTTTGAGTTTGTTAGTTTACTCATACAGGCCATATATGTGACTCAAGTATGACCACATCGCATGCATAATATGTCGAGCGATCGAGACATGCAAGTAGAGTGGGCAGGCATTCGTTCATCAGATCCGTCCTCGGAATCCGAAAAGGAAAAGTGGTGTGATTGATCAGACAAGTACCCATTTCGGTAACTACGTACGTACACTGAGCCCCACTTGGCTTGCTCTCTCTATCTTCACTAGGAAATTGTGAATGCGACTTCAAACCAACTCTCAACTCCTTATTTGGGGAAGCTTTCAATTCGGCTTTCATGTTCAGAGACCAGTCCTTCACCGTCCCTGTATCACGTAGCTGGTGGTGATGATGCATGTGATGATGATCAACCCAATGCCATTGCCAGATGCATTTATTTTGTTGTTGTCCTGCATGATCATACTAATGTTCAGTCGATTTAGCAATTGTACGTACTAATTGCAAACTCATCTCACATAGAATTAATTGCAAACTCATCTCACATAGAATTAATTGCAAACTCATGTCTTTAATTAATGTTTGTTAATTTGGACCGCACAACACATGCAACTGCAGTACTTTCTGTTTATTAGATGACGACATTGTAGACGACACTTGTGCATTTCACCTATATTTATCTCCATCCACGCTCTTCTTGCCACCAACAACCATCAACAGATCTAGGGGGGAAAAAGAGAGGAAAATAATGCCTGCCTTAAACAGCAAGGTGCATGACTCATCCTCTTCGGAGCAAGGATGCGTCGACGTTCCATCGATGATGAGGCAGATGCAGCCGCACCCAAATTGTCTCTCGAAGCGAGAGATGGAATCCCTTATTGCTCTCTGCGACACCCTTCTTCCCTCCGTCGATGCTTCCAACACCCATGACGACGATCTCATTGCCTTCTATGGCACCTCAGCCTCCACGACCGGCACGCACGATCAAGTACGTGCCATATCCTGATTATATATAACTGATCGAATTAATAAGTGCATGCATGATATGTTTTTAATTTTCCTTGGGAGGGTGGGGTGAAATATTTGGCAGGTGGGAGGGCTAATTTCCGGGGGATTGCATCATCCAGCCATTGTGCTGATTCGTCCTGCTCTGTGGCTGCTCTCTACTTGGTATGGTACCTTCCTCTTGTGCGGCTGGTCGAGCCTCTCCACGCACTTCCCATTCTTCCAGAACTTCTCCAAAATCGGGCACCAAAAGCGTGAAGAGATCCTGCTTTCTTGGTCGCTCAGCTCTTGCTTTCTACTCAAAATGTTCTTCAAGGGCCTAAAGTACCTCACCATGCTTATGTTCTTTACACAGGCCAGTATCAACTTATTTTTTTCGTACGTCAGCATGCATGTCAGACTAGCTCTTGATATATGAACCTTTGCAATTTTATTATGACAACATCCATCTAAATTCATCATCATCAAAACTCTTATAATTAATTATATATGTAGATCTAGGAGAGGATCCAAAATCTTAAATTAAATTAATTTGAGTACAGATCAATGCCCAAAATGACAACCCAGCATGGAGAGCGCTGGGCTACTGTGGACCAGACCCAGCCTTCAAAACCCTACAGCACAATAAAGCTCATGACATGGAGAAGAAGAAGGAAGAAGATGACTACTGTTCAGGTCCTCTCCATGCATCCCTCCTTCACATGGACAATCCCTTCGATGCCATCTTTCGCCAACTCCGCAGCTTCGGCTTCCCTGGCCCCATCCCGCCCTCCCCCGCGTCATCCCTCCTCACACTTCGCTGTGATGCCGTCTTGGTTGGGTCCGGTTCCGGAGGCAGCATTGTCGCTGGAGTCCTTGCCTCTGCCGGCTACAAGGTCCTCGTGCTGGAAAAGGGCAGCTATTATGCAAGAAATAGCCTCACCCTCCTCGAGGGTCCGACCACCCGCACTATGTACGAAGGCGGAGGTATGGCCGCCACAGACGACCTAGGCGTGCTCATCCTTGCGGGATCCACCGTTGGTGGCGGATCCACAATCAATTGGTCGGCTTCCATACGGACGCCTGACCACGTGAGGAAGGAGTGGTGTGACAAGCACGGCCTCGAGCTCTTTGGCAGCAAGGCCTTCGACCGTGCCCTTGATGCAGTCTGCGAGCGGATGGGCGTCCAATCCGACGTAGACCGAGAAGGGTTCAACAATGCAGTACTAAGGAAAGGGTGCACTGAGCTGGGTTATCCAATTAGCAGCGTCCCATGCAATGCGCCGTCCGACCATTACTGCGGATGGTGCCATTTCGGGTGCAAGGACGGGAAGAAGAAGAGCACCCAAGAGACATGGCTGTCCGACTTGGCCTCGTCCCGCAACGGCCTTATCCTCCCTCGGTGCAAGGCCATAAAGGTCCTCCACCATAGGAAAGAGGGTCGGAATGTAGCTCGAGCAGTTGTTGCGGAATCGATGTGCAACAAACGACAGTTCGTGATCGAGTCCAAGGTTACAATCATCGGATGCGGAGCGCTGAACACTCCTGGATTGCTCAAGAGGAGTGGGCTAAGGAACAAGAACATAGGGAAGCACCTCCACCTGCACCCGTCAGTACTGGCATGGGGCTACTTTCCGGAGTCGGACGATAACAGTACTCATGGGTGGCCTGAAGATACGATGAAGAGCTACGAGGGGGGAATTCTGACTACAATGTCGACTGCTGTGGCCAACTTCGATACGTCCGGCTACGGTGCCATCCTCCAGACACCCGCATTGCACCCAGGCATGTTCTCCATCCTGACTCCCTGGGTGTCCGCAGCTGAATTCAGAAAGAGGATGACGAGGTTCTCGCAGACCGCTCATATCTTCGCACTGGCAAGGGATAGAGGATCGGGCACGGTGGACTATCCGAAGACAGTAAAATACCAACTGCATGGAGAGGACGAGGAGAATCTGATGAAGGGACTTGAGGTGGCGTTAAGGGTGCTGGTGGCAGCTGGCGCAAAGGAGGTGGGGACAATGCATGGCAGAGGAGAGAGAATTAGGGTGGACGGTGGCGGCGACGAAGAAGAAGAAGATGATGGGTGGAAGAGATTGGTGGAAAAAGTGAGTAGGAGGGGTTTGAGGGACTTGGCCACCCCGATATCCTCGGCACATCAGATGGGTAGCTGCAGGATGGCGGTGAGGCCGGAGGAGGGAGCTGTGAGCCCGGAGGGGGAGACATGGGAGGTGGAGGGGCTGTATGTGGCTGACACCAGCGTCTTCCCGACGGCTCTTGGGGTCAATCCCATGGTTACTGTCCAAGCCATTGCTTACTGCATTGCCCAAACTGTTCTTCGTGTGCTTGCATCCAACGAGATGTAGCTAATTACGTAAACAAATAAACGGGGAACAGCCAGATATGTCCAACTCATCACTTCCTATGGACGGGCGAAAATCAAAGGTTGGGCTACGAGACCCAATCAAAAAAAAAAAAAAAAAAAACAATAGAAAGAAAAAAAAATTTGGTTGATACCATCTCTCATTATGTGACATATGATATGTCTGATAAAATGACAGTTGACATGACAAAATTAAGCATTAAACATTAAAACTAATATTAAAATTAATATTAATATCAAATTGACATGAACATTAATATTAAAATTAACATTTAACATTAAATTATAATTAGCATTAACATTAAAATTCATATTAAAATCAAAATTAATATCAAATTTTATCATGAATATTAATATTAATATTAACATTAACATTAACTAACATTAACATTAATTTTAACATTAACATTCAAATTAATATTAGCATTATCATTAACATTAACAATAAATTTTTTTGGGTTAAAACATGTCATGTCAGATGCCCCACATAATGGGAGATGGCATCACCCAAAAATTTTGGGAGCCAAATAGAAAGACAAAGTTAAGCAAATGAAGAAATTTGGAAAAAAAAAAAATTTGACATGAAAAAATAGAATAAAAAATAAAATGAAAATAAAAATAATATAACATTAGATAATGTACTAGTAATATCTTTCTGAATATGATTAAATATTCATAGAGATAGCTCATCGACGAGTATATGATAATGTTTCAGAAGCCAGAGAATGCGCTACAGTATTAGAAAGCATTAGAGTGTAAGCGAATGAGATACCACATGAGTTAGTTATAGTTGCCCGACCCTCATCAATAGCATGACAAACTCTCCAATATATATGTGCCTTGTATTGACTTCGATTAGTCTTGCAATCACCTTCTATGATTACATTTCTGGGTCTTTTTCTTTTTGCAGAGGTCAATTGCTAATCACAAAGATTGTCCTTCTGCTTCCAAAAGACTGCCACCCTCTTGGTATAATGTAATTGCTCCATGAAATAAACCTTCAACATCACGACAAACTGCAACTCCACCCATTTTGCCATCAAGGAATGCAGCATCAAAATTTATCTTCCAAAAATTCTTGGGAGAAGTTAGGCTTAGAGTTAGAACCAATTCACTTGAGTGAGACAGAGGAGAGTGGATTATATATATATATATATATATATATATATATATATATATATATATATATATATATATATATATATATATATATATATTCCATTCAAATATAGCACATCCACATGTAAGCAGACTTAGGATATGCACATAATACAGATTCTAAAGCCCCTTCAAATTGCTGCAACCGTTTTTTTTCCAAATACAAAGCTGAACTACTCATCAAAACAACCACACCATGTTTGTTCACTAACAACCCATAAAAACTAAATCCTACAATTACTGTAACTCTAACAAATTTATTTAAGGGGAAAAAATATTATTAATAAAATAAAAATTAAAAAAAAGGAACATCCATGTTCAGAGATCCAAATTATTGAGCTTGGAGATTTTAGGGGTCTCAACAAAAAATGCTACAACCAACAAAAATGGGAGAAAAGAAGAAGATATTAGATGTAAATAAGCAGAAGGAAGTAGAACTGTAGAAGATGTGGGCTTACTTCTGGTACTGATCATCTAGGAAACTGATGATGTCATAATATATGCCCTCCAGAAAAGGCAAATGAAAAACAAGCAACACATGCAATTGAAAGAAACTTAACCAAAACCCAACTAATTAACTGCCATACCTCTTGTTAGAGTGTGCACCTAATATATATATATATATATATATATATATATATATATATATATATATATAGGAAGCGGATCAAAAACTCCCCTTAGAAAATCCGCTAAAAAAACCCCTCACTCTAATTCGTAATTTAATGTTAATATTAATGTTAATGTTAATATTAATATTAATATTAACATTAAATACTAAAATTAACATTAAACTTAACATTAAAACTAATTTTAACATTAACATTAATATTAACATTAAAATTAATATAAAAAATATAAAAAAATTAATATTAACATTAACATTAATATTAACATTAATATTAACATTAACATTAATATAATATTAATATTACGAATTAGAGTGAGGGGATTTTTTAGAAGGTTTTCTAAAGGGGGCTTTTGATCCGCTCCCATATATATATATATATATATATATATATATATATATATATATATATATATATATATATATATATAGGAAGCGGATCAAAAGTCCCCTTAGAAAATCCCCTAAAAATCTTCCTCACTCTAATCCGTAATTTATTGTTAATATTAATGTTAATGTTAATATTAATGTTAATATTAACATTAAATACTAAAATTAACAATAAATTTAACATTAAAATTAACATTAACATTAACATTAATATTAACATTAACATTAAAATTAATATAAAAAATAAAAAAATTAATATTAACATTAATATTAATATTAACATTAATATTAACATTAATATTACGAATTAGAGTGAGGGTTTTTTTAGGGGGTTTTCTAAGTGGGGCTTTCGATCCGCTCCCATATATATATATATATATATATATATATATATATATATATATATATATATATATATATATTGTCACTTTCCATTTCCAGAATACGTATCTTAAATCCATGTACTATTTAAGTGTATTTATTTAAATATTTATCATGTACTGCTCTGTATTTAAATTCCTTTAATTTTATGTTAATTAATTTTCTGCAATTTTATTTCTGTATTTTTCTCCCTGCTTTTATACTCTGCTTTAGCTTTGCTTTAAGATCGGCTTAGATTGGTTTATTTATGTGGTTCATCATGAACCGAACCAAACCCCTACCTACCACCACCCCTTCCATTTAAAGTCCATCCCCTTTTCTCTCTCTCCATTACTTCACCATTACTCTCCTTCTTCTTAAACTCTTCCACCAACCTAGGAGAGCTAGGCAAGTGCCAACTTGCTTCTTGATGGATTCCTATTTTTATTGTTCCATCATCTTCCTTATTTGATTTCAAGTCTCTTTAGTACTTAGCATTTTCGATTTCCATGGCTTATTTGTTGTAGATCTAAGTTTGATGCATTTTCGGATTTCTTAGGTTTTGATCTAGTAAACTTTGTTATCTCCAAGTTTTGATGGTTCCATGTTGTAGAGAATTTCGTTCTACCCCATTTTGACCTATGGAAGTTCAGATTTGGGCTTAGAATGAAGGGGTTAGAGAGCTTGGAAGCCACGGTTTCCATGGTTCTGTCCTTAGAAATTCGGAGAAGAAGAACAGTTCTGGCCACATGACAAAGCTTGATCGCATGAGTCTTCATGCGGCAAGTCCCCTGGCCGCATGGGCATTCCAGCCGCATGAGTTCATTCGTTTGAGCCGTATGAGACTGATTCCAATCCCAGCCGCATGGGCTTAGTCAGCCGCATGAGACTTATCGGCCGCATGAGTTCTTAGCTAGCCGCATATTCATTTAGTCCCGCAGCTGCATGGCGCTGATCATTCTCGGCGGCATGACGCTGCATGACCTCTCAACCGCATATAGGATTGCACTTATTCTTAGCCGCATGAATTTGGTTTTCCTTAGCCGTATAGGCTTGTCCCATGTTCAGCCGCATGGGCGCATGTCATTTCGAGCCGCATGGGCGCATGTCATTTCGAGCCGCATGGGCGCATGTCAGTTCGAGCCGCATGGGCGCATGTCATTTTCGAGCCGCATGTGAATTGCTATTCCCCAGCCGCATAGAATTTTCCTTGGCCGTATGGTCTCATTTTAACCATAGCCGCATGAGACTCCTTTAGTCCTAGTCGCCTAACGCTTGCAGAATTTGGCCGCATGAGTTTAATTTTCTTGGCCGCATGATTTCCTGGCCGCATGAACTCTGATTCTAAATGCCTTCTTGGCTGATTCTTGTTCCAAAATGGCATTGATTGACATTTATTGACATTGATTGATTGCCTTGGCATTTATTAACAGTGATTATTGTCTGAACATTAAAATAACATTATTGGTTATCTCGATTAATAATTGATCATGCGTTCCTAGTTGGAACTAAGAGGCTGGCTAGTCGTCTTATTGAAATGAATGAATGAGACACATTCATATTATGAACTATTATAATCGACTGGCTGGTCCCAAAACATTGGCATACAGATACATGTAGGCTTCAGTTATTTTTTATCTAACTATTACGATAACTATTACGAAAAGCAGCATGTGTACTTTATGGTCAAGGCATGATTATTTCGTGGTTAGTTTTGATTGTTGCATTACGCTATGTAAGACCTACAACCTAACCACACTGGTATTGTTGTAGAAATGCATATCGTACCCCGTACGAAAGTACTCATTTGAATGACCATGATCCACGGCATGGAATTTTGCTCTTAACATAGAGGCTATTAAGTTAAATAAAATATTGATTGCATGGAGAGAACGGATTCTCGAGTTCTTATATGGCAGCCCTCTTGGGACTAGTAGTGCCCGACAGGCCGGCTGGTCCCCACAGATACTGCAAACCTGCCACAAGGGCATGGAGCGATATCTGGTTATATTATTTATTGAATATTGTATATTGATGACGGGCGTCCTGCTGGGACTCGTCTAATTCATGATTGGCACGATTGATTGACTGGGTAAACTAGCCTTGCTTGCACATAGTAAGAACTGAGGAATTCTTTATTACATATATCCAGGATAACTTGGAAATCACAGTAGCAAGCCGTAGTAGTTGAATGGCCGTTTAAATTGATTTGTTTGTGTATTGTATCTACTCTGTTACCTAACTGAGATGATCAGAATGTCAGGACCTAACGGGCCAACTTCTGTCCTTGTTTGGTTGGGAGGCTGGTTCGAAGTGTCGTGATGTTATGTGAATCCCAGTGGCAAGCAGAGATCTATTATTATATCCTCCTATTTACTGGTTTCATCCTTCATATCGTGCTTCCTTGCGGTACTTGCTATTAGAGGTCTAACCTCTCTGGTTTTGCATGGCCAGATTTAGAGCCGGTCCCCGAGGATCCAGCTTACTTCCACCTCCAAGATGGTCAATACTAGAGGGATGATCGCAGGAGGACTCGAGTGGGTTCCTTACTTTTCCACTCGTTTTGCTATTTACTTTATACTTTGCCGTTTGGCACCGACATGTTAGTCGGATTGTCTTGTACTTACTTTTACATAATTGTAACTAAGTCAGGCTGCAGCTGATAACAATTGTGTATACTTTTGCTACATCAATCTAGCTATATTTTGTAAAGCCAGATATCAAGAACATTTTGACAGAGCGTTTGGGACGCCTTACTGCTTTATCTTACATGTTCTCTATTTCTGTTCCTTGTTTGAATGATTGAGACAATAGATGTGAAGTGACCATAGTGAGACTTTCATGTAGTAGGCACCCCCTCGTCTGGTTAGACAGCATTGATCGTATTATACGGTATTCATCTACCCGTAATACGTAGCTGGCTGAGTCATTCCCCCGCTCTCCAGTATTCTGGTTCTGGGGCGTGACATATATATATATATATATATATATATATATATATATATATATATATATATATATAGTATTTGTGTGTGTCTTGTTTCCAAATTTCAAAATGATGATGTCAATGAAACGTCGATATTCTATTAAGTTTTTAACTACTAAAAATTTAATAGAATATCGACGTTTCATTGACATCATCATTTTGAAGTTCGAAAACAAGACACACACAAATATATATATATATATATATATATATATATATATATATATATATATATATATAAAGTTTTAACGTCGATATTCTATTAAGTTTTTAGTAGTCCTATCATGAACTTATTGTCTGATCTGAGATCTACCCTGAAGGCCGTATATACCATACAGCAAATTGTAAAGGCACAATACAATCCAAATATTTGTTCATATTCTAGAAATTCACTGAGTAGCTAGTACCTACTTGAAAAGATTATAATAGTAATTAGCGATTCCTTGACTGAGTATGATTATTATCGTCATCTTCAAGCCCTCTCCTATCATAATGAGGTCGACTATGGATTACAAGAGCTCCATATGAGAACTGGCCAGTGTCTATGAATGGCTTTCGATCTGATGTCAAATTATCAGTGCTGCTGGTACTAAATTCCAGGCCAAGGTTGCAATCAGTAAGAGAGGTCCTGTTATAAAACCTGTAAGGATCTTTGCTCATGCAATCTCCAACCTCTTCTAGATTTAAAAGAGACATCCTGCCTTATTCTTTGACTAAAGATTAGCCCTTAAAAGTGAGCCAAGTGGGAAAAAATATTTGTCAGCTGAGTTGCAGATTTTGGATAATGATATAGCTGTTATTTTTCTAATCATCATATCCTTGATAATAGTTGATTATATTATGATATTCAAATACCCAAAGTCCAAGAAGTGTATCATACGCTAACTTTACTTATTAATTTTCCCATAAAGATTATGCTTTTTTGCCCAATAATCCTTCCTCTGGCCTTAATTTTTATCTCCTTGCTGCCTTTGCACATTGAAAATAGGGGTAATTAACCAAACAAGAGATCAGACAAAGTACTGCATGTGCAGCACAGGTAATAAAATCTTTATTACCTATCTCGATCATGAAGTTGGCTGCTACTTTGTTAGAGTGTGCACCTCTTCTTGGATGCTCCATATTCCTCTACTATACTAAGAAGAGCAAAAGATCAGAAGAAATGCATAAAAACCTAATAAATAATCAATTTAAATATATATAATTACAAAGCACAATGACTCACATGCAAACCGATCATCATTATCTTCCTTTTCTTCTTGATGTCAGAATGGTTGTCTCTGTGGGAAGTCGCAGCTACTTTGTTAGGGTGAGCATGGGCGGCTGCTTGGTGCTTTAGCTACTACTTTGTTTATAAAATGAATGGGCTGCAAACCTGCACCTGCACAACATATGCAAATATCCCTAAAAATGAACCTTCTTTTCGCTATTTTGGGCCGGGCTACAGCCCCCCAATGCCCTAATTGGGCTCCGCCTCTGACCGCAGGTGCATATTCCTGAATCAAATGCTGCTCCGATAAGAAATATTGTGATTGGCAGGCTAGGTTCAGTTCAGGAGCAATTTGTTAAGGAAGCTTACATGTCTATTTCTTCTTCTAGGGAGTACAACAAGCATGAAACATAATAGTTAGTACTTAGTACAAGCAAAAATCTATAGACAACACATAAGGGCCCAAATCAAGCATCATAAAATTACCAGGGCCAAGATGGAGGCATGAGTACTACTTGGCACATTCGCGGTTGCATGTGTCATCTATGTTGTGGACATTTAGAGGGAGCAAAACAGTTGGGGGAGGCATGTCAACTTGTATAGCCACTTAGGCATCTTCTGCCTGCACAGTGTATAACATTGCTGGTAGGGACAACTTGGCTTGTCCTCCTTGCTTTAGGTTGCATCAACTTCCTGTCAATGGCAGTAAGATAAGTTGTACATCATGGTATTGACAAAATAAAGATACAAAATTCCTTTCCTGTAACAGAAACTGTACATAACCTGAACTGAATTAATACCCATATATCATGGCAGTAAGATAAGGTACACAGTACACCATCGATCCCTAATAACAGAACCTGTACATGGCAGTAAGATAAGTTTGTTACAACATTCCTTTCTTTTGCGGACAATTAATATCCATATATCATCAGTTGGGACTTGGTGTTCTGTATTTGAATGGATATAAAGATACATCATGGTATTGACAAAATAAATCAAAAATACATGAACAGAAGCATGACTAAATGGTTAAAATACAACAGTGAATGTATCTATTAAAAGTTGCATCATGGTATTGACAAAATAAAGATACAAAAAGATATTAGACACTAATGTAAAAATCAAAATATATTATAATTAGATTATAACTCTAAATAAATTACCTATTGGGGTTCTTTTCCTTAGAGATAGAGTAAGCTCCTTATCCTTCCTCCTTTATCCGGGCTTAGGACCGGCAATGTAAATTTTACATTGGCGGACTTAAAAAGGGGTTTACATAGGTATATTGTCAAGATACTCAATAGAACATCCATACCATATACCATCAAAATATTTAATAAAATATCCATACCATAAAAATACTTAAAAAGGGTCTAAACTGTCTAAACTGTCGATAATAGTCAAATAAGAATTCTAAATATCAAAAGAGATAAACACTTTGCTCTAGTAGAGCCTATAGCATCCTTAACCACCTTGAGTTCATCTGTACTCTGCCACAAATAAGCTTCTTCATCCACTGAAATATCAACATAAACCTTCCAAGCATCGAGTCATAGAGGCTTAAAGTGAACCAAATCAGTAGGATTAGTAGAAAATATTTCACCTTCAGCCACAACTTCTTCTTTCCTATACCAACTCAACAACTTGTATTTTGCTCCAACCAATGGCTCATGCATGTCATTGGTACCTTCCATGATGTTGCTAGCACAATTTGATTGTACCATAATAAACATATAAATTAGTTCGCATTTGGACACCAATGGTCGATTGATAGACAACGAAACCAACTTAATGATTTACCATGGGAGTATCAACTTCGGGTGAGCGTGCATTACCAAGTGAGCGATGATTTTCCTATCATAATTACAATAAGCATAACCAATTAGTCCATAAAGTCTATTAAATTATGTTAATGCTAAAAACCAAACCCAAGTTCTTACCTCCAGAAACATATCCAGTATGGCCTCCATTTTTCTCATTTTTTCATCAAGTGAAAGCACCACCTTATTAGTATTTGCTTGGACTTTTAGCTTCGAAAGTGTAACTCCAAACCCGAGTCCTTTTACTCTACCAGGTCGATCTTCACCCAAAACATGTGAAAGAGCATCATATTTCATTGATGTTTCTGTGGACTTAGATTGTGATTCATTGAATTCTTTAAATTTTTTTCTGGAAAACCAATGTAAAAAATATCCAACGTTAACTGAGGAAGATAGTAAGAATATACATATAATAATTATGTTTTTCTTACCATTGATGCTTCTACGGCTGTATTTGTTGGTTCTCGATCCTTATTCAAATGTCCTTTGACCCACAATTGGACTCTAGTTACTTCATGATCGGGTTTTTCTTTTTTATTCAAAATTTAATAAATTAGCATACTTCGAACAAATATGGGTAACCAGATTACCTAATTGTAGAAATACTATAATGTATTTTTACCAATCTAATCGCCAATCGTGCATACCCTCGTCGACTCATCGTGTATGGTTGTGTATGATGTTTCCTTACTTCCTTCATCAGAACGCTTTTAGTCTATGTCAAATAGTAAATCATTAGAGGGTTTGAAAAAACTAGAACAAGAAACATTAAAGTTAGTGGTATTATATTATTAATCATTAGACTTTTTAACCTACTTGAAAATTTACGGAAGTCCTTTTATGAATTCACTCCATTAGTGATCAGACAAGTTCATATGCTTTAACCAAACAAGAGTTGCTGCCTTTTTTTTCGTCTTCTAGCTTAAGAGCTTCTATCACTCCATTCCTACACGGGATCTATACTCTCTCAATAAGGTTGCTATCTTTTGCAATACATATTCCTTTTGTGTTTCATCCAAATTGTATCTCATCTGTAAGGCATATCATATATAATGTATTTGTTGGTGTTTGCCTTGGTGACTAGAAAGGTAGTCCCATATTGCCCACACCAAATGGTGAGTATCTCTATATAAAATTTTGCTTGTGTTGAGATTGTCACATAGGGTGTGGTAAAGCACATGGATGCCATATGGGAGTATTTTTCTAGCAGGAAGAAGGCTAACTCCACAAGAGAAGCATTTATGCTTTTTGTCATGCTCATGGGATTATTCCCTATGGAGCTAAGCCCCGAAGGGGCTTGGCGACTCGGACTCGGACTCAGGTTTGGGCTCGGACTCGGACTAAGACTCGGACTCGGGCTCAAGGGCGCAAGTGGCACTTTGTTGGCGCACTTTGCACTTAACACGTGGACATCGGCGTATGGCGCTTTGTGCGTTGTTGTCCCACTCGTGCGCTCGTCTTATGTACGAGGCTCATGAGCGAGGCACATGGGCGGGAGCAGGCGCAAACGCGGGCGTAGGCGCAGGCACGGGCGTTGGCGCAGGTGTTGGCACAAACTAGGCATGGCCTCGTGCGCTCGTGTTTGGCATATGGTACGATACTGCATGTGTCACGACCCGGTCCCAAATTATTAGGTCGAATCGGATCATGTCCAGCCTGCACCGTTGTGAGACGGCAGCAGTAAGCTGTATCCACTTGCAGGTAATCTCAACAACACAAAATATTTATCACAACTTCTAAAATTTCGAATATTAAAATCTTGTCCAACATAAAGTTTCATCTGATACATCTGATAATATAAAACTGAAATAATCTGTCTTAAATTCAAACATCATAACTAGAAAGAAAATATCATCATCTAGAAAATTGGCTCATTAGTCCCGAGATCAACATCCTCCGATTGGGACTCTGGCAGCACAGCTGGGTAAAGCTCAGGATCGTAATAGCTATTAATCAATAGCTCAGCTTCATCAATGGGACATATTGGGGGTGGGGATCCAGTCAGGAAAGGAGCAAAGTACAATTATGAATATCTAACAATTCAACTAATAATTAGAAATTTGCAATTTTAAACAGTTTGAAATACTTGAACAATATTTTCCAACAATTTTTCTCAATTGAAAATAATATGATTTGAGTATGTAATGCTTATGACCGGCTTGGGTTGTACAATAGTATCCTAGTGATACGATACGGCTTATCCCTATGTGAAGAAGGGTAAGCTCGCACAATTATGCAATATGAAGGTATTGGTCATAAAATAGTACACTACTCCTCCAATATTCCACAATCAATAACAATCAATACTCTAGAAGAGAGTTCCATGTAGCAATGTGGTTTAAGCTTGCAATATTACAATTACTAATTAAATTGAAAAACAAACATAACCGTACTTGCCTTGGTTTATGACTGGATTGGAAGTCGGTACCAGGAAAGTCAAACTTGTCCTCGAAATCCTACAGTTGAGAAGTTCTGACTTAGAACCATCATCATTGAACCATATCTAGGTGTGCTAGTTGCAATCTCTAAATTTGATCCTAGTCAAATTTTATGTTATCATAACACGTTTATCGATACAATTTAAAATTATTGATTTAACGAAATAAAAGTCAAGTTTAACATTTATTGGAAAAATTTTGCAGTTTTTGATTATTTGGCAAAACTTTGTATTTTGTAATATATCAAAAACTAGATTTTTTTTTTCTTTAAATGAGAAAAACTTGAATTTGTTTAAATAACATAAACTTATATTTTATAATTAACTTAAATGTGGGAAAATTATTTAATTTTCTATATAAAATAAATATTCAATTTATTATTCTACGCGTTTATCGATAACTAACGAAACCAAAAAAAAACCAAAAGAAACCAAAACTATACTACATAATTACAAAACCACAGAGAAAGAAATAAAGACTGGGCTTATGCCCTTACAACACTTTACATAAATTAAATGAATTAAAGTAATTAAATTTCTGGTGAACTCTGAACGCCGGGAAGCGGTCCATTCAGCAGGCCGAGGCCCTGCACCCAAAATACTATTGGCCAGTAACAAGTTCTAAAATAATAATTTAATATAAAAAATATGGTAAGTCTCAGATTTGGTCCAAAGTGTCATGTTGCATTCTAGCTTATGTCTCGACGTCCGAAAATTTCGGTTTCGTTTGTATTTCACTAGGTCCCATGGACCGATATGGTCGTCGCCCAAAAGTGGTATCCGAAAGTCAACCAACCCAAAACCGTCAAATTTTAAGAACTAAACTCGAGAAATAAACCAAAAAGATTTTCAAAATATTTTAGAAAATCGAACAACATCTCCTTTGTAATCGGGATAACCCAATAATGGGAAGATAACAACCAAAATATTCCAAACCAGGAATATCACCAACACCAAAAATATATAACTGGAAAAATCAACCAAAATCCATCTCAAAGCCATATATATATATATATATATATATATATATATATATATATATATATATATATATATACACCACAGAAATCAACTCGTCCAAAAGAAGAGTATTCTTTTGATGAAGATGATACTTTAAGCATCTTTGATTGCTTGATTAAAAACAATAAGCTTCAGCTTCCAGAGGTAAAACGGCCAGAAGAAGTGGGTAAAACTGATCACCCTAAATAATGTGTTTATCACAGATTTATAGGACATCCAACCAGAGCATGTTATGTGCTCAAGGGTAAAATCCAAGAGTTGGTCAACTCTGGAGCAATTACTTTGCAACAAGACGAGAAAACGGTGACTGCTAATGTGATTTCTCTACAATTCGGTAATTTTCCACCAAAACTTGTGCAAGATGGTATCATCCCCATTCCAAGGACTACTCTTGAGATCGTGAATCTCCCACCTCCTCAAAATGAAGGTCTTGTTCCGCTGTCAACTGACAGAGGAGAGATTATATGGATTCATCCAGATCTGGTAGCAGAATTTGAAACGCCTTCCTCTTCTAAGCAAAAGAAGCATTCCAAATCTAAATCCAAGAACTGCAATGTGGTATCCTTTGAACCAGTAACATAAGAAGAAATTCTAATGGGCACTAGATCAGAGAAACCCTAACTTCGAGAGTATCCCAAAAATCAAGAGAATCCTGCTCCATCTCCTGATGATGCTCCTATATTATTTTCTTCTGGCGAGAATATACCATCCACATTCTTACCGGTGGTCGAACCATCTCTTCCTAAACCAACATCAGCAGACAAGGGGAAGCAACATGTTCGCTTTGATAAAGCACTAAAGAAGTCCTCATCTCTCTGACTTGAGAAGCCATATAATTTTGACATATTGGCTCAATTGGCCAATACTCCAGCAAGATTGTCAATCTTTGAACTTTTACGTCTCTTAAAAGAAACTCGAGAGACGTTAAGTGAAGCCTTGATACAGGCTGACGCTTGTCTTACTCTTCTCAAGAAACCTGAAAAGGAGCCAGTCAGCTGTGCACATTGTCATAGTGTATTTGAATTAATGCCCGATATTACTTTCACACAAGATGACATGTTGTTAGAAGACAATCGTCATGATCGTCCTCTTTATTTCATGGGGTATGTAGACACCATGAAAGTCGATCGCATTCTGATTGACCCCGGGTTTGCACTTAGCATTATGCCGAAGTCTTTACTGGATGCTTTGAAGATCCCAGTGCATAACCTTTCTACGACTATCACTACCATCCTGGGGTTTAATCAAGGAAGAAGTGAACCTTTGGGGAAAATATGCCTAAAACTTCAAATTGGCAATCTTCGGACAAAGGTAACTTTCTATGTTATTGAAAATCATGGCTCATACAATACTTTGTTGGGAAGGCCATTCCTCCATGAACATAATATTGTACCCTCTACGCTCTACCAATGTTTCAAATATGTAGATGCTAATGGAGAAGTCCAAAAAGAGGTTGCAGATCTGAATCCTTTCAAAGGGGTTGAAACATACTGCAACGATTCTCGCATGTACAAGGAAGAATTCATGAAGGTGGTACTAGCAATGGATACGGATGAAGAACAAAAGAGTGTGCAAAATGATACTCTGGTGATCCGATTAAAGGACGTACCTTATGTCCTCAGTCTTCCAAACCACTGACTATCTATCTTCCTTCCCATGAGAAGCAGCCCAAGGGTGATAGTCGGAAACGAAGGGAGCTTACCTCTTCTGTGCTGCTTGTAATCGATCTTCGTCGCAAGAAGCTCCTCCCTCCTTCTCGTTCTTCTTCTTCCCCTCTTGTCATCAATCTGACTAAGCCTGCTAAGGCTAAAGTCCCTGTTGTAAATGATGGTATAAAAATCAATAAAGCATCTCCTTTACAGTATACTGATGTCTCCTACTATACTCAGTGTTATTTGGATATGCTGGATAACTTTAAACCACTTACAATAGAAGTCGTATCATCTCTGCGAAATATGGTTGTAGAAGCATGGAAAAGAATAAAGAAAGGTCCATGCGGCCAAGGATCCCTATGCGGCTCAGACAGCCCATGCGGCTCAGGGGTCCATGCGGCTCAAGGGTCTATGCGGCTCGAATAATTCTATGCGGCCCAGAGAGGAGCTACGTGGCCTTCAACCGCTCTTTCCTTCGTCTTTTGCTGCATTTAATGACAGCTGACAGCTCTAACAAATGACAGCTCTGACATAAAGGCACAATAATGACTGACATAATGGCATGTTCCTAGGGAAGAGAAGAAAATCTTCTCACAGCTGGCAGAATCCACCAAATCCCGAGACATACGGTTGCTGCATTTATGCGACCGCCCACTCCATGCGGCCGCCCACTTCATGCGGCCGTCCATCTTCATGCGGTTGCATCCCTTATGCGGCCGCACATCAACATGCGGCTGCCTATCCCCATGCGGCTGCCCACCTTCATGTGGCTGATCATCCTCATGCGGCTGCCCATCTTCATGCGGCAGTTCATCCTCATGCGGCCCACTCGTATGCGGCTCTACCAAGATGACCCAGTGGAGACACGTGGCACTTTTCATGACGATTGAGACACGTGGCAGTCTTATCTTCCTAGAATTATGGGTGCTAACAAATCCTAACAAAATTAGATTTGCTACAATCACCATAAGTGCCCATATCAAATCAAATCGAGCAAATTAGATACGTGGCAGGCCATTACAAGTCGCAAATATTCATGACAATCAACATTTATTGCCCACAGAGATTTAATACAATCACAATAATTGCTTAAATCTATTGTATTCAAGATGGACGGTCCAGATTAATTAACTCTCAGGCCGTCGACTTTTGAGAATGGACAATCATTGCAAACCCTAATGATGCCCCCACTCTTATAGATAGCAAGGTGCGATTCCCTTGCAAAAGCCCGGATCCAGAGAATCAGAGAAAGAATATACAGAGATCGAAAGGGCAGAGGAGCATATACAGAGAGAACAAGGAGAGCATTTCTTCATCAACGCCAAGCAGTTCTTCTCCAGAGCCAAGGCTGCACCCGATCGTCCAAGGAGTAAGGCAGAGCTGCCGTCGCTTTCCCGAGCCTCTATCGTCACCCCCCAGAATCTAAAATAAACAATCGTACTTAGATTACTGTACCTAGATTTTCGTCCCTAGGCTTTCTTTGTACGAGCGAGTTTGGATTGTGAGTCTAAGTTCAGTCCTCCTATATAAATTGTTCTGTACTTTTATAATCAATGGCAAACACAATGGCGACTCTGCTGGGGACAAACTTCTCCACGGCTGAGGAGTTGGTGATGCAATCAGATGCAGCCAAACTTGGCTCCATGCAACAGAAGATGGTCGTCCGCTTCGACCAACAGGCGTTTGAAGAAATGCTCTCCGACGGGAGCGCTGGCCCGGTCCAGAAGCAAACCCGCACAAAGAAGGCTCGCAGGGAGTGGAGGCCAAAATCATTTGCTCCTCCCCAGGCACTGGACGGAGTATTCTCTGCTGCCCAAGACGGCAAAGGCGACTCTCATGCGGCCCACTTCAAGCCATAGAGGACTCTGCTGTCCCCAAGTCCGGCAGAGGAAAGTACTACGATGCTGGACTTGCAGGGACAAAGAGTGATTCTATGTGCTCCAGGAAGAAGCCGAACACTCATGCGGCCAAGACTGCCAGCCGCATGCATGATGCTCATGCGGTCGAAACTGCCAGCCGCATGAAAAATATCCATGCGGCCAGAACTTCCAGCCGCATGAAAAAAATTTATACGGCTGAGACTTCCAGCCGCATGAAGAAAGCCTATGCGGCCACAACTGTCTGCCGCATGAAGACTGTTAACTCCAGCCGCATACTGCCTGCTCCACGCAACTCAGGCTCAGTCTTCGATCGCCTCTCCTATGGTCCTGATCTCTCATGTGCCCAAAAGAATATGTCTGACTCTCTGCAACATCACTTTGACTCTTCCTACTATGCACCTTCAGGTGCTAGAGTGAAGAAGTCAAGGGCAGCACGAGCTTGGCGAGCTCAGCCGACTGTCCCAACCTCTGACCATCTGAGCGCTCCACATACCGTTATGCGGGCCTCTGATGGGAAGTTGTACAGAACCACTCGAGTTTCGCCACCGGCGGTGAACGGACAGAGCGGTTCCCAAAAGTCTTCCAAAACCAAGGGAGCAAACATGGTCGTTCCGGACCCATCTGACTTGCGTGAGATTATCCTCCACAAACGCAAGGAAAGAGAAGAGGTCTCGATGTGCAAAAATTTCTTCCACGGACATCACTGCACCCAAATCATTGTCAATTGCTGTTGCAACAGCGCGACGGCACGAGAAGACCGGCAGTCCGTCTTCCAAAGACTACAACAGCCGAACTCAGAGGATGAGGCGCCTCCTGTTGTCTCCTGCAACTCTACTTAAAAAATCCCCGCCGATGGGACAGGAAAGAAGATAAACGTTTTCAGCCCGAAGATTTCAACCACTGTGACTAAGAAACTGTCATCTAAACGGTTGTCCACCACCGGAGTTTTCCAAGGAACCCGTTCGAAGATAAAATCTGCTATAGAGAGAGATTCATCGTCCACACCACTGGGGGTCACTGGAACTGGGGGTAGCACTCCTCCGAACATCTACGACAATTCGATATTCCAAGAAGATGAGCTCGGGGAAACAACTCTCCCATTAGATACAGGAGGTGCCGACGTCCCCGAGGACGTCTACGACTCTCAAGATGAAGCAAACTCTGAAGCTGGGGGTACTATTCCTTCTGAGTTCGAACCAGAGGAGAACATTCCCACATACCCCGATGACTTCTCTGTACAAGGGTATGATTCGGAGGGCACGTCGTCCACCGTCCCTTCTATCTCGACTCGCGTTAGGACGGCGTTCGTGACAAGCGACGATCAAGATGGCCCCAGTGATCGCCAGTGCATCGACACTCTGGAGGCTATACTGCACACCTTGGTCAAATCTGTGGATGAGATCAAAGCAGCTTTTCCAACTCTGCAAGGAGGGACGCCTGGCCAAACAAGCGCGGGACCTACAGTCAATGCGGACTCGAACTCAGCGGCACCGAACCCGGGCAATAATTCTCCTGAAATGATGGCTCCCACCTCTACGGATGAGGCCAAGGAAGCAAGAAGAGAGATCCAGGAGCTCCGAGCCATGTTTCACGCTCGAGAAAACTCTCAAGACCTCAGAATACGACAACCATATCCTGCTGTATGGAGGGATGTCCCCTTCCCACCAAGATATAAGCCGTTCAACATCAATCCCTATGATTGAAAGACCTCCGCGAGTCGGTACATCACTTACTTCGAGGTCACCACCGACCATCTGCCTCATGACGATGCTATCCTTACGCGATTATTCATCGGGGCATTGGAAGGGGTCGCCTTCGACTGGTACCGTAACCTGTCAGACAACTGCATCCACTCATCCACTCCTTCGCTAGCTTCAAACGCATGTTCTTGGAGAGATTCTACGAAGTAGGACAGGACGTCACAATGTCCACCCTCATGGACGTCGTCCAAGGGGAGAAGGAGCTGACAAGGAACTATATTGAGCGGTTTCGCCAAACCGCAATGAAATTGCCGTCTGGTAATCCGGATTCCTCCTTAATTGAAATTTGCCAAAAGAGACTGCTCTCAACAATCAGTCTCTGGATGGGCGAAAGTCAATTTAAGGACTGGAAGACGTTTATCATCAGTGCCACTAGCGCCGAAGAACGGTTGAAAAAGGCTCGCCAACTGGGATTGTACATCTCAAAGGGAGAGGACATGGGTGTCACGACCCGCACCCGCTAAAAGGGTACGTGACGCGACAACGCCCAGCCCTCACCGGAAAAACGGCGTGGAACGCTGTGTATTTTCTAGTCTGACAACAGTTTATATATATAACAAAACCTGTCGAGAATATAGTCAACTCCGAACGGAGGACAAGCAATGAATATATATAGTGCTCAATCACAACTCTAAGACAAAAAGTAAAGACGGAAAGATAAAGACAACAAGACAATAATATATAACCTGTCAAGTCCAGAAACAAATAATATACAATGTCCGGTCTCTAAATACAGTCCAAATATAATACAGACTCAAAAGTAGTACAGTCTCAAAAAGTAACGGGATACTAAGCCCAGTACAAAGACCTACTCTAACTATACAAGTGGTATGGTCTCGTCAGGCAGAGCTACGCCCTGCGGGACCAAGTCTAGGCCCACTACGTCGTCCGGACCGTAGTAGGTACTGCAATCTCCCTCGTCGAAATCTGTAATATTTTATCAACAGTCCAGTCAGGATGGAACGAGTACATATATCTCATAACAGATCTCAAGATAGAATAAAAGCTATAAGACTGTAAATAGAGCATATACAATGAATCATGGAGTGTACATGTATGTATCATGGCATGGTAAGCTGTAAAGCTAGAGTTAGAACAAGAAGAATAGAACGGGATCATGGCATGTACACAAATCAAGGCAAGCTATATATCCAATGTGTGTGAGTAGTAGTTTCAGCTTGTGATCGGCTTGGGTACCTGTCAAGAATCGGCCTGGCAAGTCATATGTGCGGTATATGACTCACACTGTTCGGGAATACGGGATGGATCTGATCACAGGCCTACGCTACTACTCCCCCTACCCCAACTGGTAGAATGGATTCAAACAGGACACGTCACTGCACGGGATTCTAATGAGAAGGTAGCTAGCCTTCTCTAGAATCAGTGACCATATATCGAGCAAGAGCTACAAGGGTGCTTGCACAATATATCCCAACCTAAGAAGGAGAAAACATCTCTCGTCGGGATCCAAGAATACCAATCCATGAGAACCATGTGTCGGGAATAAGCATATCAACACTAAGTACATGAATCATAACAGTTATCATAAATTAGGAATAAGTATCAGAGAATGTACTCGCCTGTAAGATGATAAAATACGTCGACTGGAGGAACTGCAGTGTCTCGAGGACCTATAGAGAACAAGACGTATCAATACTAAGTTTAGGAAGTAAAGTTAAATCAAAATAAACCCTATTTAATCATTCTAGGTCAAGACATGTCTAGTCGGGTCAATCTTGGTCATGGGAGAACATTAGAAGTTAAACCGGATCAATCTAGGTTGAAAACTGGCCTACCGTTGACTTTTGGTCAACGGGTCAATTCTGGTCAACTCGAGGTCAACACTAGGTCAACTCTAGGTCACTGGTGACTAATAGTTGACTTTTAGTCAACGGTCCAAGTTGGATGGAATTTGGAACTAATTTGGGTAAAGTGTTGACCCATAGTTGACTTTTAGCCTAAAAAGTCAACCGTGGTCAACCGGGGTCAGGACTAGGTTTAGACAGCTAATCCTACTCATTACCAACCTATACAACCCATATCCAAGTCCATCTTGGACTTGGAAAATCGAATCTTGGCCGTGGGCCAAATCCCTATTTTACCCTTTTTAAGGGTAAAATTCTACCCTTGGCGATAATCCCGTTAGCCTACCTACGCTAGTTATTTTGACCCGATCTCCCTAGGGTAGTAGGGTACTATCCTATAGGTTCGTTATCTACCATAAAACCTAGATAAAGTGGACGTCTAGTCCACCTTATGGCCCGTTGCAGAAATCTCGAATATTTTGAGATACGCACTGACACGGCGCGATACCGGCGCCCTATGACCCCGATTTCCACTCGGGAGCTTACCCGCAAAATCTAAATCACGTAACCTAGGCCTATGTCAAGTTTCGTCGCGATCCGACGCTCCGGGCTCAATTTCGCCCTCTAACTCGATTTCTAACAAAAACGCCTCTATTAACTCTCGTTCTAACTCCCCTTTGATTCTCGATTCTAGTTCCCCTTCTTCTCAACTCTTTTAATCTCCCTCTTCTTCTCTAATTCCTCTTCTTACTCCTCCCTCCTATTCTTCTTCAATTTCCTTATTTCTCTAAATTTCCTCTTCTCTAAACTTCTCCTCATTCTAAATCTTAAACTCTTTTTCCCTTCTTCTTTCTTTCTAGTCTTCTTATCTATTCCTCTCTATACAAACCTATATATATCTATATATATATACTTACATATATACTAAATAGGGAGGGTTTTATAGTGTGCACTGGGGTCAATGGGGGGTGGAAAAAAGGGCTGCCTGGGCAGCCCTTGCTGCTGTTGCTGCTGCCTGCAAAGCAGGCTGCTGCTGCTGCTGCACTAAGCTGCTGCTGCTGCTGCATTAGGCTGCTGCTGCTGCTCTTGCTAATGCAGCTGCTGCTGCTGCTACTAATCCTCTTCTTCTCCTCCTCTTAATCCTCTACTTCTCTTTATACATATATATATATATATACCTATATATATCTCTCTATCTATATATCTATCTAATTCTATATATATATATATATCCATATATCTCTACACCTATACACACACACACATATATACATATATACACACACACACATACATATTATATATACATACATATACATATATATATATATACAAATACACATATACCTATATAATTTCACACACACACTCTCACACACACAACCACACCACCATTCTCATTCCCTCTCCCACCACTCTCTACACACATACACAAATACATACATACATATATATTCCTCTATATACATATCTATACATACACATATATATCCATATATATATATATATACATATATATATACCATTAACATATAATCCCCTCTTAATTAACCACTTAACTAGAATTCTAGAGAAAAGCCTACAAAATAGGGGCAAAGTGTAGAGAATTGAATTCTCTACACTTATTGTGAATGTCAAAAATGGAGAGGAGAATTAATGAGGGGTTTTAATGGCATACCTAACTTGCTTGGGAGGAAGAAGAAGCTTGGGAAGAAAAGAATTTGAGGAAGAAGAAATTACTTTGTGGAGAAGTAACAAAAAAGGGGGGGGGGACTTAGCCTTGGCCGGCCACTCCACCATGGGCTATTGGGTTGGGATCCAATAGCCCATAACCCAATAACCTAAGTTTGGTTCAAATTGAAATCGGGTTGGTTCGGTTTGATTTCGGTTTGATTCTAAACGACTAATTAAGTCTCTAAATTGACTAATTAAGCCATGGAAGTTAGGTTAATAATTTCTAGCCTAATTATGATGGTACATGGGCTAAGCCCAGCTAGTATGGGGGTCCCACTAGGGTCCAGGCTACCCGGATCTCCAAATTGGGTCCGAATTGGATAAAATTCAAACCGACTCAAATAAATTCCTAAAAATCATATAAAATCATATAAAATTCCTAAAATATTATTAAACTTGAAAATGACAAAAATACCCCTAATTTGAAAAATTGGGGGTGACAAATCTACCCACCTTAAAAAATTTCATCCTCGAAATTGAATGAGGGCTAACACTGCAATCATGAACAGAACAAGGAAAGAAAAGAAAGAATTTACCTCAAGGCTCGAAGAGATATGGGAATCGCTCCCGCATGTCGTCCTCCCTCTCCCAGGTGGACTCACCTGGAGAGTGGTGTCTCCATGCAACGCGAACCAAGGGAATGACCTGGTTCCGGAGCACCTTCTCTCTTCGGTCCAAGATCTCGACCGGCTTCTCTGGGTAGCTGAGTGTCGGTCCCACTACGATCTCTGAGTGGTCTAAGATGTGACTGGGATCTGCCACGTACCGTCTCAGCTGCGACACGTGGAACACACTGTGCACTCCCTCTAGTGCAGGCGGTAACTCCAGTCGGTAAGCCACTGCACCGACCCTGTCCAGGATACGGAATGGTCCGATGTATCGTGGACTAAGCTTCCCGCCGCCACCAAAACGAATCGTGCCACGCGTCGGAGAAATCCGCAGAAAGACAAGATCATCAACCTAAGAACAAAACAAGACTTAGAGCTTTATCTAAAACAATCACAATCAGACTCAAATACTAGAAAAATCTAGACTATACCTCGAACTCCAATGGTCTCCGGTGGCTATCGGCCTAGTGCCGCTGCCTATCCTGCGCCACCCGAAGTCTATCTCTGATAATCCTGACCTTCTCTGCAGCATCTACCACCATCTCAGGGCCAAGCAAAACCCTCTCACCGACATCATCCCAAGACAAGGGAGTACGGCACCTCCGTCCGTATAGAGCCTCGAAAGGTGACATCTCTATACTGGCTTGGTAGCTGTTGTTGTAAGCAAACTCTACCAAGTGAAGGTGGTCCTCCCAAGATCCCCCGAAGTCTAAGACACAGGTACGCAGCATATCCTCGAGGGTCTGAATCGTCCTCTCTGACTGCCCGTCTGTCTGGGGGTGATATGCTGTACTAAACTTGAGCGATGTGCCCAAGCTAAGCTGCAAACTCCGCCAGAAGTGGGAAGTAAATTGGCTGTCCCGATCCGAGACTATACTCACTGGCACCCCGTGTAATCGGACTATCTGCCGCACATACATCTCGGTCAACCTCTCCGTCGACAAACCCACTTTGAAAGGCAAAAAGTGGGCCGATTTGGTCAATCGATCAACAATGACCCAAATCGCATCCTTCCCTCCTGGAGAGCGCGGAAGCCCAGATACAGAGTCCATAGTGATATGCTCCCACTTCCACTCAGGAATGGGGAGTGGCTGGAGCAATCCACCGGGTCTCTGCCTCCCGGCCTTCACCTGCTGGCACACTAAACATCTCGACACGAACTGAGCCACCTCACGTTTCATGCCATACCACCAAACATGCTGTCTCAAGTCTCTATACATCTTGTTGGCTCCGGGATGCATAGAGTACTGAGAACGGTGCGCCTCCTGAAGAACCTCCTCCCGAAGTCCTCCGCTCGGCACGTACAATCTGGTACCATGCCTCAACGACCCATCCCCTGCTAAAGAGAACTCCTCCAACAGTCCCATCTGGACCTGCTCCCTGATGACCTTCAGAGCCTCATCCTCAAACTGAGCTGCCCTGACTCTGTCCATCAGCTCCGACTGTACCTGCAGACCCCACATCTGCGCCTCGAACCCAGGAACTATCACCTCTATGCCCAAGCTCTCCAGATCTGCCAGAAGGTGATGATCCATCGTCAGACACATAGCCATGGGATACCTGCTCAAAGCATCCGCGACCACGTTGGCCTTCCCCGGATGGTACTGCAAGGATATATCAAAATCCTTCATCAGCTCTAACCATCGCCTCTGCCTCATATTCAGCTCCTTCTGGGTAAACACGTACTTCAAGCTCTTGTGATCTGTATAGATCTCAACTCGCTCTCCGTACAGATAGTGTTTCCACAGCTTCAAAGCAAAGATGACCGCTGCCAGCTCCAGATCGTGGGTAGGGTAATTCCTCTCATGAGGACGTAACTGCCTAGATGCATAGGCAATTACCTTCCCGTGCTGCTGAAGCACACAACCCAAACCCCGTCCTGAAGCATCACTGTAGATCGTATAACCACCAGATCCAGATGGCAGCGTCAAGATAGGAGCCGTAGTCAACCTCGCCTTCAACTCCTCGAAGGCGGCCTGGCACTCATCGGACCAAACAAACTCCTCGTCCTTCCTGGTAAGGCGGGTCATTGGCTGGGCAATCTTGGAAAAGTCCTGCATGAACCTCCGGTAGTAACCTGCCAGACCCAGAAAACTCCGAACCTCTGCTACTGAGCTCGGCGTCGACCAGGACTCCACTGCAAAAATCTTCTTCGGATCCACTGAAATCCCCTCGCCAGAGACAACATGGCCTAGGAACTCCACGCGATCCAAGAAGAACTCGCACTTGGACAGCTTTCCATACAGCTGCTCCCTCCTGAGAGTGTCCAACACAATCCTCAGGTGCTCCTCGTGCTCCTCTGGTGTCTTCGAGTAGATGAGAATGTCATCAATGAAGACCACCACGAACTTGTCAAGGTACTGGTGAAATACCTTGTTCATCAAGTTCATGAATACCGCCGGGGCGTTGGTCAACCCAAACGGCATGACGGTATACTCATACTGGCCATAGCGGGTCCGAAAGGCAGTCTTCGGAATGTCATCCCGCTTTACCTTCAGCTGATGGTACCCGGTACGCAAGTCGATCTTCGAGAACACCCTCGCGCCGCTCAACTGGTCGAACAAGTCATCAATCCTCGGCAGAGGATACTTGTTCTTGATGGTAAGGTTGTTGAGCGCCCTGTAATCAATACACAGACGTACCGTACCATCCTTCTTGGGGACGAAAAGAACTGGCGCACCCCAAGATGAAGAACTAGATCGAATAAAGCCCTTGTCCTCCAGCTCGTCGACCTGCTTCTTCAGCTCCGCTAACTCACTGTTGTTGATTCTATAGACGTGCTGGGAGATAGGCTCAGCACCCGGCACTAGATCTATAGAAAACTCAACATCACGATCTGGCGGCATCCCGGGCAGCTCCTCGGGAAAAACATCCAAGAACTCAGCAATGAGTGGATGTGGCAACACCGGCCCCGCCAACAACGCTCCGCAGAATCCATTTCCCTGCTCCACCTTTCGAGCCTCTGCGTAAACCTCCGCATATGTCGCGTAGATAGAAGGGATCAGGATCTTGATATCCCATGCCAATCCCTCCCGGAAACGCTCCGCTCGTATCACCGGGTCACTCACCATGTACTCGGCATATCGGCTCAGCCGGCCGAACTCCGCCGCGTACTCCTCTACGGTCATGCTGCCCTGCTGCAGATTCTGGAACTGCCGCACCAGGCCAATCTTGTCCGTAGGGGAAAAGAACTTCTCTCTGAACAAGGTCCTGAACTCTGCCCAAGTATGGCCCTCTCCTGCAAGAGCCGGCTCATTCCGGAACCATGTCCGGGCAATATCTAACAACTGTAACCCAACCGCCTCGACCCTCAGGTCGGCTGCCAGGCGGCAGGCCCCCATCTGGCGCTCGATATCCTCGAGCCAGTCATCAGCATAGATAATGCCCTCAGTCCCCTTGAAATCCCTCAGGCCAAGCTTCTTGAAATCCTGGATATCCCCAATCTTCGGCTGCTGCTGCTGAACCTCCCTCTGTGGAGCCTGACGCTCCACTGCCGCCATAGCCAATCTGTGCGCATCCTCCATGCCCTGGCGTATAACCTCTGTCTGCCTCAACTGAGCCTCGTGCTGAGCCTCGTGCTGAGCCCGCTGGGACTCAAGTACCTGGTGGAAGAACGCTAGCATCTGCCCCATGTCTGTGGGCAGAGGAGGCAATGGAGGAATAGCTCCCATCATCACCGGAGGAGTCCCCTGCTGAGGAGGAAGAATACCCTCGGCAGCTCCCACTGTAGCCCCTGGCACTACGGGAAGAGCACCCGTAATGGCCCCAGGGACGGTCATCGAGGTAGCCGGAGGAGTACCTCCAAGAGCCCCAACAGAAGTCCCATCAGCCGGGGAAGTAACCGGAGCCTGTCCGCCAGAGGTGGCAGACCTCTCCGTCTCCCCGAGCCCCTCGCCAGGAGAATGAGTCATCAATATCCTGGAGACAAATTAAGAAGAAGATATCAATATGGCACATGAAGGCAATATCAAAGGAGGACAGCTAGAAAGCAGTAAATCAATATCAAAGACGGTAAGCAAGATAAGCAAGGAAAGATCCTACGGTGATTGAGCACTCCTAGCCTACTATTCTTATGGGTAACACAGGCTCGTAGTCAACACTCTAAGACGAGTGCTGCTACGACATCGCAGTAATTGCGACTTCAGGACCTGCATGGGCTACCACTAAAACGTGTCACGACCCGCACCCGCTAAAAGGGCACGTGACGCGACAACGCCCAGCCCTCACCGGAAAAACGGCGTGGAACGCTGTGTATTTTCTAGTCTGACAACAGTTTATATATATAACAAAACCTGTCGAGAATATAGTCAACTCCGAACGGAGGACAAGCAATGAATATATATAGTGCTCAATCACAACTCTAAGACAAAAAGTAAAGACGGAAAGATAAAGACAACAAGACAATAATATATAACCTGTCAAGTCCAGAAACAAATAATATACAATGTCCGGTCTCTAAATACAGTCCAAATATAATACAGACTCAAAAGTAGTACAGTCTCAAAAAGTAACGGGATACTAAGCCCAGTACAAAGACCTACTCTAACTATACAAGTGGTATGGTCTCGTCAGGCGGAGCTACGCCCTGCGGGACCAAGTCTAGGCCCACTACGTCGTCCGGACCGTAGTAGGTACTGCAATCTCCCTCGTCGAAATCTGTAATATTTTATCAACAGTCCAGTCAGGATGGAACGAGTACATATATCTCATAACAGATCTCAAGATAGAATAAAAGCTATAAGACTGTAAATAGAGCATATACAATGAATCATGGAGTGTACATGTATGTATCATGGCATGGTAAGCTATAAAGCTAGAGTTAGAACAAGAAGAATAGAACGGGATCATGGCATGTACACAAATCAAGGCAAGCTATATATCCAATGTGTGTGAGTAGTAGTTTCAGCTTGTGATCGGCTTGGGTACCTGTCAAGAATCGGCCTGGCAAGTCATATGTGCGGTATATGACTCACACTGTTCGGGAATACGGGATGGATCTGATCACAGGCCTACGCTACTACTCCCCCTACCCCAACTGGTAGAATGGATCCAAACAGGACACGTCACTGCACGGGATTCTAATGAGAAGGTAGCTAGCCTTCTCTAGAATCAGTGACCATATATCGAGCAAGAGCTACAAGGGTGCTTGCACAATATATCCCAACCTAAGAAGGAGAAAACATCTCTCGTCGGGATCCAAGAATACCAATCCGTGAGAACCATGTGTCGGGAATAAGCATATCAACACTAAGTACATGAATCATAACAGTTATCATAAATTGGGAATAAGTATCAGAGAATGTACTCGCCTGTAAGATGATAAAATACGTCGACTGGAGGAACTGCAGTGTCTCGAGGACCTATAGAGAACAAGACGTATCAATACTAAGTTTAGGAAGTAAAGTTAAATCAAAATAAACCCTATTTAATCATTCTAGGTCAAGACATGTCTAGTCGGGTCAATCTTGGACATGGGAGAACATTAGAAGTTAAACCGGATCAATCTAGGTTGAAAACTGGCCTACCGTTGACTTTTGGTCAACGGGATAATTCTGGTCAACTTGAGGTCAACACTAGGTCAACTCTAGGTCACTGGTGACTAATAGTTGACTTTTAGTCAACGGTCCAAGTTGGATGGAATTTGGAACTAATTTGGGTAAAGTGTTGACCCATAGTTGACTTTTAGCCTAAAAAGTCAACCGTGGTCAACCGGGGTCAGGACTAGGTTTAGACAGCTAATCCTACTCATTACCAACCTATACAACCCATATCCAAGTCCATCTTGGACTTGGAAACTCGAATCTTGGCCGTGGGCCAAATCCCTATTTTACCCTTTTTAAGGGTAAAATTCTTCCCTTGGCGATAATCCCGTTAGCCTACCTACGCTAGTTATTTTGACCCGATCTCCCTAGGGTAGTAGGGTACTATCCTATAGGTTCGTTATCTACCATAAAACCTAGATAAAGTGGACGTCTAGTCCACCTTACGGCCCGTTGCAGAAATCTCGAATATTTCGAGATACGCACTGACACGGCGCGATACCGGCGCCCTATGACCCCGATTTCCACTCGAGAGCTTACCCGCAAAATCTAAATCACGTAACCTAGGCCTATGTCAAGTTTCGTCGCGATCCGACGCTCCGGGCTCAATTTCGCCCTCTAACTCGATTTCTAACAAAAACGCCTCTATTAACTCTCGTTCTAACTCCCCTTTGATTCTCGATTCTAGTTCCCCTTCTTCTCAACTCTTTTAATCTCCCTCTTCTTCTCTAATTCCTCTTCTTACTCCTCCCTCCTATTCTTCTTCAATTTCCTTATTTCTCTAAATTTTCTCTTCTCTAAACTTCTCCTCATTCTAAATCTTAAACTCTTTTTCCCTTCTTCTTTCTTTCTAGTCTTCTTATCTATTCCTCTCTATACAAACCTATATATATCTATATATATATACTTACATATATACTAAATAGGGGGGGGGTTTATAGTGTGCACTGGGGTCAATGGGGGGTGGAAAAAAGGGCTGCCTGGGCAGCCCTTGCTGCTGTTGCTGCTGCCTGCAAAGCAGGCTGCTGCTGCTGCTGCACTAAGCTGCTGCTGCTGCTGCATTAGGCTGCTGCTGCTGCTGCTGCTCTTGCTAATGCAGCTGCTGCTGCTGCTACTAATCCTCTTCTTCTCCTCCTCTTAATCCTCTACTTCTCTTTATACATATATATATATACCTATATATTTCTCTCTATCTATATATCTATCTAATTCTATATATATATATATATATCCATATATCTCTACACCTATACACACACACATATATACATATATATACACACACACATACATATTATATATACATACATATACATATATATATATATATATATATATATATATATATATATATATATATATATATATATATATATATATATATATATATATATATATATACAAATACACATATACCTATATAATTTCACACACACACTCTCACACACACAACCACACCACCATTCTCATTCCCTCTCCCACCACTCTCTACACACACACACAAATACATACATACATATATATTCCTCTATATACATATCTATACATACACATATATATCCATATATATATATATATATATATACATATATATATACCATTAACATATAATCCCCTCTTAATTAACCACTTAACTAGAATTCTAGAGAAAAGCCTACAAAATAGGGGCAAAGTGTAGAGAATTGAATTCTCTACACTTATTGTGAATGTCAAAAATGGAGAGGAGAATTAATGAGGGGTTTTAATGGCATACCTAACTTGCTTGGGAGGAAGAAGAAGCTTGGGAAGAAAAGAATTTGAGGAAGAAGAAATTACTTTGTGGAGAAGTAACAAAAAAGGGGGGGGGGGGGACTTAGCCTTGGCCGGCCACTCCACCATGGGCTATTGGGTTGGGATCCAATAGCCCATAACCCAATAACCTAAGTTTGGTTCAAATTGAAATCGGGTTGGTTCGGTTTGATTTCGGTTTGATTCTAAACGACTAATTAAGTCTCTAAATTGACTAATTAAGCCATGGAAGTTAGGTTAATAATTTCTAGCCTAATTATGATGGTACATGGGCTAAGCCCAGCTAGTATGGGGGTCCCACTAGGGTCCAGGCTACCCGGATCTCCAAATTGGGTCCGAATTGGATAAAATTCAAACCGACTCAAATAAATTCCTAAAAATCATATAAAATCATATAAAATTCCTAAAATATTATTAAACTTGAAAATGACAAAAATACCCCTAATTTGAAAAACTGGGGGTGACAATGGGCAAGCGCCCTAATACCAACAGCAACAATGGTGGTAACTCCTCCAACAATCGGGACAGCAAGGACAAGCAGGCTATGGTGGCTGACACAGCCCAGCAACCTGAGTCAAAACCGACAGACAAGCAATGGCCGCAAATGACCTACTCCTTCGAAGACGGCCATGTCAAGCCCATCTTGGACATGCTCATACAAGGAGACAGAATTCAGCTCCCTCTATCAAGACGGGAACCTCGGCCGGCAGAAATGGAGAGCCTGAAGTACTGCCATTACCATCTCTACGTCCACCATGCTACACACGACTGCTACCAACTGAAGCGATACATCTAATATCTTATCGATTCGAAGGCTCTGGCCATCGATTTCGAGGAGGTAACCGTAGCAGCCAACAGGGTGTCCGTACAATTCGGCAGCCTCCCTCCAACGGAGACTCAAGATGGCGTGGTACCCGTCCCTCTGGCGACAATAGAGATTGCTAATCTTCCACCTCCTCGGGATCAGGTTGCTGGTCTAGTGTCCCTCACCACATTACGGGGGAATATCATGTGGGTCCATCCAGACCTGGTACTTGAGGTAACTCAGTCTACACTACCTTTCATTCGCAAGAAGAAGAATGGAAAAGTCAGATCCTGCCGCACAATCTCGGCAGGTGTCGAAGAAGTCACAGTGGAAAGGAAGGTTGCAACCCGCTCGACCACAGAGCAACGGGAGGTCTCTTCCGACTCGACCATAGAGTCAATCCTTGAGGCGCAACCCGCTGAATATGAGATTTGGTTCCGAAGAAGCCATTCCATAACGAAAAATGGATCTTAATTCAACAATTCCCGTTCGACCGATTCGGTCGATCCCGACCTATCGGTTCCGACCGAATCGATGGCGACAGTGTTCCTTTCTTGCGCACCCCGTGGACGGAGAACGGGACACGATGTAGGGACGGGGCACTACAATAAGTCATGGAGAGCATCAAGAGGACTACGAGTAAAACTATTAGGGGGATTACTCCGATGCATACTCCAAAATGGAAGGTTGCACAATATATTTCCTTTATTGGTTTGCGGAACATAGTACCCATGTGGAAAGGAAGTCCGAACCAATTCGTGAATACCAGAGATTTTACACATGGGATAGGTACGCAATCTCGGTCTTCCTCAAAAACGAATATCACAGTAAATTGAGATCGAAAAAGATATTCAAAAATTTGGTTATAGCTATTGGGAAAGAAGGACACCTAGAAGATGAGGTACATATACAAGAAGGTGCATACGTGGGAGAGGGACACCACCAAACAGGTGGGGATGAGGATGCTGAGCAAGAGAGACCCCAACAACTTGAAATGAACATCGCGATGGAGGGGTCGGTACGGGAATTGGAGGAGTTGTAAAAAGAGAAATCTCAGATTATTGCTAAGAATGAGAAACTCCATGAAAAGGTTATAGAGCTAGAGGCACAAGGAGCCCAACATGCAATTAATGTTGTAATGGAGGGGTCGGTGCGGGAATTGGAGGAGTTGCGAAAAAAGAAATCTCAGATTATTGTTGAGAATGAGAAACTTCATAAAAAGGTTAAAGAGCTAGAGGCACAAGGAGCCCAACAAATTGAAATGAACACCACGATGGAGGGGTCGGTACGGGAATTGGACTCCTTGCGAAAAGAGAAATCTCTGATTATTGCTGAAAACGAGAAGCTTAGCGAAAAGGTTGAAGAGCTAGAGGCACAAGGTAAAATTTTCTCATTTTTCAAAGTTCAGATTTGTAATTTCCCGTGTTAAAATCACGGAGAATGGCCAATTCTCCGTTGTAAAATCACGGAGAATGGTCATTTCCGTGTTAGAATGCAGGAGAATGGCCATTCCCCGTGTTAAAATTACGGAGAATGGACATTCTTCGTGTAAGAATAATGGAGAATGGACATTCTCCGTGTTAAGATCACGGAGAATGGTCATTCCCGTGTTAAGATCACGGAGAATTATCTTTTTTTCCTTTTTTAAAGTATATATTGGTTGATATTATACCTTTTATTGTTGTTGTTTTATATCAATGCAAACAACCGAGAAGCTGAAAGAGACAAATAAAAGGCTCAGGAATGAGATAAGCGAGCTTCAGAAACAAGTTGAATCATTGCAGAATGAAGTCGTTACATCATCTCCGTATTCCTATGCATCGCCTAACGCCTACAAGCACCGCCATCAGCGGTTTCAATTCGGGCAGGAGCTACCCAATTGGAAAGATTTGCTTGAAGTGCCAAATTGGCGATCTTCAGTCAGAAGTGACCTGTTACGTCATAGATGCGGATACTTCATACAATATCCTCATGGGACACCCTTGGATACACGATTATATGATCGTGCCTTCCACGCTGCACCAGTGCTTTAAGTATGTCGACAAGCACGGTTTCGTAAGGACAGAATTTGCCGACATCGATCCCTTCAAAGGAGTCGAATCCTACTACTCGGATTCCTGCCTATACGAGAAATCGAAGAGGCACCTGCATGAAGATATACAAGCTCGAACTGAGACGGCCTCAGGATCAGAAGAACCTCTGACGATCCACCTCCAAGCTCGTAAACCTGGCAAATTCGTACCCCTTACGGCCGCTCTGCGTAAGGACGCAATCAGCCTCTCGGCACAAGAAAGGTAAATGATAATCCGGCTGCCAAGGTCCGGCCAAGCGCCGAGACCCACAACGAAACCACTGACGATCAGACTACCGAGAGTCGGTCATCCACAAGCAGAGAAGCTCAATCCCTCTGACAAGCCAATGACGATACGTCTTTCCAAGAAGAATCGTCACCCCAATGCAAAGTCTGGGGCTTCTAGCGAACCAACAACTCCCTGCCCAGCATCGAGTATCAAACTGGGGGTCGCTAGTTTGCCAACGACTCCACGTTTGGCTCCACCAGCAGAACCCCTGACGATCAAGCTGCCCAAGTTATCCTCTCAGTCTTCATTTATACAGGGGGTGGCCGAAGAAGAACCGGAACTGGCCAAGTATGTGGCTGCCCACATTGATGTTCCCTCCGCAGATGATGTAATTCCGCTAGAAAAGATACCTTACTTCATCAATAAAGGGCTATCTTTGAACTACCTCGAGCTTAATAAGCTTTGTACAATGTATGCTATGGAACACAGAATAGGCACCCACCTACACACACAGGTGACAAATGTTTACACCACAAACCAGCTTACTCCAGTAGAAGACGCTTACTGCATAATCGAGAAAGGGGACCATCCAATCATCTTCGGCCGGAAGGACGACCCACAGCCCTTCACCATAGAAAAGGTCGATCTCGAATCAGATGTCGGGAGACTGCCTCTTTATCTGTATAGCCCCCAATCCAAATATCTTATGCAAAAACATGGGTATGATCTGGAGACTACGCCAGGCTTGAACTATGACACTGGTCAATGATTACCTTTAAAGCTGCCAGTCCCGGCTGGCAAACCACGGGACTACTATAGCAAGACCCGATATGGATTAGGGTATGTTGCGCCCACAACAACTCCTGAAAGTTCAGATGAGGAATGCGACTGGCATTCACATTCAACCGGGTCACCAACTTCTGATTCGGATACCAGCATCGGAGACGTATTCAGACAAGTCATGTCAGTCAATATGGCATTCGTCGACGCTTACGAAAAAGATGAAGACATTCCTGAAATCTTCGAGTTAGAGCCGTGGGCCCAACAGTTGGATGCACAGTGGGAAAAGCAGTTCGAACAGAGAGAACCTCCTACTGAAGATGAGGTTATACAGGTCGACCTCGGTAGCGAATCTTCTCCAAAACCAATCTTCGTCAGTAAAAGCCTGACAGACAAAGAGCGAGAATCGCTACTGGAACTCGTCAAAGAATACATTGATGTGTTCACCTGGAGCTATAAAGACATGCCAGGACTAAACCCCGAGGTTGTCCTTCACAAGCTCAACATTCGGCCAGATGCAAAGCCGGTCAAACAACAACAGCGACGCTTTCGCCCGAGCATCATGGATGCGATCGAAGCCGAAGTCAACAAACTGATAGTCAGCGGCTTCATTCGTGAAGAAAAACATCCGGACTGGGTCGCCAACATAGTACCGGTCCTCAAGAAGAATGGGACGATTCGAATCTGCATCAACTTCCGCAATCTGAACGAGGCGTGTCCCAAAGATGAGTTCCCCCTCCCTATCACAGACATCATGATCGACAATACATGCGGCTTCGAACGTATGTCATTCATGGATGGCTTCTCGGGGTACAACCAAATTAAGATGTTCTCTGACGACGAAAAGCATATATCATTTCGAACACCGATTAGCACATACTGCTACACAGTCATGCCTTTCGGTTTAAAGAATACTGGCGCCACATATCAAAGAGCCATGAGTATTATCTTTAGAGACCACTTACGCAAGACTGTGGAGTGCTACGTTGATGACATCGCCGTCAAGAGTCGCTATAAGGGAGACCATCTGCAGGATCTGAGGACGGTATTCGACCTGATGCGAGCGCACAATCTGAAGATGAATCCCATAAAATCCTTCTTGGGCGTATCCAGCGGAAAATTCCTGGATTTTATTATTACTGCCTAGGAAATTCATGTAGATCCAGAGAAGACGAAGGCAATTATGGAGATGGGTCCCCCGAGAAATCTCCGCGAACTCAGAGGCCTTCAAGGGAGGCTAGCTTACATCAGGAGGTTCATTTCTAACCCCTCCGGGCGATGTCGGCCATTTACCCATCTCATGAAGAAAGGCGTCTCGTTCGTATGGGATGAAGAGTGCCAACGTGCCTTCGACAGCATCAAAGAATATTTGTCGAACCCTCCAGTCCTGGTAGCCCCGGTTGCTGGAAAACCATTCTTGCTATATGTACAAGCAATGGAGCATTCCATCGGCGCTCTGCTGGCACAAAATAATGATATAGGCCATGAACAAGCTATATATTACCTCAGCCTAATGATGATTGGGTCAGAGCACCGATACACCGTCGTGGAGAAGGAATGCCTCGCCCTGGTGTTCGCCATTCAAAAGATGCGGCACTATGTCACAGGACAAACCATACATGTGATCTCACGAGTCAACCCTCTTAGGGTCCTCATGACTAAACCAGGGGCACTCAGTTCCCGCCTCGCCACATGGGCAATATTGCTGTCCCCTTATCATATGCTCTTCGTCCCGCAAAAGACTGTTAAAGGTCAAGCACTGGCAGACTTTTTAGCAGCCCACCCAGGCTCGGAGTCGTCCAGAGTATATGAAGGAATCCCGACTCACATGTGGCCTCCCATGGTGATATATGGCGAATGCTTTTCGACAGTGCTTCAAGGACCGGACCTAAGGGCAACATCGTCGGAGTCGGGGTGGTGCTGGTTTCTCCTTCCGGGTTGGTGATCAATCGCGCTTATTCTCTCACAGAACCCTGCTCTAACAATGTGGCCGAGTACAATGCTTTGGTCATTGGCCTCCAACTTGCAAGAGAGCTTGGGGTAGAATATCTTGAAGCATACGGCGATTCACAGTTAATCGTCAATCAGATCCGGGGTTCATACGAAGTCTGCCATGAAGACATGACCCCCTATCACCAAATAGCGATCAACATTATTTTGTTATTTGAGGGATTCTTTATCGAACACGTTCCCAGACTCCAAAACATCGAAGCCGATGCCCTAGCAGGCCTTGCCGCTTCCCTAGCAGTACCAAATCATACTCATCATTCGGTTGACGTGATAGGCCACGAACTGGTCTGTCCAAAGAACAACGTTCAATTCGTGGCGAGTTATTCCGCTCAGACGATCGACGAAGTGCCAGACTGGAGACAACCATTCATAGACTTCGTAATCTACAACATCCTGCCCGAGAACCCAAAGGAGGCCACTTCCATCAGAAGGCGTTCTCTTAGATTCTTCTAAGATACAGAGACGAAAATGCTGTATCGGTGATCCTACGATGGGTTATTGCTTCGGTGTCTGCCAAACGCAGAAGCCAAAGAAGCCGTACGCGGAGCTCATGACGATGTCTGCGGGGCCCATCAGCCTGGCCCTAAATTGCAAGACCGTCTTTGCCGAATGGGCTACTACTGGCCCACGATGGTAGCAGATGCGATAGACTATACAAGAAAGTGCAAAGTCTGCCAAGTCCACGCGGACTTCATCTACCAGTTATCCGAATTTCTATATCCGACAGTGGCGTCCTAGCCATTCGAAGCATGGGGATGGATATCATCGGTCCGATCGCTCCACCTTCTTCCCGAGGACATCGCTTCATACTCGCCATTACATATTATTTCTTCAAATGGGCGGAAGCTGTTCCGCTCACAGAAGTAAAGACTTCAAACATGATCAGCTTCCTCAAGCATCACGTCATCTATCGCTTTGGACTGCCCCGAAGAATCATCCACGATAATGGTCCGCAGTTTGCAAGCCACGCCTTCTATTGGTTTTGCGACAAATACCGAATTCAGAATGTTGCTTCGACACCATACAATCCGGCAGCGAATGGGTTGGCAGAAGCATTCAACAAAACCATCATCAAGTTACTCAAAAAGTTCGTGTCTTCCAACAAATACGATTGGAACGAGAAGCTTGGTGAATGCTTATGGGCGTATCGTTTTACCGTCCGAATAGCCACCGGGAACACACCATTCTTCCTGGTGTACGGAAGTGAGACAGTTCTCCCATTGGAGACTCAAATCCCCTCGCTCCGCGTCGCTCTCACTTACCAATTGACGACGGACGATAACTACCGTTGCCGGCTACAAGAGTTGGAGGCCTTAGATGAAAAACGTCTACTAGCTCAGCAACGGATCGAGCTATACCAAGCACGCATCTCCGGAGCCTTCAACAAAAAAGTTAAAATCAGAACATTCCAAGTGGGCGATCTCGTTCTGGCAGTTCGGAGGCCAATGGTTATGACTCACAAAACCGCCGGCAAGTTCCAGCCAAAGTGGGAAGGCCCATTTATCATTGAGGCTGTATTCTCTAACGGTGCTTACCGTCTCGCAAAACAAAACGGAGACTTGCTCATGTTGCCCGTCAACGGCAAGTTCCTGAAGAAGTATTATGTCTAAACGACATTCTCCAAATCCCAGAATACCGAGTTATGTACCCTCCGGTACCGCTGAACTCACATCCTTCTTCCACTAATATTACAGACTATCGAGTCATGTACCTTCCGGTACCGCTGAACTCACATTCTCTAAATCCTAGAATACCGAGTTATGTACCCTCCGGTACCGCTGAACTCACATCCTTCTTCCACTAGTATTCCAGACTATCGAGCCATGTACCTTCCGGTACCGCTGAACTCACATTCTCCAAATCCTAGATTATTGAGTTATGTACCCTCTGGTACCTCTGAACTTACACTTTGATTCCAAAATTCCTAGATTGTCGAGTTATGTATCTACTGGTACCCCTGAACTTACATCCCGGTCACTCTTTTAGGGAGAAAGTCATGTATAACCATACCTTTGAACTTTCTTCCTGAAAGAGCTCCTTCCTCATGATCCACTACCCGTACTCCCAGTGCACAAAAAGGGTAACGGATCCACAAATTTCCAAAATGACCATGTCGATGTTACCTCTGAGTCGTCTCACTTCCGCCAAAAACAAATCACCCCTCTACATAGAACTTCCATGTCCTCATTACCTCTGAGTCGTTCTATGTACCCCCTTCATGGAGCCCACTCCTACCATGTCCTTATTACCTCTGAGTAGGAAGGCTCCGTCGAAGAAACCCTCATGCTTGTCATGTCCTCATTACCTCTGAGTAAGTATGTTGGTTCCCTTTCAACTTATTATCCGTACCCACAACCGGAGTACGCCAAGGATAGTAGGTCCACAAATATCCGCTGTTGACCACAAATGTCCTCCGTTGAGTCAACTCCTTCCATGTCCTCATTACCTATGAGTAGGAAGATTCCGCGGTGAAAAAAGCCCTCATACTTGCCATGTCCTTATTACCTCTGAGTAAGTATGTTGGTTCCCTTTCATCCTACAATCCGTATCCTAAGCCAGGGTATGCCAAGGATAATAGGCCCATAAATGTCCTTTGCTAAGTTTCTTAGTACAGGCCCATCATTTCTCATCATTCCCTGGGAGCCCAGCTGCTCCATGACATTCTTTCTCTCGATACCAGGAACGTCCATGACCTCCTTACCGTGGAAGTATCCCCATCAAACTTTTTATCCATACCTAAAACCCAGGTATGTCAAGGGTAACATGTCTACAAACAGTCCCCCAGTGGGGCAAACACCCCAAAACCACAAACACAATACAAATGAAAGGTAAGATGAAACACTCTTTATTTGAAAGTCAAAAAGCATTACATGTTCTGGGACCATGTCCCTCTCAAAAAGAAAAGAAAAAGAGAACATAAACAAAAGGAGAAAAAGGCCGACTATGGTTCGACATTACATAATTCCAGGAGGCGGTTCTTCACCAAGGCGGTCCCCCGTTCAAGCCACTGCTTAGCTCGGCGCTCCGCTTCCTGGGACAACCGGTCCGCATCATCAAAATACATGTGTACCCGCCAGCCATCCTCCATCTTCTTCAGAGCGAGCTCCAGATTGGCAGAAGCTCGACTAAGTCTGTCAGCCTCCTGGATAACAAGCCCCTTTTCGGTACGGACGGCTTCGAGCTCAGACTCCAGAAAGGCCAGCTTTCTATGGAGCTCGAAGATTTGCTCCCTGGTGTCGATTACCCCGCGGAAGACGATCGCTTTCTGAGCCGTGCAATCTTCATTTCTACGGATCAATTGATCATATAACTGAGACAGATCACGGCGGTCCTTCAGTATAGTCAGCTTGAGCGAATCCCGAGCGAGCCTCACCTTCTCTACCGCGGTTATGAGGAAAGTGCGCTCTTGATCTATTGCCGCAGACAGATCAGCTTGCCGCAGCACGTAAAACTGGGCCACAAGTCAATCGGCCTATAACAGTTTAGGCTCCAGAAGCGCAACTAGCCCCGCCCCACCGGAGAGTGTTCTAAGGATATCGATTTGGCCAGCAGCACACCGATGGGCCATAGTAAAGGGAGTCCCCCTCTCCACAGCAGCTTCGATCCCTCTCTTCAGGTGACGGTAGAAGCTGTCAACCACATCCTGTGACACTTCATCCAAAAATTCTCTAGAGGACGGCGTCAAAGGAAGTGTGCCTGGCAGTATCGAAGGAGTAGCATCGGAACTTACCATCCCTGCCACCAGGGAAACAAATTCCGAGCGAAAAGACGTATGAATAGCGGCTAGCTCCTCTTCCGCCGTCCGAAGAGCTTGGATACTCGGCAAGGCGGAAAGGTCAACCCCCGAAACCATATTATCAGAGGGGGACGCGGGAAGCATTGTCCCCTGTCCCGGCTGTGCTTCCACTTGAGCCCTCGAACTCGATCCAGCTAGAGGTCCCTCGATATAGGTCAGAAGAGAAGGAGGCACATGTGCTTCCATCAGATCCCCTCCGGTAGAGTCCCTCCCGACAATGTCCATCACCGGCAATGAAGGGGCGGGACCAGTACGTCCAAAGCAATTATCAATCAACTTAACCCGAAGGATGTGCTGATAGAGTAAATAAGCCTTCGAACTAGTCAAGACTTGGCTTATCTTACCAGCAGAGGATTGTGGAGGCTGAGACTCGCTCACAACCACCGTGGTCTCCTCACCAGCAACCTTCGAATTGAAGACAGTCGGCTCCTCCGACCCAGCCACCCCAGAAGGAGATACGACTGGGTCGATATCACCTGGCTGAGAGTCGACAATCTCAGGGACAGGATCAGCAGGACCCACATCGCATTGGGTCGAATCCTCAGCAACATGAGCGACCTCCGCCGCCACCGGAAGAACCCTAGCAGAAACGGTATCGGCGCACATGTCGTCGATCAAATTATTTAAAGTCGGATCGATCGCAGGGGCAATCGCCGGCTCTGAAGATTCATCTTCTCCTGACGTCTACAAAGAGCAAAAGAAGATGATTAGGCTATAGTCCAGAAAAAAAGGAGAAGATAGTTTAAATTCAAGTCACCTCGGAAACAGCGTCAACATCCTTAATAAACAGCCCGCGGCATCTCACCGCAGCTCGCTTCGTGGAGTAGGTTCTGCCAACATCAGTAAACATGCACCTGCTTCGCTTGCGCGAAGGACCAGGCACAGTAGGTGGTTGATCCTCCACCACCTCGTCAGGCACAACAGGCGACTGACCCGTCACCACTTTATCTGGCACAATAGGGGGCTGATCTCCCACCTCCTCGTCCGAGGGATGGAACGAATCATCGGCATCCTGCTCATCATCCTCTTCGCCCGCCGTAGTGGACTCCGAGTCCGGCACAGGAACAATATTCGCCTTCTTCTTTCTCTTCTTGGACCCCTCGGGCTTCTCTGCCAATCCAGTATCGATGATAAAGCTGGTACTCATGTCAAAATTAACGGGAGGTTTGCTCGCCGTAACATGATAGAGGGCCACCATATACAAAATCTCCCCTAACATATTAGCATCGGGGACCGAGAAGCTAGCTCGGGTATGAACCGTACTGTAATAATGCCAGGCCCTGATGCCATCAAGGATACTGCCTTCAAAGCCCAGGCAAGCACTGGGACAATCAAGGAATAGCTGGCTATACCCGAACTGGCGGGAGAACCGGCTGGACAAGTAGGGCTCCAGGTACACGTTATTGCGGTAACGATATACTAGATGCGCCGGACGGATATTGCGTAGCAAAAGGAGCATTTTCTCAGATAAGAGGAGGGGAGGTTCAGCGCCATCAACATGTACGTCCCTCACTTCTCTAGCAGTAAAATAAGGAACAAACACAAAGAATTTGTGTCCGTCTACTCTCGCCAGCACCCTCCGACAGGCTGGCATGGTGTTGTAGTCCCAGGGTTGACGGCGGTATCGAAAAAGGAAAACGTCATCAGTCGTAACGCCATCGTCCGCTCCGGGCCTCATCAACGACCGATAACGCATCAATAGCCACCCCATTAGATAATGGTAGGGTAGCTCTATTCGCTCAAAGTCCAGTATCGTCTCACGGGCAATGACCTTGGATGAAAAGGCACGGAGGCCGTGGTGTATGCTACACACCATGGCCGGAAGAAGGGCCAGTCTGACTTTGAAGACCAACTTCACAGCAGGGAGGATGAAATGGCGGCTGATCCTTTCAATGGAACATGCCCCTCCCGAGACTACGCAGTTCCATAGCCACACCATCAAGAATCCGGCCAAGAGCGTTTTCTCAGACATCTGCCGGGTACCGTGGTAGAAATAGCTGAAGGAGTCAGTTTTACTCCCAAATTTGTCAATGGTGGACCTCGACCTCTTGGCATTCGACATCAGGTTTTTTATCTCCTCCTGAATTTGAGGACCTCGGAAAGAAACTCGGCCAGAGGGACTTAATTTGAAAAGATATGAGACCCAGGACGTGGTATGGGGAGCATTCCCTTCTGAGCTATCGTTCTTCTTGATAGCCGTTTGGTGACAGATACTGTGGTGGCATAGCAGTTCTTGGTACACGACAACGAAACCCGGAAATCATCGATCCAGATCCTCGAATTCCTCGTTTGTCGGGGTGTACACTTCAAAGGCTTCGTCCCCCCATGGCAGCTTAGAAACGACATGCATTTCATAGAGAACAAGTCCCAACTCCCCTCCGGACGTGAAGAAAGTTCCCGTCCGCCAGTTATACATTTCTAAAAGGGCCATAAACAACGGCTTGTTGATGGGTAACCCGTAACAGGTGCCCTGGATGGCATAGTATAGGTCAATCTCCGAATGCCTCATATTTTCTTAGGATCCATGTGGTCAGATTAGCCCACGTAGGGATGGGGTTTATCCAGTTCAGCAACGACAACCTGCCAACAGGATAAGATCCATTGCGAGCGAGCTGATTCAGGAAGGTATCAGCTAGAGTAAATGTGAAGTTGGGACCAGCTACGTTTATGAAGGTACCCGGAGTCAGTCCCATCACACTCCGACTGACCGAGTCCCTGCTCGTATATGCTGACCCAATATTCTTATTATAATGGATGTTGCCCACGAACATTTCCGATTGGGTTGGAGTTAGGGAGCCCACCATCTTCCGGCTCAACGATACCATATTGAACCACGAGAGGTGAAAATGATGTTCCATTTCGGGAATATGGATCTCCACCTCGTCCATAGTAAAGTCCCAGCTCTCAGAAATGTCCAGCACTCGGGGGTTCTTTATGGATAGAGCATCCCCAAAAAAAAGGCTGGTTTCAGATACTCTCCTTCCAGCTTTTCCGAGTTCATCATGGTACAAAGAAAGTGGAGAGGCTGGTTCTTGATGGTGCTCACCCTCTCCAAAGGCTCATCGGCGGGAAGCTGATCTGACACATATCAAACTAAGTCGTCGAGTTGCACACCCATGGCATATTGGGCTGAACCCACCAAAAGCTCTCATGCTGGATTGATTGGCAGATCCACTGAAGAAAGACAAAAGAAACAGGGTTAAAAGATGGTTAAAACGAAACCACTTGAAGTTTCTTAAAAAAGCTCCTATGATCCTATGCGGCTCGATTCAACGTCGCCTTATGCGGCCCAATTTAGTTAGGTTTCATGCGACACTGCTTCGATAGAGCCTATGCGGTTCGGTTGAGCTTATGCAGTTCTATTTAGCAGATGAGCTTATGCGGCACGACTTAGCGGTCCAGTTCATTAGGAGCTCATGCGGTCTCGTTCAATGGGACTTCATGCGGTTCAAATCTAGAAGTGCTCCTGTGGCTCAAGTCCTTCTTATGCGGCTCAAACATAGGACATGCCCCATGCGGCCCGGATATGAGAGGGTCATGCGGCCCATGCAACATATACGGCTTCATCATGTTGAACTTGGGCAGTTCAATAAAGACGAAGGGCGGAGGCTTGTGCATAAAATATGCAACAGAGCCATGGTATTTTTTAGGGTTCAAAGCATTCAATATCCCATCCTTACCCTTAAAAGCAAGGTGGACGTCAGGGTGTACTTCAGGCATAGGGCCGACAAGGAAGCCGCTTTCTTGCCCTTCGCAGCAGCAGAGACAGCCTTGGAAGACTTGGGGGCCATTATCGTCCGACGATCGGAGAAGGAAGACAAAAGAAGAAGATTAGGGCAGCAAGAGTTGAAGACGAAAGAGAGTAAAGAAGCCTCTCCGACTGAACACGTTCCTATTTATAGGCAAAAGGAGGGCACTTCGATCTGCGTGCAGTACGAAAACCGACTCTTCGGTTATCGAGACGAACCGACTAAATAAAGGCCAAACTCTTGGGATCCTGCCCCGAAAAGCGGCTTCAAAATCTGACAGCAAATCAAAGGCAATTAATGCAAATGATTTGCACACGTGACAGGATGACGTGGCAAGGAGCTCATGCGGCCAGATATCCTATGCGGCCAGAAAGTCCATACGGCCAGATGGCCAATGCGGCTAAGATGGCGATATGGCTGAGGAGGCCATACGACTGGGACATCCATGCGGCTAGAGAAATTTATACATAGCCATGCTTCTTATTCAAAGTATTTCAATTTTGCAAATTGAAAACTTTGAAGAGGGTCTTATAGAAGCATGGAAAAGAATAAAGAAAGGTCCATACGGCCAAGGATCCCTATGCGGCACAGACAGCCCATGCGGCTCAGGGATCCATGCGGCTCAAGGGTCTATGCGGCTCGAATAATTCCATACGGCCCAGAGAGGAGCCACGTGGCCTTCAACCGCTCTTCCCTTCGTCTTTTGCTATATTTAATGCCCTGACGGCTGACAGCTCTAACAAATGACAGCTCTGACATAAAGGCGCAATAATGACTGACATAATGGCGTGTTCCTAGGAAAGAGAAGAAAATCTTCTCACAGCTGGCAAAATCTATCAAATCCCGAGGCATGCGGCTGCTGCATTTATGCGACCGCCCACTCCATACGGCCGTCCACTTCATGCGGCCGCCCATCTTCATGCGACTGTATTCCTTATGCGGCCGTCCATCAGCATGCGGCTGCCTATCCCCATGCAGCTGCCCACCTTCATGCGGCTGATCATCCCTATGCGGCTGCCCATCTTCATGCGGCCGTTCATCCTCATGCGGCCCACTCGTATGCGGCTCTACCAAGATGATCCAGTGGAGACACGTGGCACTTTTTACGACGATTGAGACACATGGCAGTCTTATCTTTCTGGAATTATGGGTGCTAACAAATCCTAACAAAATTAAATTTGCTACAATTACCATAAGTGCCCAGATCAAATCAAATCGAGCAAATTAGACACGTGGCAGGCCATTACAAGTCGCGAATATTCATGGCAATCAACATTTATTGCCCACAGAGATTTAATACAATCATATTAATTGCTTAAATCTATTGTATTCAAGATGGACGGCCCAGACTAATTAACTCTCAGGCCGCCGACTTTTGAGAATGGGCAATCATTGCAAACCCTAATGATGCCCCCACTCTTATAAATAGCAAGGTGCCATTCCCTTGCAAAAGCCTAGATCCAGAGAATCAGAGAGAGAATATACAGAGATCGAAAGGGCAGAGGAGCATATACAGAGAGAACAAGGAGAGCATTTCTTTATCAACGCCAAGCAGTTCTTTTCCAGAGCTAAGGTTGCACCCGATCATCCAAGGAGTAAGGCAGAGCTGCCATCGCTTTCCCGAGCCTCTATCGTCACCCCCAGAATCTAAAATAAACAATCGTACTTAGATTACTGTATCTAAGTTTTCGTCCATAGGCTTTCTTTGTACGAGCGAGTTTGTATTGTGAGTCTAAGTTCAGTCCTCCTATATAAATTGTTCTGTACTTTTATAATCAATGGCAAACAGTAGTATCATTAGATTCAATACAAGAGTCGTACTTCTTAGTACCGTCTCGAAAGAAAGATAAAAAGCCTATATTCTTCAACAAAAGAGAGGAACCAAAAATCATGCTCTATAATGATAATAGAGATAATACAGAAAGGCTACAATCACGATGCTATAGTCAATAATCTAAAGCCATCATCCGTAAAATGGGCTATAATTTTAGAACATGCCTCAACAATGGTAAACGAAGGCGAACTCCTCTTTGTATTGCTGTTCCAAAAGGAAAATCACAACAATACCACAGTAAAACGAAACGAGGACTAGGTTATACGTCACCACTTCCAACTCCAGAACCTTCTGAATCTGATGAAGAAGAACGTTCAAACTCTTCTGATTCTATCTCATAGGATTATGATACCAGTATTGGTCATGTTCATCGGATAACAGTATCATCTAACATGGTGTCCACCGAATTCCCGGAAGAAGATGAAGATGACATTGAAGAAGCTCCTGAAGTGGACCCTTGGACACAAAAGATAGACAATCAGTGGAAACTTCGTTTCGAATAACAAGAACCACCTACTGAGGATCAACTAGTCCAGATCGATATTAGAGAGGAGGGTATATCACGACCAATCTTCATTAGCAAAAATCTTCCAGAGAATGATAAACAAGAATTAATTCATCTTATTCGTGAATATATTGATGTCTTTGCCTGGAGTTACGAAGATATGTCGGGATTAGATCCTCAAGTTACGACTCATAAGCTTAACATCCTGCTGAATGCCAAGCCGGTCAAACAACAACAACGGCGATTCAAGCCTGAAATGATGGATGAAATTGATGATGAAGTCAAAAAGCTTATAGCTTGCGATTTCATCAGAGAAGAACAGCATCTTGACTGGGTAGTCAACGTTGTACCAGTTCTGAAGAAGACCGGAAAGGTTCGAGTTTGTATAGACTTTCAGGATCTCAATGATGCTTGCCCTAAAGACGAGTTCCCTCTCCCAATTACTGATGTCATGATCGACAATACATGTGGATTCGAACGAATTTCTTTCATGGATGGGTTTTCTGGATATAATCAAATCTGGATGAATCCTGAAGATGAGAAACATACTTTATTTCATACTCCTCGTGGAGTATACTGTTATACAGTTATGCCGTTTGGTCTTAAGAACGTAGGTACAACTTACCAGCGGGCTATGAGTACCATCTTTTGCGATCATCTGCGAAAGACTGTTGAATGCTATATTGACGATATTGCTGTCAAAAGTCGTCTTAAGGAAGATCACATTCAAGATTTAAGAACCATCTTCAATCTAATGTGCCAGCATCAACTCAAAATAAACCCTACCAAGTCTTTCTTGGGTGTCTCTAGTGGCAAATTTCTCGGCTTCGTTATTACCTTTAAGGGTATACACGTTGATCTCGAGAAGATTAAAGCCATTCAAGAGATACGTCCTCCACGCAACCTAAAAGAGCTACGAAGATTCCAAGGTCGACTTGCGTACATCAAGCGATTCATTTCGAATTTATCTGGACGTTGCAGACCATTTACTCAATTAATGAAGAAAGGTGTATCTTTCTTTTGGACGGAAGAATGTCAACGAGCATTTGACGACATAAAGCGGTATTTAATGAGTCCACCGGTTCTTGTACTACCGATTTCATGAATACCCTTCTTAATGTATGTCCGGGCAATGGATCATTCATTGGGAGCTTTGCTGGCTCAAAAGAATAAGGAAGGTCATGAGCATGCCATCTATTACCTGAGTCGAACGATGATTGGAGCTGAAAATCATTATAGTCCGGTAGAGAAGGAATGTTTAGCCTTAATGTTTGCTGTTCAGAAGACAAGACATTGCATTATAGGCCAAACTATTCATGTCATATCCCGAGTCAATCCTCTTCAAGTCTTAATGAAGAAGCCAAGTATACTCAATTCTAGGCTTGCCATATGGGCCATATTATTAGCACAATATGATATGGTTTATGTTCCTTAAAAGTCTGTAAAAGGCCAAGCACTTGTCGACTTCTTAGCAGCTCATCCTGTCCCTGAGACATCTAAACTCTATGATGAGATTTCGGACGAAACATTAGAATCAAATATGATCTTAGAAGAATTTCCTACTTAGAGGTTGTTCTTTTATAGAGCTTCTAGAATTGGACCTGGAGGTACCCTTGTGGCTGGAGTAGGAATTGTTCTTGTTTCACCCGATGGATTAACTATTCAAAGGGCCTATTCTTTAGACGAATCATGCTCTAACAATGTGGCAGAATACAATACCTTGTTCATTGGACTCCAATTGGCTAAACAACTAGGTGTTGAATATCTCGAAGTATATGACGACTCTAAGCTGATTGTTAATCAGGTTAGAGGCATATATGAAGTCCGACATCAAGATTTAGTACCATACCATGAAGCAGAAACCAAGATAGCTTCTTTATTCAAAGAATTTTTCATCGAACATGTACGTCGTACATGCAATACAGAAGCTGATGCCTTAGCTAACCTAGCTACGGTATTGGCAGTACCAGTCAAAAGACAACATATGGTTGTTATCTCTAATAGAGAACTATTCTGTGTTGAAAACAACCACAATATTTAGCAACCTAACTGAAGTCAATATCATTAGCGAGGGCTGGAGAGCACCTTTCATTGATTTTGCAGTACATGATATCTTGCCAGAAGATCCTAAAGAAACTATAAGTATCCGTCGTCGATCGCTTCGATTCTATTATAATCATACTACTAAAATACTCTATCGAAGAACTTTTGATGGATTACTCTTGAGGTATCTCGCTGGTGATAAAGCAAAGCAGATATTACGTGAAGCTCATGATGGTATTTGTGGAGCACATCAGCCTGGTCCTAAACTACAGGATCGTATTCGACGTATGGGCTACTATTGACCCTCTATGGTATCAGATGCTATTGACTATGCAAGAAAATGTCGTGCATGTCAGATTCATACATATTTCATTCACCAACCATCAGAATTTCTTTATTCGACTACTGTCTCATGGCCTTTCGAAGCTTGGGGCATAGATATAATTGGCCCTATCAATCCTCCTTCATCTAAAGGACATCGATTCATCTTAGCTATAACTGATTATTTCTCTAAGTGGGCAGAAGCTATACCTTTGGCTGAAGTAAAAACTAGTAGTGTCATCAACTTCATCAAACGTCATATGATATACAGATTTGGTGTCCCTCGTCGAATCATCCATGATAATGGACCGCAATTCATCAGCCAGAAGTTTAATAGGTTCTGTGATGACAACAGAATCAATAATATTGCCTCTACGGCCTATAATCCTACGGCTAACGGATTGGCTGAAGCATTCAACAAGACCATTATCAAACTCCTCAAAAAGTTTGTCTCTATCAACAAACGTAATTGGAGTGATAAACTTAGAGAATGTTTATGGGCATATCGTACTACTGTCCGTAATCCTACAGGTTGTACACATTTTTTTCTAGTATATGGATGTGAAGCTGTCCTACCCCTAGAAATTCAAATTCTATCATTGAGAATCGCCATTGCTAATGAGCTTACTACAGAAAATAATGATCGTCTTCGACTTCAGGAATTGGAGGCGCTCGATGAGAAAATGTTATTAGCTCAACAACACATCGAACTTTATCAAGCCCAAATTTCAAAAGCTTTCAATCACAAAGTCAGAGTGCGAACATTTCAGGAAAGCGAGTTAGTCCTTACAGTCAGACGTCCTATGACTATGACACATATGAGCAAAGGTAAGTTCGAGGCAAAATAGGAATGGCCGTATGTGGTAAACAAAGTTTTCTCAAATGGAGCCTATCAATTAACATATATGGATGGCAGAGTTGCTATGATGCCTATCAATGGCAAGTTTCTCAAGAAATATTATGTATAAAAACAAATTATATTTTATTTCAGAAACATGATGTAAATAAAAGTTTATTTTATTCATGGAATTACATAAATATTAAGGACGAGGAGGAGGCCCTGATCCTTCATGATTAAATACATAATTTACCAACAGTTCAAACATCTCATTGTCTGAACTCACAAGAAACTTGCAGGCAGCCATCCTCAATGCCTCTTCTTCGACAGTCTTCCCAGGTTCCACTAACTTGGAGATCAAATCCTGTCCTGGTGCAGGAGAAACAGTTGAGCCTTCGCCTCTTTTCGAGAAGGTACGGGAAGCTCAGTAGGGGGTATCTCGGTTTCTTCTTCAATCTTCGGAGCAAGTAAATCTTTGGAAGACATTTTTGTACAGAAGGGAAAGAGATTGTCAATATCTACAAAAGTTTTGTTCTATTTATAGGCAAAACAACTAGATAATCGGCCTCGAGAACTGATGCGACTTTTGGAAAGAAGCGCAACTTTTCGTTCATTTATAACTGACCATTCATTGTCTCTTCTCTGAAACTGACGTGACTATTCACTCATTTATTCTTTTCCTCGAGAGTTTAAACGACCATTCATTCATTCAATATCTCTCCCTTAAAAATTGAAGTGACCGATTACTCATTCGTTTATCATAATGAGAATCCATGTCTCTGAATTCCAAATTGCCACGTCAAACAACTTGCCACATTCGCATTCTCTCCGCATTCTGTTATCTATGTCATCATATCAAAATTAAATTATAAAAAGGAGAATAATGGGACAATCATTTCTTTATTCCTTCTTTAAAAAGCATAGATACATCTTGATGAAAATCTATTACATCTCTGATTTCCATTCTAATGAAGGTCTATTACATCTTTGGATCTTCCCATTGATTATGAAGGTCTATTACATCTTTGGATTTTCTTATTTGTTGGTGGCAATTCCTTGTCGTCTCAACCTGAAGCAACGAGCCGGACAATGGAATCAACTCTTCTCTTCTCTCTCAGAAAGACGAGAGGAGAACCCCAGAGTGCAGCAGCCCAAAGACGAGCTGCTGTCAATACAACTGGTGGAGAGAAGGCGACCCGCCAGGAGAACTAGGAACGAAATCACTCTTGTGATACAATTCCTAGTTCTGCGTCTCCACCATCCAACTCTCATGTATATAGGCTCTTCCTACCATCTGAGGAAGACCCTTCTTAAACATGAAGAGTTCTGAGCTATCTGATTTGAGTGTCAGAACCACATGAGCTGTCTGATGTGAGTGTCAGAAGAATGCCCCCTGCAACATCCAAATCACCAATACCAGTCCGAAAGAAGCTTGCTAGCCGAATCCCTGCAAATATTAACAAAATAGGAAAATTTAGCAGAATTTATCAGCAGTGTGTGCCTATCAACGGGCACATTTTAGCAGTGTACGCTTATCAGCAGGCACATATTAGCAGACTGCGCCTATCAACAGGCACATATCAGCACTATGCGCGGATCAAACCGGCGCATCCCAATAAAGTGTGCTGATCAAAAGACACATATAAAAAATGCTCGCCGATCAATAGGCGCATATCTCCACAGTACAAGTTGATCATACTGGCGCATGTCAACAATACGTGCCTCTGATCGAAGCTAAACACCGGATCACAGTGCATGCCTATTATTAGAAATAGTTAGCACATATCAATAGTATCTACAACATGCAGCGAAAGAGGAATATTCATACCATTGATTCTTCTTCGAGACTTACCAATTTTTGAAGGTACAACATGAAAACGAATAATATTGGGATGAAGTGGCACAAGTGAACTAATGAATAGTAAGATCTTGTGAGAGGCCATTTGTTTTGAGAAAGTATGAATGATTCTTTTGTTTATGGTTGTCCTTTTTAAAGAAGGAAAGACAAAAACGGGCGCATCATTCTAGGAGTTTGTTTCTGGAAAGAACTAAAAATGGACGTCTAAAACCGTGTGACGACTGCCATGTGTCTCTTAAAAGAAACAGTGAATAAAGAATTAACTAAAAGAATGCGTCCACGTGCGCTATTTGAAATCTCAACCACACAATGTATCAGAAATTATAGATTTCATTGCATTAAGAGGGATGGACCCCTACAATCAAGGACTTCAGAAAAAAGAATAAAAGTTGTTTTGCTTAAAACATTATTCCTTGTTCTTGCCTTCATCATGTTGATGAAGGGCGGCATCCAATTCCTGCATGTTACGGATTCCCGAGCGACGCATCAGGTTAAGGAACTACTCCGCATCACCATGCCCTTCGGAGGATGGCCCACCATTCAAATGATTTAAGACTGTCGAGTCTAGACCAAAACAGTCTAAAAAGTTCGCCGCTTTCAGCGATGGGTCAGCCTCCAACAGATAAGTTGTAGGTGCAACGTCATGTCCCGCTTCAGGAGACTTGATTGTAGTGTCAGCATTTGTCTCCATCTCTTTTTTCTTGGGGGCCATTGAAGAATAGAAGTAAAGAATAAAGCACAAAGATCAAGTACTATATATATACCAACAAATTGACTCTTCGTATTCTTCATTGAAAATCGAAAATCATCAATGAAACTCGGGAAGTCGAAGAGGAAGTTTTGCGTTTTCGAGAAAGAGATTTTATGACCGGTTGTTGACTGGCGCAACTTGACTCAGTAAATTTTTTTCTAAATTCAAAGTATTTCAAAACTTTGAAACATTTTTTTAAGTTTTGAAAACTTTGAAGGGGGTCTTGGAGGGCCTAAAAATCAAGTTGCGCCCCAAAGATTAGGTTGCGCCACTGATATGAAGCTTGGAGAACAAGCTGTGCCACTGATCAGGTTGCACCTGATATCAGACTGCGTCCAGTCTTATTACGCCAAAATTTACGTGGCATCTGACACTTAATGGCCATCATTACCTGACAATACTGACAACTGACACCACAGTGAACGAGGAAAATCTATTCGAATCCCGTGAATTATGCCACTCAAGGGGAGTTGGTAGACAGATGTCCTGTACACTTCGTAAGTTGTACCTAGGCGCAATCCAGACAAAATCTTTAGTTGCGCCTAGGTGCAATCTGAATGACTTTGGCTCAAAAGCTTCCACGTGTCTAGGCACGGCTCAATCAGGCACAGTTGACCGAAGCTCGCACAACCTGATGAAGTTGAGACAACTTACATTCTAAAGCAGGATAACGTGGCGCACATGCCACTAATCTCTCAAGACGTGTCTACTATCCTGTACACGACCACGCGCATCTCAATCATATGATGCCACACGTCTAAATTGTAACACCCAATTTTCCAAATGAGGGTAATTTTGATATTTTGTAATTATAATTATTATTTATTGATAATTATTTCATATTATGATTTTTGGTGATTTTTAATCATTTTTAAACTATTTAAAATTATGACTTGTGATTTTGATATTTTACTATTGTTTGGTTTTAATTTCGAGGAATTTGTCACCCCCAGTTTTCAGAAACAGAAGTATTTTTATCATTTAACATTTTTGAATATTTTTAAAATTTATTTTATTATTTATGATATTGTTTTGGGATTATTTGAGTCGGGTTCGAATTTTAACTCAATCCGACTTGAAACGGGGACCCGGGGGTAGTGTTGACTTTAGTGGACCCACACATTAGTTAGCCATGGCCCACATGATATAAATATTTTAGTTAGAGGTTAGACTAATTATTATGGATAAGGTTAGTGTGATTAGAGACTTTAGAATGACTAATTTAGCCCCATCCAATTAGCCCTTTCCTAATACTAATAGAATAGGTTAGTGGGGGCATTTTGGACCTTACCATAATAGGACAAATAGCCCCATATGGTCAGCCACTTTGGGAGAGGATAGGCTCAAGTTCATTTCATTATTCTCATCCACACTCTCTCTCTTGTTCTTTCCCAAATTTCTAGAGAGCAATCCCTAGCAATTTCTCCACCAAATCCTTCCATTTCGCCACCAAATCTTCTTCTTTCCTTCTCCATTCTAGCCAAGGAGGAAGCTAACAAAGTTTGGGAGAATTCGGAGCTCGTTCGTGTCCTTTTGGAATCTCTACGTGTCGGTGTCGCTCCAGGAAGGCTTTTCTTCGATTCGATCTACCGGGAGGTATAAATCCCTTCTCCTTTTCATTTCCTCATACATATAGGTATATTTTGAAACCATAGGAATGACCCCCATGGTTGTATCTCAATTTGTGTCCATTTTGTGTCCATTTGGAGGTCATAGGAGTGTCCTTTGTGTTGTGGTTGTGTCCATGTGGGAAAATCCCAAATTTGGACACACTATGTGTTGTTGTTATGTATGAATGAATTATTACATGTTTAATCTCATATTTTTGTATTGGAGATGTGTTCTATAGTGTCTTATATATATATATATTAGTGTAGAGAGTGAGTTCTTGATATATTATGTTATATACTTGTGTTCTTTTGTCTCAAACTACCCAAATTCGTCATAATTTTTATCCACATTTTTAGTAGCAATAGCAACTTAGAAATATCATAACTTTTAGCTTAAAACTCCGATTTATCTCCCGTTTTTTTTAAAAGAACCGTATCAAAGTTAGATTTCCAAATATATATTTTAATAAGCCAAATTCTTTCTATAACTTTCTGTAGAATTATTTGAGTGTCAGCTGTACGAAAGACGAATGCGTTTCGGTATTTTCGCGATTCCGGGAGCTTCCGGACACGAAAATACTATCCGTTTGAAGTTTCGGAAAGCTAACACGAAGTACTACAAAATACTTTAATCCTAGAATTTAGTGAATGTCCAATTGGTACAGTATTGATTTTAAGTAGAAGAGTGACTATACGATATATGTATTTTGTGTAACCTATGAGCCTATGTAGTATGGATATTAAATGAATATAGAGTATGTAATGCATGATATGTTAGATGAATGAAATAATATATATATGATATATATTATTTTTATATTAATGTATATATATGATTGAATGCAAGCATGTAGGAATGTAATTAATATAATGCATATAAGAAATGCATAAATGCATGAATGAAAGAATGATATACAATGTATTCATATGTATAAAACATGTAGGTAATGCATAGATGCATGAATGAAATAAATGTTTGCAATATGTTAATATAAATACAAGTATCTAATATGCATGAATGTATGTATAATATAATACAAGTATACATGTATGTATCGTGTAATGTAATATACATGATATGTATGTATGTATGTATACAATATAAGTATGTATGTATGTATGCATTTCTATAAACTGAGTTAACCTATAACCTTTTACACACATTCATGTAACTTTTACACTCACATGTGCCTAAAATCTGAGAACCTATGTGATTATATAGACACACACACATGTATAAGCCCTCATTCCTATTTTCTATTACACACCATGCCCCACACTCTAAAACTCTATTGACACTACCACACTCACAAGTTCCATGATACACTCACACAGACACATCCTCATGACACATGACACACACTAACCACATAGCCCTTTTCATATTGCTAGCTCTTTCCCTCTCTAAATATATATAATGTTGTATAAATATATATAATCCTATATATATATATATATATATATATATATATATATATATATATATATATATACACATATGAAATTCATGATTATAGCTAAATGTGAATGTGCCTATGATGTGTGGCTTGTGTTTGGCTTGTATAGCCTTGGGATTGATGCAGAGTGCTAGCCTAGGCTTGGTTAGACCTAGAATGACTTGTTAGACTAGGTTTAGACTTGAAATGGTTTAGTTGACCTAGTTTGACTAGTGTAGTTGACTAGAGTTGACCAAGTGTTGACTTTAGTCTAGTTTGACCTAGACAGCATGCAGATGCATTGTAGATTACTATTATCATCTCCTGTATACATCTTGACTTGTGTTGCTCTAACTAGAAGTCAGGTACCTCATCTCGGACAGTACATTTACTTCAGACATTCAGATACGAGGCGAGTACATTCTCTGACCGTTTCATACTTGCCTGGATTTACATTCTTGCTCTAGATTACTGTACTTGATGCTGACACGATTGTTATCACGGATTGGTACTATAAGGATCTTCTTTTGGGATGTTATCCCCTTGTATTCACTAGATACATATTGTGATGTGCGTTTTACTTTCATATTGTATTTACTGAATACCTATATCCTTGTACACTCATTGTACATATTGTACTCTCATTATCACATGAGTTCTAGGGATAGACCATTGTACACTATTGTATAACATTGTACAACTATTGTATAACATTGTACACCTATTATATAATATTGTACATCTATTGTATAACATTGTACACTATTGTGCAAGATAACGTAACTGGAGTGGATCCTTGTGTATTGATTATGGAGGGGGAGTAGAATTGGTTATGTAATCAAATCCTATTGTACAAGATTGTATAACTATTGTATATGTCTATTGTACATCCACGTACAATGGAGTTACCATTGTATTTTCCTAGATCGTTTACATAACCATATTGTACTCTAAATTACAGTAGACTTACAGTTCTTACTTATCATATTTAGATATTTTTTGTTATCAAATCTCTACTGTTTTTCATACACTTCTTTCTTTCAGCGTTTCATGTAACTTACTTTATTGCATGCTTTATATTTCCTAACATGATATGAACTGCGTGAGATATTTTGTGCTCGCTCCCGTCCTGACTGGACCTGTTGAAAATTTTACAGAGGATGATGAGGAACCCTGCACCCTTACTTGGAGTTTGCCTAGTTGACACTCGCGACCTGGACCCCTGGGGAGGTTCAGGCAGCTGCTCAGGATGATACCTTGTATAATGTAGATAGCTTAGACTGTTCCTTCTTTTCATGCTTAGCTGTTGTCTTTATTTTCAGAGTTGTATATTTTAGAGTTGATGAGACTTTATTATTTCATTCTGCTGTACCTCAGTTGAGGATTTCTTATCTATTTCCATCGTGTTACATTCTACCTTAGATTGTGATTGAGTTGTACCTCTGTGTTGGCCTCCTTTTGGAGAGTATATTTCATGTTATGTAGTTATAGTTCATGACCTAGAACAGCGTTCTACCGCCGACACTGTGGCGTAGGCTGGGCGTTGTTACGTTCTCGTACCCTCACGGTGGGTGCGGGTCGTGACACGTTTTTAGTGGTGGCCCATGCAGGTCAAGTTTATGTAGTGGTATTCGAACTAGAGTATCACTACAGCCTGCAGTAGGATTAAAATATTTTTGGAGGTACTCAATCACATTAGGAAAAACTCTTAATCCGATTCCTTTTGTCTAAAATTATTGCTTATTGACTTTCCTTGAATATAAATTGTTCTCCTTTGAATTTTTGCTTCATTCTCAGAAATTGCTTCTTGTTTTGATATGTCTTCATGACGGTTATGGAGACATGATCTCATCGCTTCGGTTCGGGGGATACTATCGAGAGGCTGGCCACCTCGCGTCCTGTTCATCAATGCCTCGAGACCGCAGCTTCTGTTGTGCCGACTCAGGTTGGCATTTCTGCAACATTGAAGGTGCACCTCCGTCTGTACAGAGACTTTTCCTTTTATTTTTGGTTTCTCTCTGCAGCAGCGATTCATGCAGCATCAGCAGCAGAGGTTTGTGAAGTATCAGCATCAGGCTGGAGGAAACCAGCAGGGCGAGCTATCGTCAGGACAGTCGAGGATGCACAGACCGTTGGAGATCTTGCTGCAAGTTCCGTTCTTCTCAATTCCATTCCCGCAATTGTCTTTTATAATTACCTTGAAATCCGATTCCATCTGTTCCTTGCTGATTGATTAATTTTATCATGTTGTTCTTTTGTTATATTGTTTTTCTTCAAAATTATATGGGCTAGGTCGCCTAAATCATGGGATCTAGAATCCTCGATAGTCGTGTTAGTTAGCATAGTGAGGACATGTAGTCAGATTTTGGATGTATTCTCGGGTATGGGAATTTAAGGTTTTCGTTATCGCATGCGGCAGTACAAAAATTTTAAATACCATGAACCTAGAGGTACGTACCTTAGTCAAGGACTCTGTGATTATCGTAGCCTTGCTCACTAGCATGATGAAGACTCTGGACAACATGATTTTGGACAGACTCATATGATTAACAGATTGTATCTTGAGAAGGTTTAAACATCATACCCTTTTGATTGTTATAAATGACTTAGGAGTAGGGATATTTAGTTTTGTAGAGCATATTCATAGGTAGTTCATTCATAGTATAATGGTATGATGACTTGTAGAGTGTATGTACCCTAGAGGTGATAGTTAGCATTGGTGTTAGAATAGTAACCCATTGCAGATAATTCTCCTGTTATCTATAATACCAACCAGTTATACATAGGATGTTAGTATGCCTTACATCCTTGATGATTATTACTACTTTCCCTTACCTTTTCCAGTGAGGCACCCATGACCAGAGCCTGCCTTTGAGTATAGTTGTAGTTTCACCTAAGACCGAGAGGTCTATTTGTATAGATAGATTGCAGATGATATTGGCATATGGGATATAGGTTAGTTGGTATCTATAGGCCATTGTTGTATAGGGTTATAAACATGTTGTTTAGCCTATACTTGGTTCAGTTTTCCATTTTAGTTAAGTTCCCTTCGTGTTGAGTTCCTTTGTGTTGATCACCTTTATAGGCAGTGTGCAGACCCTTCACTAGATACCATGTCCCCTTGATTCAAACCATTCATCCTTAGCCTAGTTCTAAGCATTGTTTCAGACCCTTATAAGTTTAGTCTGCCTTAACCCTTGGTTGATCACTCATGTATATATATAGATGATATACTTAGGATATATGTGATGGGTTGTTGTTCTTGAGCATATATATATATATGTGGTATTTGGTATTCATGTGCTTAGCTTGTAGGTATTTAGTTATAGGTGACTTGATAGGATTGGAAAGTTAAGAGCTAGTCTATTATAGAGTTTCTCTTTTGCTAAATTCTAGTTGCCAACACCTAAATAGCTAGCATAGGTAAAATCCTAAGAAGTTGACCAGTTGATGACCAAGTACTTGGATGTTGAGAAATTGACTAGTGATTGACCCTTGAATGTTTGACCTAGAAGGGGGTGCGATCATCTTAATTTCGAGGACGAAATTTTTATAAGGTGGGTAGGATTGTAACACCCAGTTTTTCAAATAAAGGTAATTTTGATATTTTGTAATTATAATTATTATTTATTGATAATTATTTTATATTATGATTTTTGGTGATTTTTAATCATTTTTAAACTATTTAAAATTATGACTTGTGATTTTGACATTTTACTATTGTTTGGTTTTAATTTCGAAGAATTTGTCACCTTCAGTTTTCAGAAACAGGAGTATTTTTGTCATTTTACATTTTTGAATATTTTTAAAATTTATTTTATTATTTATGATATTGTTTTGGGATTATTTGAGTCGGGTTCGAATTTTAACTCAATCCGACTTGAAATGGGGACCCGGGGGTAGTGTTGACTTTAGTGGACCCACACATTAGTTAGCCATGGCCCACATAATAGAAATATTTTAGTTAGAGGTTAGACTAATTATTATGGATAAGGTTAGTGTGATTAGAGACTTTAGAATGACTAATTTAGCCCCATCCAATTAGCCCATTCCTAATACTAATAGAATAGGTTAGTGGGGGTATTTTAGACCTTACCATAATAGGACAAATAGCCCCATATGGCCAGCCACTTTGGGAGAGGATAGGCTCAAGTTCATTTCATTATTCTCATCCACACTCTCTCTCTTGTTCTTCCCCAAATTTCTATAGAGCAATCCCTAACAATTTCTCTACCAAATCCTTTCATTTTGCCACCAAATCTTCTTCTTTCCTTCTCCATTCTAGCCAAGGAGGAAGCTACCCAAGTTTGGGAGGATTCGGAGCTCGTTCGTGTCCTTTTGGAATCTCTACGTGTCGGTGTCGCTCCGGGAAGGCTTTTCTTCGATTCGATCTACCGGAAGGTATAAATCCCTTCTTCTTTTCATTTCCTCATGCATATAGGTATATTTTGAACCCATAGGAATGACCCCCATGGTTGTATCTCCATTTGTGTCCATTTCGTGTCCATTTGGAGGTTATAGGAGTGTCCTTTGTGTTGTGGTTGTGTCCATGTGGGAAAATCTTGGACACACTATGTGTTGTTGTTATGTATGAATGAATTATTACATGTTTAATCTCATATTTTTGTATTGGAGATGTGTTCTATAGTGTCTCATATATATATATTAGTGTAGAGAGTGAGTTTTTGATATATTATGTTATATACTTGTGTTCTTTTGTCTCAAACTACCCAAATTTGTCATAATTTTTATCCACGTTTTTAGTAGCAATAGCAACTTAGAAATATCATAACTTTTAGCTTAAAACTCTGATTTATCTCTTATTTTTTTAAAAGAACCGTATCGAAGTTAGCTTTCCAAATATATATTTTAATAAGCCAAATTCTTTCTATAACTTTCTGTAGAATTATTTGAGTGTCAGCTGTACGAAAGACGAACGCGTTTCGGTATTTTTGCGATTCCGGGAGCTTCCGGACACGAAAATACTATCCGTTTGAAGTTTCGGAAAGCTAACACGAAGTACTACAAAATACTTTAATCATAGAATTTAGTGAATGCCCAATTGGTACAGTATTGATTTTAAGTAGAAGAGTGACTATACGATATATGCATTTTGTGTAACCTATGAGCCTATGTAGTATGGATATTAAATGAATATAGAGTATGTAATGCATGATATGTTAGATGAATGAAATAAAATATATATGATATATATTCTTTTTACATTAATGTATATATATGGTTGAATGCAAGCATGTAGGAATGCAATTAATATAATGCATATAAGAAATGCATAAATGCATGAATGAAAGAATGATATACAATGTATTCATATGTATAAAACATGTAGGTAATGCATAGATGCATGAATGAAATGAATGTTTACAATATGTTAATATAAATACAAGTATCTTATATGCATGAATGTATGTATAATATTATACAAGTATATATGTATGTATCATGTAATGTAATATACATGATATGTATGTATGCATGTATACAATATAAGTATGTATGTATGTATGCATTTCTATAAACTGAGTTAACCTATAACCTTTTACACACATTCATGTAACTTTCACACTCACATGTGCCTAAAATCTGTGAACCTATGTGATTATATAGACACACACACACATGTATAAGCCTTCATTCCTATTCCCTATTACACACCATGCCCCACACTCTAAAACTCTATTGACACTACCACACTCACAAGTTCCATGATACACTCACACATACACACCCTCATGACACATGACACACACTAACCACATAGCCCTTTTCATATTGCTAGCTCTTTCCCTCTCTAAATATATATAATGTTGTATAAATATATGTAATCCTATATATATATATATATATATATATATATATATATATATATATATTTTTTTTTTTTTTTTTGTATAAATATATGTTGTATAAATATATGTAATCCTATATATACACATATATAGGATTACATATATTTATACAACATTATATATATGTTGTATAAATATATGTTGTATAAATATATGTTGTATAAATATATGTTGTATATATATATATATATATATATATATATACACATATATATATATATATATATATATATATATATATATATATATATATATATATATATATATATATATATATATATACATATATATGAAATTCATGATTATAGCTAAATGTGAATGTGCCTATGATGTGTGGCTTGTGTTTGGCTTGTATAGCCTTGGGATTGATGCAGAGTGCTAGCCTAGGCTTGGTTAGACCTAGAATGACTTGTTAGACTAGGTTTAGACTTGGAATGGTTTAGTTGACCTAGTTTGACTAGTGTAGTTGTCTAGAGTTGACCAAGTGTTGACTTTAGTCTAGTTTGACCTAGACAGCATGCAGATGCATTGTAGATTACTATTATCATCCCCTGTATACATCTTGACTTGTGTTGCTCTAACTAGGAGTCAGGTACCTCATCTCGGATAGTACATTTACTTCAGACATTCAGATACGAGGCGAGTACATTCTCTGACCGTTTCATACTTGCCTGGATTTACATTCTTGCTCTAGATTACTGTACTTGATGCTGACATGATTGTTATCACGGATTGGTACTATAAGGATCTTCTTTTGGAATGTTATCCCCTTGTATTTACTAGATACATATTGTGATGTGCGTTTTACTTCCATATTGTATTTACTGAATACCTATATCCTTGTACACTCATTGTGCATATTGTACTCTCATTATCACATAAGTTCCAGGGATAAACCATTGTACACTATTGTATAACATTGTACAACTATTGTATAACATTGTACACCTATTGTATAATATTGTACATCTATTGTATAATATTATACACTATTGTGCAAGATAACGTAACTGGAGTGGATCCTTGTGTATTGATTGGGGAGGGGGAGTAGAATTGGTTATGTAATCAAATCCTATTATACAAGATTGTATAACTATTGTATATGTCTATTGTACATCCATGTACAATAGAGTTACCATTGCATTTTCCTAGACCGTTTACATAACCATATTGTACTCTAAACCACAGTTGGCTTACAGTTCTTGCTTATCATATTTAGATTTTTTTGTTATCAAATCTCTACTGTTTTTCATATACTTCTTTCTTTCAGCGTTTCATGTACCTTACTCTATTACTTGTTTTATATTTCCTAACATGATATGAACTGCGTGAGATGTTTTGTGCTCGCTCCCGTCCTGACTAAACCTATTGAAAATTTTACAGAGGATGATGAGGAACCCTGCACCCTTACTTGGAGTTTGCCTAGTTGACACTCGCGACCTGGACCCCTGGGGAGGTTCAGGTAGCTGCTCAGGATGATACCTTGTATAGTGTAAATAGCTTAGACTGTTCCTTCTTTTCATACTTAGCTGTTGTCTTTATTTTTAGAGTTGTATATTTTAGAGTTGATGAGACTTTATTATTTCATTCTGCTGTACCTCAGTTGAGGATTTCTTATCTATTTCCATCGTGTTACATTCTACCTTAGATTGTGATTGAGTTGTACCTCTGTGTTGGCCTCCTTTTGGAGAGTATATTTCATGTTATGTAGTTATAGTTCATGACCTAGAACAGCGTTCTACCGCCGACACTGCGGCGTAGGCTGGGCGTTGTTACGTTCTCGTACCCTCACGGTGGGTGCAGGTCGTGACATAAATACAGTTAGTACACGACTTAACAACTGAATAAAAGTTGGCACAACAGGAGGTTGGTGTAACCCAATATGGCGTAATCCAGCCACGCGCACATCAGAATAACTGCTAAAACAGTTATTTCTTGAACTCTATAAATAGAGTTTCCAATCATTGTGAAATCATCAGATACATACGCACAGAGATCAAGAACTATTATAAAATTGATGCTGCATTCTCCAGCGGCTACAGTCTTCAAGTTCACATAGTCCAAGGGATAGAGTGATCGTCTTCTGATTATATTCCTACAATTGTACTTCCCCAGAATTTATTGTACTTTGTACTATTCTTTTTTAAGTTTGGTATAAACTTTTTGTTTTTGCAAACAAATATTACCATGCATTGTATGCTTATCGAGTCAGACATGCATTCGCATGGTCATGGACAACTTGTGCACAAGGTTTGAGGTAAGTTTCTTTGAATCGGTACTCGAGGCACCGGGACCGATTTAGCCTAGGAGAAAACTTTGGCGTTCTATAGGAGCACGAGTATTGTGAGGCACTCTTAGAGGCTAGCTACCTACTTTTAGTAGACATTGCAATACCTTGAAGTCCTATAGGGCAAAATAGTTTGTATGGTTTAACAATGCCAGTGGCCATGTAGTCAGGATGCATGCTAATGATTATTTTATGCAGGGGCGGTAAGTATTATTATTATCTTGTATCTTATGCAGAAAAGCTGGATTCGGACAATGGTAAAGTAAACAGTTGTTTCATATAATATCATGTTGCCTCAATTGTGACTTACTCCGAATGTTGCATGTCCCTAACAAATCTCATGATTTAAAATGCTTGTCATTAAATAAAAATATTTGTTTAGCTGAGTGGGCCAACGGGGCTCACCAGCGTATGTTTATAATGTGCTGACCCCACCTCAATAGGTACTGGAGAAGGCTCGGGCGCACGTCTGAACTAAGGCTTTTGAGTTGCTGCTATTTCCTTTCAAGTTACTTTCAATAAAGGCGCACAAAGTATTGCGAAGCTTTCAAAGATTCTTGCTTAGATTTCAAAGTACTAAAGGGGCATGATGTATGGAACGAGAAGTTATTTCATGGCAGCCTATCAGTTGTATTTCCTTTTATGAATCAATGTAGCTGAAAAGGCATTCTAAAGAGTACCGAAAAAGTTGTATTTTGGCTATAATTATCAATAAAATGAATATTATTTCTTCCTATTCTGCGTACTAAGTATTTTTTGCAAGTGTGGCTTATTTTCAAATATTTCAAAATGACACACAAGTGTACGTTCATGCTTTGTACAAGTGCAACCCCAGACTTGTACGACATCACGCCTTAGCGAGGACGAACGATTCGGCGTGAATCCAAGCGAAGCAAACATTTCCCCGATTCGTGGCGTGATAAGTAGGTATCAAAGCACGGTTTCAATTCCTCGAATTTCAAAAAATGTTTTCAAAAAGGAAGTCTTAATGCAAATTTTCTTGGTTGATGATGTCGATAGCACTGGCCTGAAATAATATTCCAAACAATAGGCCCATAAATATTTTGTGAGTGCTAATAGAATTATTTTTGTTATAGAATGACCAAGGGTGATGGCTCAAAGACGACTCATCGTCTGACCCAATAGAGAAATTGATGAAACTAATTGAGGCTCAGACGCAGAGCGAGGCTCAACATCGCGAGCTTCAGGAGCAACTCCAATACCAGTTCCAGGAGCAACTGGATACTCACCAGAAACAAGTGGACAATCAGACTGAGATTGTCACCAAGCTGATGGCCGATCACAATATTTCTACAGCGGCCCCAGCGACGGAGATGGTAACAGTACCGACGGAGAAGCCCGAAACGCCGACATGAAAGAGGTCAAGCTTTAAGTTCTCTGACTTTAAGAGTTGTAAGCTGCCTGAGTTCAACGGAAGGGCGAAACCGGATGAAGTAATGGATTTCCTGAATATACTGGAGGGCTATTTCAGAATGTTGGATATCCAGGGCAGGTTGGAGTGTACCACTGTGCAACTTCGTCTCAAGGCCCAAAAGTGGTAGAATTCTCTAAGACAGGTACTTTGTGGAAACAACCCTGATATGAAGATATCATGGAAGACATTTAGATAGGCCTTTATTGCCCAACTCATTCCACCAGCTGTTCATCGGCAGAAAGAAAAGGAGTTTGTAGCACTCCAGCAGGGCAGTATGTCAGTAGATGACTACGAAACCGAATTTTTGAAGAGAGTCACATTCGCTGGGTACATGGTACCGAATGACGATGCCAAATGGGAAAGATTCATGCAAGGCTTGAATGATGGCCCACAGCGGTGTGTTCTAAGTTGAAAGTGTACGTCTTAAGGGAGGCGTACGAAACAGCTCTTGAGATAGAAAAATTCCATCAGCCGGTTGGTCGCGAGACAACTCAGAATCACTAAGGTAATAGCAACCAGAAATGACCTTAGTCTGCGGGAAGAAATAACGCACCAAAGCGTCCGAATACAGGTGACAACAGAGGGCCTCAGCAGCTGCCGCGCTGCAATAAATGTCAACGGTGGAAACATCGTCGTGAAGATTGTCGGGCTTGATGTACATATGTGGGGGTATAAATCACAAGTTGTTTGAATACAGAGCTAGGGGAGGGAATCAACATCCTCCTCGTGGACAGAATGATAATCAGTATCGGGGATAGTTTAATAATCAAAATTATGGCCAACATAACAATCAGATTCGTGGCCAAGCGCCACTAGCCTTACCAGCTCGAACTTGGAATGCACCGAATCAGTAACACGGTGCGCAAGCAAGGGTTTATGCCTTGACTCAGGCAGGGGCACGAACCGCAGAAAATGTTATAACAGGTATGTTGTTGTACAAAGGCATACCTGCCCGGATGCTATTTTGATTCTGGTGCTGCTCATTGCTTTATATTGTCTGATTTTGCAATGGAAAACAAATTTTGTATGACTCTATTAAAGCGGCTCTGTGTGTTAGTACTCCTTCGGAAGTAGATATGCATGTAACTTTGATTTGTAGGGATGGCTACATCAAAATTAGAGGCAAGACTTTATCCCTGGACGCTATTGTACTCGACATCAAAGAGTATGACATCATCTTGGGAATGGACTCGCTCAGCGCCTGCCATGCGACAATCGACTGTACGGAGAATACAGTTATGTTTTGCCTACCCAGAGAAACAGAGTTCTCTTACTCGTGTGGCTCGATGTCTAAGGGGCGATGGTGATATCGGCAGTTATAGCAAGGCACATGTTATATTTGGGGTGTGAAGGGTACCTCGCTTCTGTTCGGGACACCCGGATGACGGGCGCAGACTCGGATCAAACCAAAGTTGTGGTAAAATTCCTCGATGTGTTCCCAGATGAGATACATGGAATGCCGCCGGACAGAGAAATTGAATTTATAATTGATACATTTTTGGATACTCGCCCGATATCGAAAGCGCCATACATGATGGCTTCGACAGAATTAAAAGAAGTAAAAGTGCAGCTACAAGAGTTACTGGACCGTGGATACATTCATCCAAGTGTATCACCGTGGAGAGCTCCGGTATTGTTTGTAATAAAAGAAAGACGGGATAATGCGGCTGTACATCGATTACCGAGAGCTCAATAAGGCAACTGTCAGGAATAAGTATCCCTTGCCAAGAATAGATGATCTATTTTATTAGCTACAGGACGTGACCATGTTCTCTAAGTTTAATCTTCGTTCAGGATACCACCAGTTGAAGATCAGACTAGAGGATGTTCCTAAGCCAGCGTTCCGTACAAGATATGGACACTATGAGTTTTGGTCATGCAATTCGGTTTGACTAATGTTCCAGTAGCCTTTATGGACCTAATGAACAGAGTATTCCAACCATTCTTGGATAAGTTTGTCATCGTTTTCATTTATGCCATCTTGATCTACTCGAAAGACAAGGAAACACATGTTGAGCATTTGAGAACGATACTTCAGACGCTTCGAGACCATCAGCTGTATGCAAAACTGAGCAAATATGAATTTTGAATGAACAACGTATCGTTTCTAGGACATGTTATCTCGGTAGAAGGTGTTGTCGTTAACCCAAAAAAGATAGAGGCAGTGGTAGACTGGAAACAACCTACATCAGCTAGTGAAATACGAAGTTTCCTTGGTTTAACCGGATTCTACCGTAGGTTTGTGAAAGACTTTCCGAGAATTAGTTCGTCTCTGACTCGCCTCACTCGGAAGGGAGTCGTACTTAAGTGGACCGATGCCTGCAAGAACAGTTCCAAGAATTAAAGCAACGGCTCGTCACGACTCCAATTCTTGTTCTTCTAGAAGGCTCTGAGGGATTCCAAATTTACATTGACGCATCGGGACTTGGGTTGGGGTGTGTTCTCATACAACGTGGAAAGACGATATCATATGCATCGAGTCAGCTTAAGCAGCATGAGAAGAATTACCCAACTCATAATTTAGAACTGGCGGAGATTGTGTTCGCGTTAAAATTATGGTGATACAATATCTATTGTGTGTCATGCGAGATCTTCAAGGATCACAAAAGCCTGAAATACATATTCATTCAAAAGGAATTGAATCTAAGGCAGCAATGCTGGTTGGAATTGATTAAGGACTATGACTTGACAATTTTCTACACGTCGGATAAAAGAAATATGGTGGCTGATGCCTTGAGTCGAAGATTCGTTGGAACATTGTTAGTGGAAAAGGAGGTACTACGAGATTTAGAAGAGATGGACATCGAATTTAGAGTCTATACATAGAATATACAGTTGGCTCAGTTACAGCTTGAACCGAGCCTCCTGGGAAGGATTAAGGCTGCTCAAAAGGATGATCCATTTCTGTAGAAGATACGCGAGTTGATTCTAGCAAGAAAGGCGATCGATTTTGCAGTAGAAGATGACACTATTCGTGTCAAGGGAAGACTGTACATTCCTAAGGAGGAGGAACTCAGGAAGGAAATACTGACCGAGGCTTATTTTGCAAAGTGTTCCTTATGCCACATCACATTCCAGATTATCCAGATGCTATCTGGGAAGTACAAAAATGTACAAGGATCTGCACACAATATTTTGGTAGCATGGCATGAAGAAGGATGTGGCTCTATTTGTGTCACAATGCTTAGCTTGTCAGCGTGTGAAGGCCGAACACCAATGGCCAGGCGGAGAGCTACAAAATCTTACTATCCCATAATAGAAGTGGGATAATATCACTATGGATTTCATAATTGGCTTACCGAAAACTCAGAAAGGAAATGATGCGATTTGGGTGATCGTGGATAGATTGACCAAGTCGGCTCATTTCACTACAATAAAAGTGACATGGAGCGTTGAATGGTTGGCTCAGATCTACATAAATAAAATTGTTCGATTACACGGGGTGCCAGCTCCTATAGTGTCAGATAGAGACGGGCGATCTTCTGGATTAGTCTGCAAGCAGCAATAGGCACGAAGTTGAATTTTAGTTCGGCATACCATCCACAAACTGATGGTCAAACAGAGAGAGTAAATCAAATCCTTGAAGACATGTTGAGATTGTGCTTGCTCGATTCGAAGAAAAATTGGGACACACATCTCGTATTGGTGGAGTTTGCCTATAACAATAGTTATCAGGCAAGTATTCAGATGGCCCCGTATGAGGCGTTATATGGACGGAAATGTCGATCACCGATATACTGGGATGAAGTCGGTGAACAGCAAGTACTCGGACTAAAACTTGTGGAACAGAAAGTCGAGAAGGTCTGCTTGATTCGAGAAAGGCTCAAAGTTGCTCAAAGTCGGCAGAAAAGCTATTCGGATGTACATCGGCGACCCTTGGAATTTATTATGGACGACCATGTATTCTTGAAGGTCATACCCATACGAGGTGTGATTAGGTTTGGGATGAAGGAAAAGTTGAGTCTGAGATTCGTTGGACCTTTCAAGATTCTTGAGAAGGTTGCCTCGGTGGCTTATCTACTTGTACTACCTCCGGCTCTGGCTGATGTGCACGATGTCTTCCATGTGTCCCAACTACGGAAGTACGTGCATGATCTAAGCCATGTAGTAAATTTCGATCAGTTGCAGCTGAACGTCGACCTATCCTACACAGAAGAACCTGTCCAAATTTTGGACAGAAAGGAGAAAATTTTACGGAATCGGACATTGTCTTTAGTCAACGTGCTATGGTGTAACCATGCTGTCGAAGAGTCGACGTGGGAACTAGAAGAAGAGATGAGGGTGAAATACCCTTCGATATTTGATAATTTTGAGGTAAGACTTTTGTTTTAAGTTTTGAGGACGAAACTTTTTCTTAGTGGTATATTATATAGTGTCCCGCTCCTAGCGGTTCACTATGTAAGGCTTGTGGCCTGATTAATTTAGTCCAAACCGAGTATTGGGGAAACTTACCGTCGGCATCGAATCGATCACGGACAAATGCATAAGAACCTTTCCAACTAATGGATTGGTTTCTCTTGAAATGCATCCAAGAGTTTTCTCTGGATATTTTGTTGCTGGTTTTTTTGCTTGGTTTTGATGGATGTTTTCTGAATGATTTTCGATCATTTGATTCTTGCCCATTTTCATCAATTTTTATAGCATTCATCCTTGAGAATTCTGAGAGAATGGAACATAACGAGATGGAGTACTAACCAAACTTTTGGTGCCATTGCAGACGAAAGCGTGACGGAAAGCTAAACGCACAAGTATTCCTCTTCCTTTCGGTAATTCTCTAATTGGTAAGTGTGGATTCTCTGTGGTGGCTTGTCCCTCTCAATACTCCTTTATACCAACTAAATAAATTCTCATGTTCCTTGTTACATCCATTGATCAATAATAAGATGCTAATGCCACAAGTCAATACCACTAAGAAGCTAGAGACATGAACATTGAATGAATCGATTTGCTACTAACACTCTGATAATGAATGAGTTGTCATATTAACAATGAAATGATGCTTGTCACTATGAACATTGAAATGCTGCGAGGTAATGAACATTGAAATGAAATGAATTAATGCTGAGTTGATGAATATGAAATGCTGGAAAATAAACAAATTGTCTATTTACTTTCAATATTACCATGCACTGTATGCTTATCGAGTCGGACACACATTCGCATGGTCATGGACAACTTGTGCTCAAGGTTTGAGGTAAGTTTCCTCGTATCGGTACTCGGGACGCCGGGACCGATTCGGCCTAGGAGGAAACTTTGGCGTGCTATGGAAGCACGGGTATTATAAGGCACTCTTAGAGGCTAGCTACCTACTTTTAGTGGATATTATAATACCTTGAAGTCCTATAGGGCAAAATAGTCTGTATGGTTTAACAACGCCAGTGGCCATGTAGTCTGGATGCATGCTAATGATTATTTTATGCATGGACGGTAAGTATTATTATTATCCTGTATCTTATGCAGGAAAGCTGGATTCGGCCAATGGTAAAGTAAACAATTATTTAATATAATATCATGTTGCCTCAATTGTGACGTACTCCGAATGTTGCATGTCCCTAACAAATCTCATGATTTAAAATGCTTGTTATTAAATACAAATGTTCACTACCAAAATAACGCATATTAGCGACGGAATTAGCGACTCCATTCTTATACGTCACTAATATTTTAACTTAGCGACGTACACCGACGCTTAGCGATGAAAACTTAGTTTTGGGAAAAATTCGACGCTAAATGTTGTTGTTCATTGCTAATATGGTGGCGTTTAGCGACGTAATATAAACCACGTCGCCGTATGCTTTTTAGCGATGTTTAGCGACGTATATACATTACGTCGCTAATATTTTAACTTAGGTCAGAACGAAGTTTCTTTTCCCTCCATTTCGTAAATTCTCTCTCTCTCGACAACCACCGACGAAATTAGGTTTTCCCGCCGTCTTCCCTCCTCTGCCCTACCGTCGACTTCTCCTTTCGTGCTCGACGACCCCCCACTGACGACCGGCCCCCTCTCTCTCCGTCTCTCAATCGACGACCGACCCCCTTCTCTGTCTCCACGTCGTCGACCCCCTCACCCCCATCGACGACCCCCTCTTCCCTCTCAGTTAAACCCTAAACCCTAAATCCCCAAATTTTGGACACTAATACTGCTCTGACACGACACAGACACAGACACTGTTGCTGACACGATAACACATTCACTGTATTTTATATATTTATACGATGATACTTATGCTAGGTCTAATATTTATATATATATTTTATATTATAAATTATAATTATAATGACTTTCATGTGTTATTGAGGGTAGTATCATAGTGTATTGAGAGTATCCAACATGCATCATAGGGAGAAGCTTGTGTATTTCTCTAGTGCACACCAAGTATTTGATGAAATGTCATAAAATTGTGTTGTGCACTTGGGCATTATGTGATTTCAATTGGTGATTGTCATTTGGAGATCGATTTAGCTATAGTTGGTATCCTATTGAGAATATATTGTGTTTCATTGATACCAATTGGTATTGGAAATGAAGTGAATGTGTCAATATTATATATGTTTCCTATGCATTAACATATATAGTGTGTGCTTATATATAATAGTGTATACATATATATAGATAGATAGGTTTATGTGTGTAGAGGAGTATGGCTACTAGTGTAGTATTGAGCACAATCCACGTTAGTATTGATGTGTGCATATATACACCTTAGTGTTGTGCTAGTATATAAGTGTGAGTGCGTGTATTTATTGAAGTGTATCATAGCTTGATACATGAATGTGTTTTTAATATGTGTTGTATGAGTGCTTAGTTGCGTGTGTGTGTTAATAGCTAGAGGGAGTGTACAGAGGTTGAGCTGTATGCACAGGGGTACACACAATCGCAGTTTAGAAACTGTATAATTGTACACGTACTGTAGGTTGCATAGTTCTCAGCCTACTTGTTGCACAAGATTCAGTCACTGAATATCTATAGAGTTCATTTCAGTGGTGCAGTACACACTCTTAAGCATCAACTGAACTATAGTTCAGTTCAGTCTATGTCTGGGTTGTGTACAAATGATAAGGGCCTTGGATTAGATAAGATAAATATCACTAAGATAATAAGATATAATATACGAATTTGTGCTATTGGATAATGTGTGTCCATCTTTGCAGAATTATTTCCAAATGGATATGAATTACTACTACTTGCGGTGTGGTTCATGGATGTATAATCGTCGTCCTGATGACATGTTTGGTGTACGGAATGAATACATAGTGGGAGTAGAGTAGTTCCTGCAGTTTGCCAAGGCATTACCTCAGTATATGGACGGTACCAAAATTAAGTATCCGTGTATAAAATATTATAACGTGAAATATCATCCAGAAGTGGAAGTGACATATCATTTGTACTCGAGGGATTTCACGCCTAATTACTATCAGTGGATCGTACACGGAGAACTTATGTCTTTAGCACCAGAGCCAGAGCCTTATGTGGAGCTGTATATGCATACGGGGCCTAGTTTCATTTTGAATAATCATGCATACGATGACGGGTGCGTGAATATGGTTTTTGACGCTGCAGGGCCTAGTTTTATTTCGGATAATTATGATGCAGCTGAAGAGGCACCGAATGTCGATGCTGCAAAGTTTATGGAGTTGCTGGAGAATGTAAGGACTCCACTGTATCCTGGTTGTGAGGATCATTCGCCGTTAGGTGGTTACAAGATTGTTGAGCATTAAGTCAGATTTTAACAAGTCGCAAGAATGCTACAATCGAGTGATAGAATTGATTATAGAGATCTTGCTGGCGGGTGCTAAGTTACCTAAAGACTTCTACCGGTCTAAGAGGATGGTGAGATTGCTCTGGATGGGATATAAAAAAATTGATTCTTGTCGCAATGGGTGCATGCTGTACTACATAGATGATAAGGACGCAGATGGGTACAGATTTTGTGGTGTTGATCACTATAAGACAACTAGTTCAGGGAGGTCTACCAGTTCAAGGAGGCCGACCGATTCAATGCATTACTTGCCTTTAACGTCGCGGTTGCAGAGATTATTTATGGTGAAAGAAACTGCCGAAAATATGAGTTGGCACATGCGAGAACAGATTGAAGAGTGTTGGATCACCCATCCGATGGAGAAGCATGGAAGCACTTTGATCAAGTGTATCTTAATTTTGCTTCAGATCCGCGTAATGTAAGGTTGGGGCTATCTTCTGACGGTTTTACTCCTTTTGGTCTTTTGGGATCCCAGTATTCGTGTTGGCTTATGATTGTCACTCCGTACAACCTACCGCCTTGGATGTGAATGAAGACTCAGTACATGTTTCTAACCGTTATCATTTTTGGTCCGAACAATCCCAAGAGAAATATTGATGTGTACTTACAGCCGTTGATAAATGAGTTGAATCAGTTATGAGAAGTAGGCGCCGACACATATGATGTTTCCAGGAAGCAAAATTTGTAGATTAGAACAAACCTTATGTGGACCATCAACGACTTTCCGGCCTATGGAATGTTATCTAGATGGAGCACTCATGGATGTCCATCGTATCCATATTGCATGGACCGTACTAAGGCTTTCCGTTTGAAACACGAAGAAAACCGTGCTTCTATGATTCGACAATTTCTGCCGAAAGATCATCCGTTCAGAAGGAACAAGAATGTGTTCATGTCGACATTGTGGAGAAGGGTTACCGCCAAGGTGGTGCGAAGACACGATATGGGTAGAAGTCAGAGATTTTCCAAGTGCTATCGAAGATCCTACACCGGGGTACAAGTGTGATGGATTTGGTCGAGATCATAACTGGACAAAAAGGAGCATATTCTAGGACCTACCATATTGGAGTACCAATCTAATTAGACATAATCTTGATGTCATGCATATTGAGAAGAATGTGTTTGATAACATAATTAATACTGTGATGGACGTAAAGGAAAAAATGAAAGATAATCCCAAGGCCAGGTTAGACTTACAAGAAATATGCAAACACCCTGCGTTGCATTTGATAGAGGAGAATGGAAAACAATTCCTACCGAAGTCAATTTTCTAACTGGATAAGGAGGACAAAGTGAGACTTTGTCGGTGGATCCAGGGTCTAAAATTTTCAGACGGATACGTGTCGAATCTGAGAAGATGTGTCGATCCGAAGGAGAACAAACTGACGGGTATGAAGAGCCACGACTGCCACATATTCATGGAGAGGTTAATTTCGATTGCATTTCGGGAATTCTAACCGCAGGGAGTTTGGGATCCATTGATCGAGCTTAGCATATTGTTCAGGAATCTTTGTTCTGAGAATTGCTCGTCGACCATCTAGAGAAGTAAGAGAAGGACATTGTGGTAACACTGTGCAAGCTGGAGAAGGTGTTCCCTCATGGATTCATCGACTCTATGGAGTATTTGTCGATTCATCTTTCCTATAAGGCACGTGTTGGTGGACCTGTCGAATATCGATGGATGTATCCGTTCGAGCGACACTGAACCACCTAAAAAGAAAGATGAAAAATAAGCCACGGGTCGAGGGTTCTATTTGTGAAGCCTATGTTCTCAAGGAGATTACAAACTTCTGTTCGATGTATTTCAAGCCTCATGTTGCAACTAATAGAACAAGAGCTCCCAGAAATGACGACGGAGCTCAGGATTCTAATGATACAATACTGAAGGTATTCAGTGCTCCAGGAAAGCCATGGGGTAAAATGAAGAAGAGATATCTAAATAATGACGAGCTAATTATAGGACCGTTGAGCACCTCTATAGGGGGTGAATAGAGTGTGTGCGTGTGCAGCAGAAATAATCACCAATTAAAAATATTAAGTAGTTATATATTGTGGCAGATAAAAGACGGTAAATAAAATACGGTAAAGTAAGAGTCAAGAATTCAAACTCAGTGAACACCACGATGTATACTGGTTTTTCTCCGAGAGGACTAGTCCAGTCGCGAGTACTCTTATTCGATGTTAATCCACTATGGCACAATCTTTAACTGAGCGCTTGCAACTCTTACAACACCGTACTTGGTGACAAGTGCACGACCGACTTTACAACACTGTGCTTGGTGGCGAGCGTACGACCGGCTCCAGAAGGCAATTGAAAAACTAGAACGTTTTCTGAATACAGCCTCCGAGACAACTCTTCAACACCAAACTCTAGATTAAACAGAAACTGTACTAGCTTGGCTAAGAGTCGTAAAGGCATAGATACGAAAGTAAAAAGCTCAGAATACTTTAGATAGAGAAGAGAAGAGATGAAATTGGATGATTGAAATAAATGGTAATCTCAACTCTATTATAGTATTTTTAGGGGACCAAACTCGGGCAGAGTTCAGATGCTAGGATTTCGCATACGAACGTTGGATGCAGATTTATTGGGAAATAAATTTCAAATAACACAGACCGAACTCGGGCCGAACTCAGGCCGAACTCGGACCGAACTCGGTCACAGTTCTTGTAACTCCACCTTTCTATATACTAAATTTTTTAGATTTTTATATTAATGATTTGGGAATTTTATTATATTTAATATAGGTACAGTTATATATAGCTTAGTTATCATTTAAATTTTATTGCTTGGGCTTAATTCATTTTAATTATATCCTTAGGATTTGGGCCCATCACTAGAAGCCCAAACTAAAAGACTATTAATCTGAGAATGGAAATTTTTCTCATTACCACTGTACATCTTATAACAAATCCTTCAATTTCAAATTCTTCTAACGACCATGGCATGGCAGGCCATGTGCTCCAAACCGATTTTGACAGCTGCGCCATGTGCCAGCAATTCCATTTCTTTCCCTCTAAATTTTTCCCACAACTGCCTATTTAAGAACCCACATATCTCTTTTCCTTCTTCACTCTGCAAGAAATTCTGGAGAGGACCCCTTTCTTCTTCCCTAATCTAAACCTAGAAGTTCAGCCATGACATTGAAGGAGTCTCAACAGTTTCCAAGTGCTGGTATTAAATCTTCTATTTTCTCCTTGCTCTTTCTAATTCAGTCGACTAATCAATTTGATTTTGAACATTTCAATTCTGTTTCAGAAACTCCTCGTGTCCTGATCTAAGCATCTCGTGTCCTGATCTCCTTTCGATGAAATCTTCATTTGATTAGGAGGTGAGATTATCGATCATAAGAATAACTCTGTTTTCCTCTGTTTTAGTGTTGATCGAACAATATGGTTGTGTCAGATTTTGATCCCTTTTTAATTCAAGCTCCTTAAATTTCTTCTGACCTGGAATGCTTGGGGATCTATAGTTGGACACCACAGTGAGTATCCAACCCCTGTATTGTAGAATTTGGTTTTACTCTAGTTGTAAGAGTTAGTTTGTGATACCAATTGTTTTTGTTGTTTCGATTAGAGTCTTTTTCTAAACCGGGATCTGGTGATACTATTAGCCAAGCTCTCTTGGCCATCTCGATCAGGTAAAGCCTAAACTATTAAGAATTTGTCATTTCACTAATGAGGGATGTTTTACAAATCAAGTTATATGAGTAGAAGTTCAGATCTCTAAAGATCTCCAAATCTGTTATGGACTGGATCATTTGGAGATAGAATAAGTTAATCGGATCTTTTAAATCAGTATTCATTCTCAGATCTGAAGGGTGTAAGACTCATGATGGTATTATCAACTGGATTATTATTCTAGATAGTACATTTTGTTACTTGATTATATGATAGCAAATTGAACCGTGAAATGGGATTTACCAATTTTGTGTAAATGAGTAAACTCAGGGATTAGATAGAAGTTAGAATTTCTGAGACTGTTGGAACCAGTTTAGATAATTAGGTTGTTGTTCTAAGTACCCTTTTTAAACTGAATGGCCTGTGCAATCTATATCAGGTTTTAGATATTGTGTTTCCAAATTCTGTTTACTGCTGCTAAGGATGATTGGGAGAATGATATTTTAACAAATGACTTGATAGCCTTAGTGTAAGGAGTTGGCCATATATCAATATCCCTTATGGTTATCCACTAACCTGGGATTTAAGTCTAATTCCTTATCCTACTTTTTCTTTCATTGGAAAACCTGAGATTGACACACCTCTTCAAATTGCTGTTGGTTAAATAATGAATGGGTACTACATGGTGTCTTCTTGCAAATCGTACACTAAACCAGTTAGTATTCCTGATAGAGAACACTAGACTGTAGATTTAGATATTAGCATTTTGTTCTAAGGACTGAGTTCAAATAAAAGGAAATGGTAACTGTAAAGGAAATGGTGTCTGAATTGTCTGGGATGGATATTTAGGATGGATGGTACTATAACCAATTTAGGATAAGTGTTATCTAAGGTTGAAGAGTCAACTTCAAGATTAGAGATTGAGACTAACCTATACAACAGTTAGATTATAGGATATCAGTGATTCCAGGAGATTGAGCTATCAGTTGTAATATGAACCATGCCTGTGTATTATTTATGTTCTGATTCAAGATGAGTGATCAGCTGTGTGTTGTATGGACTTGAACTGATATTGGAATGTATTGAACTGTCATGTTCAGGACTGAAATGAATATTAGAATGTGTTGAATGGGTATTAGATTGTGTGGGACTGTTAGCACTGTTTTAGAACTGAATTAAGATTTGGCTGGTCGACCATGAGTCATTCAGGAACCTACAGTAGCAGTATCAGGTTAGTTCTAAGGGATAGGTTATTTTGCCTTGAGGCAGTGCATTAGAAGTAGGTTTCTTTTATTAGTTATTAGTTTAATAGTGTTTCCTATATATTACTCTAGCCATGTCAGGTATTCAATATGTGTGTTTCACTGTATCAATAATGGAGGATATTGGCAAATTATAATTGTCCTGCCATTGGACTGTTAGTCAAGAAATTGATTTGTATGTAATACTCTAGCAGTACAAGGTGAATAGATGGAAGTAGGTGTGTCCTGATTTGGTTAGTATCAGCCCACATTAAGACTGAATAGGTTGTAGATGGTTCCCTAAATGATAAGGAGGAATGATAACTGTTAGTTTTAGACTGTGTTAAGTTGTTCTAAAATTTAGTTATTAATACTTCTACAAAGGAAATCTAGATTTAAGTCTTGGCCTAGGATTATGACACCTAGGACTGTCTTTCAAATCTCTGAATGATATAGCCTGGACTAGGATATCAATCCTTCTCTAGGACTTGACTAAAATATGTCAGTCCTACTTTGGGTTTTAAGATAGATTGTGAATTTCCTATCCTAACTTGATTAGAGACTGCCCCACACCTTCATATATCAAGAGGAGTTCAAATTAAATTAAGATTAGCTAAGGGAGGGTCATACTACTTTAAATACTATATTGTAACTAGAGTAATATCCTAAAAGATGATGGATTTAAATTTATCATGTAGTAGTAATAGAGAATTAATTTATGAAGATATATTTTAAAATAGAGGGCTAAATAATGTATCTTGATTAGTCATGATTAGAGTTGTTAGATAAACCAAATTTAGATTAGCCAGTTTATTAATCAACTTGTATCAAATCATTTTATACAGAAGGATATCTAGCCCTTTTATCTACTTGTACTTTCTTGGAGCCATGCAAGTACACTCTACGGTTTTGTACTTTTAATTATATATCCTGTGCTTCCTTGAGTAACACAATTGCAACACGTCATGTACTTTCTGGTGCTCATGTTCTCTTGTTCTTATTACTTGTATCTGGGGTGGGGAAATATACTATCTATGTGACCAATCCCAAGTAACAACTCAGGTGTGTTTAGCTTAGACCCCGCATCGTGCACGCGGGTCCTAAGCCACCCATTCATGTGCTTTCATGTGCTTACCCTAGCCGGTCACATATTTAGTTATATTTCAAATATAGTACACACATGTTCAGGAGATATACCTTGTACTTATTTCCTATGATTCCATGATATCATGTTCTTTCAGGTGCTTACATATCATGTTCTTTCATGTTCATACATTCATGTTCTTTTATGTATTTTACCATGTTCTTCATGTACTTATTTACCTGTATTTTCCTGTACTTTCCATGTTCCCTTGTACTTTCATATCATGATGTCTTGTTCATTACCTAGAATTGTACTTGCTCCGCTCCTGAATAGGATATGTTGCAGGTAAGATGGAGGCTTTGTGTGACACCTACTATGGACAGGATATTGCTTTCCCTACTGAGCCAGATGGAGCTGCTTCTGACCTAGAGGCTGCAGAAGCCTAGTACTTCATTAGTTTTCCATTATCTTTCCATGTATTGAGACTAGCAGACTCTTTTATTAGTTAAAATGTAATAATTTCAGATATTGTACTTTACTCTGGTTGGGACACATTTTTATAGATGCTGTGATTTCATTTCATGTTCATATTATCTGGTTAGTTTCCCTAGATTGGTACAGCTTACTTTGTTGTGTCTAACAACAAAGGCTGGGCGTGTCCGACTCGTATCTGGTTATTCGGGAGCGGGTCGTGACATGTTTTTAGTGGTGGCCCATGCAGGTCCATCCTAATGGTACCTAGGACTTAGCGTACTATTGGGGGACTTGATTTATACTAGGGAGACTTGATCACAGCATAGAAAAAAGGAAATAAGGGTATATCAGGATATTCAAGTTTTTCAGGTGCTTATTATTATTAAAAACATTGTTGTTAGGTTTTAGGGTTTGTCATTCAACAAGTTTTCTTTTTATGCAGGATGGTCGCTACGAGGAAGACCGCAGACCAGTCTGGAGTTGCAGGCAGTTCTGGAGTTGCAGGCGGTTCGGAGCAGGCCGCACCAGACGTTCAGGCAGATCCACTTCCACCAGCGCCTCCTATCTTTCCAGCACTGCCGCCGACGATGATGCTTGACGGCAACCAGGTTATGGCGATGTTTCAGCACTTTTTGGAGGCCCAGAACCATCAGGTAGCGCAGTTCAGAGCGACTGTCGTCGACGCACTGAGGACCAGGGAGCCACCAGCACCAGCACCAGCCCCAGCACCAGTCGTACCTCCAGCACCGCGAGGATCGAGACTGGAGACAGCCAAGGAGTACCAGAACCTTTGCCCGATGGACTTCTGGGGCGACGAGGGGATCATCTATGCAGATGAATGGCTGGAGAATACAGAGAGGACTTTGACCATGGCGAACATTCCAGAGGGCCAGAAGGTGTCAGTGGCTAGCATGCGAATCTTCGACTTGGCCAGAGCGTGGTATCGGGAGGACCCCCAATTGGCGAAGGCCCGGGTGTCTTGGACAGTTTTTAAAATACTGTTCAAGGAGAAATTCTTTCCAGAGGTGGAGCGTGATGAGTTGAGGATGCAGTTCGAGGCGCTGCAGCAGGGGACGATGATGGTTGCACAGTACACTTCGGAGTTTACCAGACTCAGCAGGTTTGTTGAGAACCTGATTAGAGAGCCAGAGGACAGAGCATGGAGATTCAAGAAGGGTCTCACCCGAGAGCTGCGACATGCGGTGACGATCAGTCAGGCGACGACGTATGCGAGCATTCTGAAGATTGCTCAGGCTGTGGAGAAGGAGGCAGACCCAAGGCTGAAGAGGGACCGAGACGTGGGCAGCAGCAGTTTTCAGGCACCAGTGAAGAGGGTTTAGACTCAGACCAAGACGAGGCCACAGTAGCAGCAGCATCACCGACAGGCCAGAGCTCCAGCACATCAGCATCAGAGACAGCACCTGGCGATTAGTTGTGCCTTTTGTCATCGCCCTGGACACCACATCGACGAGTGCCGCAAGAGGTTGGGACTTTGCCTCTTCTGCGGATCCGATGCACATCAGATGAGGGACTGCACTCAGGCTATAGCCAGACTAGCAGGAGGACCCCGAGGAGCTGGAGGACCACCGGCTGCACCACCCAGAGCATTGCCTGCTGCACCCCAGAGAGGAGGAGCTCTACCACCCCAGCAGCAGAGGTTTGTACAGCACCAGCAGCAGCAGAGAGGAGGAGCATAGCAGGGACGTGCTTACGTCATGGCTGCAGTTGAGGAGGACGAGGCAGTACCAGATGTGATCACAGATTCTATATTTTTATATTCTTTTCCTGCCATTGCATTGTTTGATTCTGGAGCCACCCATAGCTTTGTATCATATGAGTTTCTGCATAGACACGGCTTCACACCCAAGCCCACTAGGCAGAACTGTCAGATCATGATAGGAGGATGGTCAGTACCAGTAAGTGAGATGGTGGAATGCCCTATCACTATTGCTGGGAGAGAGATTCGAGCTCGACTTCTAGTGATGCCGCTTCCCGGATTCGACGTAGTCCTCGGCATCGACTGGATGAGCGAGCAGTTTGCCGTAATAGACTGCCATGAAGAGAAGGTGATCTTCAGCCCGCCAGGAGTTCCACCGTTCGAGATCAGCAGACGAGTTGCAGAGAGGCCAGAGGGAGTCTACTTCGGAGCAGTTACAGAAGACCAGGAGTTGCCGCATCCACTGATTGCAGAGTATCTCGATATCTTCCCCGAGGAGCTTCCAGGATTGCCACCAGATCGGGATGTAGAATTCAGCATCGACCTATTGCCCGGATCAGCGCCGAAGTCCCAGCACTGTTACAAGATCAACCCGAAGGAAGCTGCGGAGTTGAAGGCACAGATTGATGAGCTTGAGGGCAAGGGATTTATTCGATCCAGTGCTTCACCCTGGGGAGCACCGGTACTTTTCGTGCCCAAGAAGGATGGGACGGTGAGGATGTGCATTGACTACCGTACACTCAACAACATCACCATCAAGAATAGATACCCTTTGCCACGGATTGATGAGCTGTTTGACCAGCTTAGTGGAGCGAAGGTCTTTTCTAAGATTGATCTTCGGTCGGGGTACCACCAGATGAAGGTTCGGGAGCAGGATATTCCGAAGACAGCCTTCAACACTCGATACGGCCAGTATGAGTTCCTGGTGATGCCGTTCGGACTCACCAATGCCCCAGCTGTGTTTATGAACCTGATGAATAAGGTTTTCCACAAGTATTTGGATAAGTTTGTCGTTGTCTTTATTGACAACATTCTGATCTATTCCAAGACGGAGGAGGAGCATGTTGAGCACCTGCGGATTGTTTTGGAAATTCTGCGGAAGGAGAAGCTGTACGAAAAACTCTCGAAATGTGAGTTTTTCTTGGACAGAGTGGAGTTTCTAGGGCATGTGGTGACTGGATAGGGGATTTCTGTGGATCCCAAGAAGATTGAGGCAGTAGAAGCCTGGGCACCTCCCAAGTCAGTAGCAGAGATTCGTAGTTTCCTGGGTCTAGCAGGATACTACAGGAAGTTCATGAAGGACTTCGCCAGGATAGCAGAGCCCATGACGAAGCTTACACGGAAGGACGAGGAGTTCATTTGGAGCGATGCTTGCCAGACAGCATTTGAAGAATTGAAGAGAAGACTCACGACGGCACCAGTTCTAGCTTTGCCATCGGGATCAGGAGGATTCGTCATCTACAGCGATGCTTCAGGGAAAGGCTTGGGATGTGTGCTGGAGCAGAACAAGAAGGTTATAACATATGCTTCTAGACAGTTGAGGCCCCATGAGAAGAATTATCCTACACATGACTTGGAGCTTGCAGCAGTCATATTTGTCTTAAAACTGTGGAAGCATTACCTATATGGAGAGAGAGTGGACATCTTCACGGACCACAAAAGCCTGAAGTATGTCTTTACTCAGAAGGAGCTGAATATGAGGCAACACAGATGGCTGGAACTCATGAAGGACTTCGACATCAGTCTGTAGTACCATCCTGGGAAGGCGAATGTGGTAGCGGACGCTCTTAGTCGATATCCTATTTCTATGTATCTTACCATGGACCGGCATCTCTTGGAGGATCTGGAGAGCCTTGGGATTGAAGTTGTTCTGCCAGGGTATGGAGGACAGATGATGCACATGCAGATACAGTCAGGGTTGCTAGAGAAGATCAAGGAGGCCCAGCTGCTTGATGAGGGAATCCAAGGTCTTAGATCTCAGGCAGAGTTAGGTCTGCTCGACGACTTCACCATTGCGGAAGACGGATCCTTGAGGCACGGGAGCCAGCTATGTGTGCCCAAGGACTTGCGGGAGGAGGTGATGCAGGAGGCCCACCAATCGCAGTATTCTATACATCCTGGGTCTACCAAGATGTACAAGGATTTGCGAGAGTATGTTTGGTGGTATGGAATGAAGAGAGAGGTCGCCAGATTTGTTTCCAGATGTCTTGTGTGCCAGCAAGTCAAGGCGGAGCGCCAGAGACCAGCAGGACTACTCCAGCCTTTACCTATTCCGGAATGGAAGTGGGAGCACATTACCATGGACTTCGTCTCTAGATTGCCGCGTACTCCCAGTGGCAAGGACGCTATTTGGGTGATCGTGGACAGATTGACAAAGTCCGCTCATTTCATTCCGTTCAAGGTAGGGCTGTCGACCGAGAAGCTTGCAGACCTTTATATGCGTCAGATCGTAAGGATTCACGGGGTGCCAGTTAGCATTGTTTTAGATCGAGACAGTCGTTTCACATCGTACTTCTGGAGGAGTCTACAGCAGAGCTTGGGATCACAGTTGAAGTTTAGTACAGCCTATCATCCACAGACGGACGGTCAGTCTGAGAGGACCATTCAGACCTTGGAGGATATGCTGCAGGTCTGCGCACTCGACTTTAGGGGTTCGTGGGAGGACCATTTGCACCTTGTGGAGTTTGCCTATAACAACAGTTATCAGGCTGGCATCGAGATGACCCCGTTCGAGGCACTGTATAGACGGAGATGTCGTACGCCATTATCTTGGGACGACATTGGCGAGAGAGCTTTACTTGGGCCAGAGATGGTGGTAGACTCAGCAGAGAAAGTCAGACTGATCAGAGAGCGTCTCAGGGTTGCACAGGATCGGCAGAAGCATTGGGCGGACAGCACCAGACGGCCACTTGAGTTCGAGGTTGGAGACAGAGTGTTCCTGAAGATCTCACCGACCAGAGGCATCATTCGGTTCGGCAGAGGCGGGAAGCTCAGTCCGAGATTCATTGGACCCTTCGACGTGACGGCGCAGATTGGCGAGGTGGCATATCGACTAGCACTTCCAGCTAGATTGGAGGGAGTGCACGATGTTTTCCACATATCCCAGCTTCGATGATACATTCCAGACCCGAGCCATGTGGTGGACTATTCTGAGCTGGAGGTGGGCCCGAGATTGACTTACGAGGAGCAGCCAGTAGAGATCCTCGACCGGAGGGAGAAGCGTCTGCGGAACCAGACCATTCCTCTTGTCCGTGTCATGTGGAGACACCACTCTCCAGGAGAGTCCATATGGGAGCGCGAGGACGAGATGCGGGAGCGCTATCCCAACCTGTTTGATTGATTTGATTGTACTCTATCTCTTGAAATTCTATTTCAATAAATAACTGGGGTTTGGATCTTTTAAGATTTGAGGAGTTTGTGTTGGTCGTTTGAATTTCGAGGACGAAATTTTTCAAGGGGGAGAGATTTGTAACTCCACCTTTCTATATACTGAAATTTTTAGATTTTTATATTAATGATTTGGGAATTTTATTATATTTAATATAGGTACAGTTATATATAGCTTAGTTATCATTTAAATTTTATTGCTTGGGCTTAATTCATTTTAATCATATCCTTAGGATTTGGGCCCATCACTAGAAGCCCAAACTAAAAGACTATTAATCTGAGAATGGAAATTCTTCTCATTACCACTGTACATCTTATAACAAATCCTTCAATTTCAAATTCTTCTAACGGCCATGGCATGGCAGGCCATGTACTCCAAACCGATTTTGACAGCTGTACCATGTGCCAGCAATTCCATTTCTTTTCCTCCAAAATTTTCCCACAACTGCCTATTTAAGAACCCACATATCTCTTTTCCTTCTTCACTCTGCAATAAATTCTGGAGAGGACCCTTTTCTTTTTCCCTAATCCAAACCTAGAAGTTCAGCCATGACATTGAAGGAGTCTCAACAGTTTCCAAGTGCTGGTATTAAATCTTCTATTTTCTCCTTGCTCTTTCTAATTCAGTCGACTAATCAATTTGATTTGAATATTTCAATTCTGTTTCAGAAACTCCTCGTGTCCTGATCTAAGCATCTCGTGTCCTGATCTCCTTCCGATGAAATCTTTATTTGATTAGGAGGTGAGATTATCGATCATAAGAATAACTCTGTTTTCCTCTGTTTTAGTGTTGATCGAACAATATGGTTGTGTCAGATTTTGATCCCTTTTTAATTCAAGCTCCTTAAATTTCTTCTGACCTGGAATGCTTGGGGATCTATAGTTGGACACCACAGTGAGTATCCAACCCCTATGTTGTAGAATTTGGTTTTACTCTAGTTGTAAGAGTTAGTTTGTGATACCAATTATTTTTGTTGTTTCGATTAGAGTCTTCTTCTAAACCGGGATCTGGTGATACTATCAGCCAAGCTCTCTTGGCCATCTCGATCAGGTAAAGCCTAAACTATTAAGAATTTGTCATTTTACTAATGAGGGATGTTTTACAAATCAAGTTATATGAGTAGAAGTTCAGATCTCTAAAGATCTCCAAATCTGTTATGGACTGGATCATTTGGTGATAGAATAAGTTAATCGGATCTTTTAAATCAGTATTCATTCTCAGATCTGAAGGGTGTGAGACTCATGATGGTATTATCAACTGGATTATTGTTCTAGATAGTACATTTTGTTACTTGATTATATGATAGCAAATTGAACCGTGAAATGGGATTTACCAATTTTGTGTAAATGAGTAAACTCAGGGATTAGATAGAAGTCAGAATTTCTGAGACTGTTGGAACCAGTTTAGACAATTAGGTTGTTGTTCCAAGTACCCTTTTTAAACTGAATGGCCTGTGCAATCTATATCAGGTTTTAGACATTGTGTTTCCAAATTCTGTTTACTGCTGCTAAGGATGATTGGGAGAATGATATTTTAACAAATGACTTGATAGCCTTAGTGTAAGGAGTTGGCCATATATCAATATCCCTCATGGTTATCCACTAACCTGGGATTTAAGTCTAATTCCTTATCCTACTTTTTCTTTCATTGGAAAACTTGAGATTGACACACCTCTTCAAATTGCTGTTGGTTAAATAATGAATGGGTACTACATGGTGTCTTCTTGCAAATCGTACACTAAACCAGTTAGTATTCCTGAGAGAGAACACTAGACTGTAGATTTAGATATTAGCATTTTGTTCTAAGGACTGAGTTCAAATGAAAGGAAATGGTAACTGTGAAGGAAATGGTGTCTGAATTGTCTGGGATGGATATTTAGGATGGATGGTACTATAACCAATTTAGGATAAGTGTTATCTAAGGTTGAAGAGTCAACTTCAGGATTAGAGATTGAGACTAACCTATACAACAGTTAGATTATAGGATATCAGTGATTCCAGGAGATTGAGCTATCAGTTGTAATATGAACCATGCCTGTGTATTATTTGTGTTCTGATTCAAGATGAGTGATCAGCTGTGTGTTGTATGGACTTGAACTGATATTGGAATGTATTGAACTGTCATGTTCAGGACTGAAATGAATATTAGAATGTGTTGAATGGGTATTAGATTGTGTGGGACTGTTAGCACTGTTTTAGAACTGAATTAAGATTTGGCTGGTCGACCATGAGTCATTCAGGAACCTACAGTAGCAGTATCAGGTTAGTTCTAAGGGATAAGTTATTTTGCCTTGAGGCAGTGCATTAGAAGTAGGTTTCTTTTATTTGTTATTAGTTTAATGGTGTTTCCTATATATTACTCTAGCCATGTCAGGTATTCAATATGTGTGTTTCACTGTATCAATAATGGAGGATATTGGCAAATTATAATTGTCCTGCCATTGGACTGTTAGTCAAGAAATTGATTTGTATGTAATACTCTAGCAGTACAAGGTGAATAGATGGAAATAGGTGTGTCCTGATTTGGTTAGTATCAGCCCACATTAAGACTGAATAGGTTGTAGATGGTTCCCTAAATGATAAGGAGGAATGATAACTGTTAGTTTTAGACTGTATTAGTTGTTCTAAAATTTAGTTATTAATACTTCTACAAAGGAAATCTAGATTTAAGTCTTGGCCTAGGATTATGACACCTAGGACTGTCTTTCAAATCTCTGAATGATATAGCCTGGACTAGGATATCAATCCTTCTCTAGGACTTGACTGAAATGTGTCAGTCCTACTTTGGGTTTTAAGATAGATTGTGAATTTCCTATCCTAACTTGATTAGAGACTTCCCCACACCTTCATATATCAAAAGGAGCTCAAATTAAATTAAGATTAGCTAAGGGAGGGTCATACTACTTTAAATACTATATTGTAACTAGAGTAATATCCTAAAAGATGATGGATTTAAATTTATCATGTAGTAGTAATAGAGAATTAATTTATGAAGATATATTTTAAAGTAGAGGGCTAAATAATGTATCTTGATTAGTCATGATTAGAGTTGTTAGATAAACCAAATTTAGATTAGCCAGTTTATTAATCAACTTGTATCAAATCATTTTATACAGGAGGATATCTAGCCCTTTTGCCTACTTGTACTTTCCTGGAGCCAGGCAAGTACACTCTACGGTTTTGTACTTTTCATTATATATCCTGTGCTTCCTTGAGTGACACAATTGCAACACGTCATGTACTTTCTGGTGCTCATGTTCTCTTGTTCTTATTACTTGTATCTGGGGTGGGGAAATATACTATCTATGTGACCAATCCCAAGTAACAACTCAGGTGTGTTTAGCTTAGACCCCGCATCGTGCACGCGGGTCCTAAGCCACCCATTCATGTGCTTTCATGTGCTTACCCTAGCCGGTCACATATTTAGTTATATTTCAAATATAGTACACACATGTTCAGGAGATATACCTTGTACTTATTTCCTGTGATTCCATGATATCATGTTCTTTCAGGTGCTTACATATCATGTTCTTTCATGTTCATACATTCATGTTCTTTCATGTATTTTACCCTGTTCTTCATGTACTTATTCACCTGTATTTTCCTGTACTTTCATATCATGATGTCTTGTTTATTACCTAGAATTGTACTTGCTCCACTCCTGAATAGGATATGTTGCAGGTGAGATGGAGGCTTTGTGTGACACCTACTATGGACAGGATATTGCTTTCCCTACTGAGCCAGCTGGAGCTGCTTCTGACCTAGAGGCTGCAGAAGCCTAGTACTTCATTAGTTTTCCATTATCTTTCCATGTATTGAGACTAGCAGACTCTTTTATTAGTTGAAATATAATAATTTCAGATATTGTACTTTACTCTGGTTGGGACACATTTTTATAGATGCTGTGATTTCATTTCATGTTCATATTATCTGGTTAGTTTCCCTAGATTGGTACAGCTTACTTTGTTGTGTCTAACAACAAAGGCTGGGCGTGTCCGACTCGTACCCAGTTATTCGGGAGCGGGTCGTGACAGTTCTGTCAGAATTCTATTGGTCAGAATAATAAGGAATGTACCAAATTTGTATAGGTTTTGGGCTTTTTGGAATTGTAAATTTTTGGGATACGTAGGTAGGCTTATTTTTGTTTGTGGACTGAGAAAAACCTAAGCCAGTACCGATCCGATCAATCTCACATTTTTTCTATACTCAATAAAAGGAAAAATACAGAATAAATATGAAAATTAATAGCCCATTTGATGACGCCTTTCTCCTGACATTTGAGCAGACTCATTTTTCCTTGACGACAATCGTCCAAAGATAAACAAATTTGAATACCTTTTGGGGGCTTCGCCCCCGAACCCCTACCGTGGGCGCTGCCCCCTCGACCCCTGTCCGCTGACCGGGCAGCGGAACCCCCGATGAGAGGCCCTGGATAGGTCGTTAGGTGATTCAGAGAAATATTCTTATATAATGCCATCTTTAGCCCATCATTAATTCTCCATTGCATATGTCCTGCTTTGACAAAGCTTGATCATGCTTACTGCATGTCTTACAAGAACATGTTAGACGAACAAAGGAATACGATACAAGCATAGTAATATTGATATAGTGACCATAAGGACAATGCTATGTTTAAGTAGCAACAAGATAGTGATTATATGAATATTAGTGACTTCAATAGTTAAACTTAATTGATTAGCCATATTCAAAAATATGATGTTATCATTGGGCTAACAATCTCCCCCTTTTTGATTATGGCAAATCGGTTAAGTTTAAGAAAACCAATAGATGCATGTATCACTAATAAACATATACTCCTAGAATATTGTGTGCTAACTTAAACTTATTTCTCCCCCTTTGACATGATCAAAAAATAAGCTCTCCCATAATAAGAGATAAAACGAACTCAAGCATAAGTAAAGGAGGAAGACAAAAATAATCATGATTAAGGATTAGGAGAACAGTGTACCAAAAAGTTTAGAAATTTGCATAATTTAAGTATAAAAAACGTATCAAAACACAATATAGTTGGTTGAACTTAGAAAAAGGAATTCAATTAATACATAGTTTACCAACTAGAAATCCAAAAAATAACATTCAAAACTCAATATAATGAATAAAATAAAACTATAGTTTTGAAATAGATACCAATAACGTAGAAATCAATTATTGGTCATAAATGAATCATGAGAAATTCACAGATCTAGTATATACTAAAAAATCAAAACAAAATGAGACTTTTAACAATAATCACACAAAAAATATGATCCATAATTTGTCCATACAAATTAGTGAATCAATTCCATAAAGAGTATAATCATCGAAAAAATAAATAATAAATATACTAAAATCTATGCAAAATATATACCAAAGTTCATACATTTGAATTCAATTACCTTGTCATGATATATGTATATCCATTAGATAAACATGAAGGTAATGAAGACAAAATATCTTAGAAGGAGAAATTCAGTTGACTTGAATGCTCCCCCGCGTATGATCAGTCTAAATATAGATAATCATGAACTTTGAGATAAATCTCAATAAGAAAAACCAAAATTAAGTTAAACTCAAAGAAAAAATCAAATAACTTTTAGAAATTCAAATAGAATGAGAGAATAAAAAAAGAAATAATAATAATCATATATTCTCTCATAAATCCAATACAAATTCAAATATCATGAACAACTCAACAAGATATTTAAGTAAAAGAATATATGTCAATGATGAACTAGGTATACAACATATTAAGGGAATAAAAAAATTAAACAATTAATTTGCACCCCCTTAAAATATGTGTATTCTAGTTCTGAAGTAATTTAAATGCAAGAAAAACAATAACCATAAGGTCTAAGGAATATCCAAGATATGCATCTTTCTTTCCTTTGATCAAAATGCATATAAAGTTCAAAACTTAAAACAAAATATCATCTTTAGGCAATCAAAAGAAAATCAATAAATAAATACTTAAAGATGAACAGACAAAATATGTCTCCAAATAAAATATGTCTCAAAAATTCAAGACAATAAAGGATTTTTGAAAACTGTTTCAATGCAAATAACAGACAGATTCAACAAATCAGGGACAATTAAAAAAGACTTTTGAAATGCAAAATTAACTATAAAAAATTGTCTTAATAAAAGTACAAATGCGTTTATTTAGTCTTCTGACTAACAACTGACTATTCGAATTTTATATCATGAAAACAGTTTCAATAAAAGAATCCATAGATCATAGATAGTCTATTTGAACAAATAAAATAGGACTAGTTAAATGTCTAAAGAAAAATGTATTCTAGATATGTGGCATGTCAAGGGGATAATTGATTTGAAAATAGTATTGACAAAATTTAAAAATCAGAGAAATATTTCAAAAGTAGGAAACTAATTCCAAAATATGAGATCTTTTTATCAACGTTCATTTCTTCCCTTTTAAAGCCGTTGTACGGTATCCATCAGATAACCGTAGGGCTAAAGAGAAGAAACGCTTTGAGAAGGAGAAATCCACCGACTTCTCCCCCGCAAAGAGTTACTGTTGTAGACAGTAAATAACTTGAATAAGAAGTAATAATATAAAGCTTAATATCATGAATATTACACAAGCTAAAAACAAAATCAAAAGACCATAATATTCAATGAGTAGTCAAAAGTTCATAAAGTCTGAATATCAAAAGATAGAAATATTGAATATATCAAAATATGACAAATATTAACCAATGGAAGATCAATATATGTTACCTTTTGTTTAATAAAATGTTGTCCATCAAAGCTAAAATTTAAAATCTATCATATAACAATTGGAACTAGATCTCAACAAATCTTTAGGTTATAAATCGTTGATTAATCTCAGATTAGCTGTAGGGGTACTGTCCCAGCTAACAGGAGTTCACCAGGAAACAATTAAGTACCGCTTCGCTTTGGCCGTAGCCATGGTGACAGACAGACCCTTTGTAGGCTTGTACCAAAAATAAATCTCTTATTTAATTAATGAGAATTTAAGAAGAATTAGTGTAATATGAAATAAATTATATTCTATGGACTAAAAAGAAGTCTTAGAACAATGTAACATCAGTTTAAGATGTATCAATTATATTTATCCATATGTACTACAAAATCATTAGGTAACAATAAAATAAAAAAATTGTAAATCAAAATGTAGGGCCTAGATACGCTAATGTATTCTGGAATCTAGGCGACTGGGTTCAGTACCTTGGATCCAGAACTAGACGATAGTTGCAAGTAGACCTTAATAAGCCTATAAAGTATTGATCACTTCGGGTTAGTTGTAGGGGCCGGTTCCCAGCTAGCGGTAGTCCGAAGACTAGTACACCGTGTCATTTCAGGCTATTTACACCTGTATGACAGAAGGACCTTTTCGGCTTGTTTCCAAATTGATCTCTACTTTTAAGAACTAAGATTTAAAGGAATATATACACTATCATCAAATAACTTCAAAATCTAGAATCCCTAAATATAAAAGAAATAAATACCCAAATAATGGTTTATCAAGATAAAAAAGTAATTTAAATAAGAGTCATGTTTCAAAAAGCCAAGAAAAACATCATTAAAAGAGGCTTTGAGGAAGAAGCTAATAAACAGAAGAACATACATTTGTTCAAAGTAATCAATAGCTAAAGTAAGAGATAAACACAAGTTTGAAACTGCTTTTTAATATAATATAGAACTTGAACTTAACTCATATATCCCATAAAGAAAAATATATATTAACATAAAAAACATATGAGCAATATATGAATGACAATGAATTATTCATGTATCATTAATAAGTATCACATAAAATAACATGCATAAATATGCTTTATCAGACAACGATGTAATTGATTCATAAGAAGTTAATCAAAATAAAATATGAGAATCAATAGTGAAGTATATTATGCAAGCACAAGGTTAACATAAAAGTATATGTATATTTTTTCAAGTAAATAGAAGACTTGTGCTAAACATACAAACTCACAAAACACTGGTCAAAGTAAATATGCTATGTTAAAGACAAATCAGTAAGAAATGACCATAAAAAAATATTAATGACGAAGAGTCAAAAACATATTAACCAAAAATTAAGCTCCAATAGACTAGAGTGGTATGCATGCTTCAAGAATAAAGACTAATAGTAAAGAGCATACATAGTCAAATGTGTCACACTAATAAAAAGTGAGTAAGACTATTTAGTGTGAACTAAACATTTAAGCTAAACATCTAATCATGCTAGGATTAAATCTCAATAAATAATTTAAAAGATATCAATAAAAGTTAATAGCAAGACATCAGTCAGAACATGCTAGATATTAAAAACTATTTATAAAGAATGTTACCGAAGTGGCTTTAGTGACCACACTTATGTTAGTACAATTGTATGGAAGATGACCTTTATAGCTTTGCAATCACCAACACGTTCCATGGTTCTATGGTTCAGAATAAGTATCTCCACCTGAAATATTAGGTGAAGACTTTGGTATCCAATACTTGGATCCACATTTGTTAGCTTTGGGAACCCATTTGCACAAGTTTATATCAACTAGTTTTCTAATCTGACAATGATTAGAAACATGTCCATTCATACCACAATAATGACAGAAAGTATTAATAGTGCTATGTACAACAGTATGAGAACGTGTAGTGGTGTGATATGATGTACGTAGATACTTGTAATAGAAAGCATGGTTGTATGAAGCTTGAGCTTTGATTGCTTCATTTCTAGATGATCTGACATGTGTGACTTTGTGATGTGCTATGTGTCTTGTGTTAGACTAAGTCGTAGGTTGTGCTACCTGCTTTTCCAGTCTAATCTCTAACTTTTTAGAGTTAGCACAGATCTCATCATATTTAGCAGTAAGAGCATCAGTTCTACATGAAGCAATAGAATACTTCTTCTTTTCTGATTCTAATTCCTCCTTATGTTTAGCATTTTCTTGAGTGCTTTTCTCAATACAATCAAGTGCTTTATGCAATCTAGACTCAAGTGTGGAAATTTTAGTAGATTTATCAAAAGGAGAAGTATTTTTAGCATCATTCAATAAACAAGTAAGCTTTTCATTCTCATGCTTATAGGATCGAATATCCTTTCTAGCTTGCTTATACTTATCTAGAACCTTCTTGTAATCTGTAAATAAATCATGGAAAGCATCAGATAATTCATCATAAGAGAATTTATTCTCTTCAATAAGGGGATTATTCTATACCTCGCTAGATAATGCCATTGTGCATATATTTGCAGCTTGACGAGGTCTATTTTCTTTATCTGAGCTGCTTGCTTCACTTTCGCACCATATGCTCGTGGTAGCGTACTTGTGAGATGATGATCTTCCTTCGTTTGATCGTTCGTAGTGACTTTCTTTTCTAGCAGTAGTACAATCTTCTTTGATGTGGCCTATCTTCTTGCAGTTGTCACATACAAGATCTTCTTCATATATAGGGTTGTGTTGAACCTTAAATCTTGATGCCATCATGCACATATTTGCATCATTTTGACGACTATCCTTCTCTCTAGAGTTGCTAGTTTTGCTTTCGTACCTGCACTCATAAGTAGCTTCAAGAAGTTTCCAAATTTTATGAGATGTAGTGCAAGTAGAAATAAGATTGAATACATTAAAGTCTACAGCACAATAGAAAACATGCATTGCTTTTGCATTAAGGCTAGCTAACATCTTCTCTTCCTTTGTGTAACTATAGTAAGGCTTGTTAATAATAGAGGAGGTAAGAATAGAGGTGATAGTAGGCTTTTTGTAGCCATTACAAATAATTGACCATAAGTCTAGATACTTCAGGCACTACCAAAATACACTCAATTAGCGACGGACATTTAGCGACGGAAATCCTCCATCGGTGTTAGCGACGGCTTCGTGGCCGCTCAGCGACTGAGTACCGACTACACGCCTTTGCCATTTTTTATTTTAATTTTAGGGGAAGGAAAGGTCGTATATCCGTCGCTAGGCTGTCGGTATTATAACGACGGATGTCGAGTCGTCGCTACTATTTTCCATAAATAAATTCACTTTATTTATTGTGTTTCTGGGAAAATTATAACTATAGGAATCTGATCTAGAAGACAATCACTTTATCCCTTGGACGATGCGATGAAGAAAACTCGAACTTCGAAGAACTTGGACAGCAACTGGGCAATCTCTCTGTTCTCTCTGAATTGAATGTAGTATCTGATGAAGATGAAGAAACTCTCTTTTATAGAGTTTTGGATAACTGTTCTGAAGCATACGCTCAGTCAGTTACTTGACGTGTGCATAACTGCAGGGATGCGTGGCAAATTCTGATGGAGACACATTAGAGTGCGGTTGAAAGTAGTAGAATATATCTAGGAGAGATTGATGGCATGGATGCCACGTTGCATAACTTCTGAATAAGTGGGTAACTGAGTACAGGACACGTGAGAACGTGTGTTGACTGTACGTTTTAAAGTCATCCTGAATGCATTTGCTGTGATACGCTATCTTTGTTGAAGAGGAGTCATTCGCTACCTTTTGAAGACATATGTCCATACGCTGACTTGGATAGTATAGAGTCATATAAAGCTGATACGCTCACTTGGTTGACAAGGAGTCGTATGGAGTCCATACGCTCACTTGGTTGACAAGGAGTCGTATGGAGTACATACGCTTACTTGGTTGACAAGAAATCGTATGAAGTCCATACGCTCACTTGGTTGACAAGGAGTCGTATGAAGTCCATACGCTCACTTGGTTGACAAGGAGTCGTATGAAGTCCATACGCTCACTTGATTGACAAGGAGTCGTATGGAGTCCATACGCTCACTTGGTTGGCAAGGAGTCGTAAGCATTGAGGGAGTAGACACGTGGCTGTCCTCAATCTTCTCAAATACGACACGTGGCTGTCCTCAATCTTCTCAAATACGCCATATCTTCTAATAACTGACAAATATCTCTCGAGCGTCGTGTTGCAGATATGATGGTTGACAGACTGTCAGAAATGACAGTAATGATGGCTGTGCATTTATGATGGCTGATGAGCTGTCCTCGTAAGAGACAAAATCAATTCTCGAAAACCTATACGACGGTTAATCTTCATGGGGCAGCTGTCTTTACACGAAAGATGAAGTGTCAGATTCATCCTCTATTAAACGTATGCTGTGCTGTCATTCAAGAAATAATAAAATATTCACTGAGCGTACGGCTTTGGCTGAGCATATGGCCTTGAGCGTATGGCTTTGGCTGAGTCTTATGTCAGCGTGTCATAATTTTTCACACCCTACAAGACCCCCTTCAAAGTTTTCGAACTTTATAAATTTCAAAAGTTCAAAATTACTTTGAACTTAATATGGGAATAAGTCTTGACACGCTGGCATGATTTTGTTATTTTCCTCAATATCAGTGCAAATCTTTAGGGATTCTGTTTAAAGAACGGCCGCCGTTTAAACTTCTCTTTTCTTCTATAAATAGGTCTTCCAAAACCTAATTCATTTCTTTACTTCTGTATTTGTCTTCAAGAGAGAAAAAGCTCCAAAACTCAAACTTCTTCTTCTTCGACTCAATCTTCATCAATGGCGCCCAAAGTCGACGCTGCTGCGAAGGGAAAGGGGAAGGCTCCTGCGGAGTCATCTCGACCTGCCGCCGCTGCTACTAAGAAGACTGCTGATGAGCGTATTCGACGAAGTGAACGCCCATTGAAGCCCCTCTATGGTGAGGATGGAGATGATGAACAGTAACTATCCCCTATTTAGGGCTCTGGTTAGGACAAGATCATAAAACGTATCCCCTTTTTAGGGTCAATACGTCAGAAAATACGCTTCCCTCTTTAGGGTTTATTCGTATTCCATATTTTTTGTTTATATGAAAAATATATTTGGAGCGTATTCTGTAAGATACGCGTATCTTTGATAGAAATGTCAAAATACGCCGATTTGAAGGAATACGTCATGTCAAGTTGTCTCACTGAGATACGCTAACTCCTTTGTTAGCGTATTTTTGATGAATATTTTGTCAACCATACGCTGATACGCTTAAGAAAAAGATCCAATCATCCTCTAATCTTTGAATAAAAGCTGAGCGTAAACTGAACTTAAAATTTATCATACGCCTAGGATAGACTGAGCATAAAAGTGATCTCTGAATCCGTCATACGCTTAGGATAGACTGAGCGTATGTTGATCTTTGCATCTGTCATACGCTTTAGGATAGAGTGAGCGTATGTTGAACTTTGAATCTGCCATACGCTTAGGATAGAGTGAGCGTACGTTGATCTTTGAATCTGCCATACGCTTAGGATAGAGTGAGCGTATGTTGATCTTTGAATCTGCCATATGCTTAGGATAAACTGAGCGTATATTGGTCTTTGTCATCTCTTTGTGTTGAAGATTTCTAACTTCTTATTCTTCTTTTGCAGTGGATATTCTGGCTCAGGATGCACAATTTGAAGGATGTGTAGGGAACAACTATAAAAGTGACCTATCACATGTCCATTTTCCTCAATTTGATGGACCTTCCACAAGGATAGCTATTCTGACAAATCAGGAGAATGACACCCTGCTGAATTTGATGAGTGGACTGCCTCTACAGAGTGTGGATAGTGCTACCCATTCGAAGCCAGCATTTCTTTTTGGAGATGCTATTGATATAAAATCCCAGCCTGCTCTTGATAAAGTGTCATACTCATATTATAGAGATGGTGATGAGAATCAGCCAATGTATCTGACTGGTTTTTCCAAAAGCATCAACATAGCTCGCTTATTCCACGCGAGTCATCAAAGGCAAATGAAGTGGGATATCACTCCATTCCATCAAGCAAAAGCTGGATGGATAGGATACAGTCAAGGAAGATTCCGCAGTGGTACTGAACCACATGTCTCAGTTTTGCGAGGATTGCTGCCAGCTACCATTCCTCCTGAGGACTCGGCACTTCTGAGGCCAGTTAGAGTCCCAATCTTTGCAAATGAATTTGTTCAGCTAGAAAATGTTGTTTACCTAAAACAGTCTATGAGGCTTACTGGTCTGGTGAACTCGGAGAATACCAGATGGATTGTTCTTGTAAGATAGATTCTGAACAACTTTGGGGAACAGTTAAAGGTGATAGGCCTATGTAATGCTATCAAGTGCACCGCTTATGGTTTTAGGCCAAACCCAGATTTGTTCTTGGCATTAGCGAAAAGGTATAATTACCGTACCGGCACTTTCATGATTCCAAGAGGCGAGATGGGATTCGCCCTCTATGAGATGGCATACATTTCTCAGCTGCCAATAGGAGATTTGCCATATGAAGAGTATATTCCTTTCATTGATAAAATGAATAAAATTTTCGATGCCAACCCACTGGTTCTTCATGTATTTGAAGAATTAATGTGCCATTACAGTATATGTAAGACTTTTTATAAGGCACAAGGTACAGAAGGAGATTCCAACTACTATTCTTCTAAGTGGATGGCCTATTTATTCCAAGGCCGCACTGAAGAAGTTCAGAAGAAGAAGAAGACCGATCAATATGTCGGTCGCTTTAAACCCCTGAGTCAAGCTGAGATTGACAAACTAATCCGGGACACCACTCATGACGACATCATCATTGAAGAAGACGAAGGCACCTACAAAGCTGGTAATAGGTTGGAGATCTATATAAAGCAAGGTAGCCGGGAATTATCTGATGAAGGTCATCTGGCCGGATTTATATCCCTCTGGCTGAGAAAATTTGTAGTACCCGGCACCTGTTCAGTAGACAGGATGCACACAGGAGTTGTTTTTGCAGCAGTCCGTCTGACTTTCGGGTACAAGATGGATTTGCTGACAGCAATGACATGCCGTCTGAATGTTGGCTTAAGGGCATATACAGACAGGATGTTTGAATTGGCGAAGAAGAAGCTCACAACTTTTCCCGGATAGAAATGCCCTTTACATATTTATATGGGTGGCTGCTTCTCCATTTCGAATCTCTCATGACTGTTGGAATGGCTAGACCAGACGTACCTTTTTGGAAAGATACCATCATACACCAAAGTGGAGGTATGACACTCTGACAGACTGTAGAACCATATTAAACACAGGAGAATTATGGAGTTTCACTTGTGTTCCTCCACCTGTTGGTTATGAAACCATGTCTGGGAAGTTGATTGATGGCACTGGTGCCAATGAGTTAGATGATATTCAACATGAATGGCTGAAGAGGATTAGGCCATCTTACTTGATCTGTCGCCGTGACGATGTCACCTATCTGGAGCCATATCTTCCGAGTAGGTTTGCTCGGCAATTTGGCTATGATCAGTTGCATGTGGGAAATACAACGACATGCTTTGGCTACCAAGGCAGATTAATCGATGGCGCCAGAGCTTAGATATACTATATTGCTAAAGATACCGGAGCTACTTTTTCCATGCCAGATCCGGTTACTTATCGGAGAGGAGCTAGAATGTTGGCGTCTTATGCCAAATTCTATGTATCGGCTAATACCTTCGATGAAAAATTCAATATCTTAGGTAGAAGCTTCATCCATGTTGATAAGAGATCAACCAAATCAGCCCTGCCAAGAGATTGTCATGACCAAGAAGATCCTCTGGCTACTGATGAAATTTATGATAAAGTTTTAGAGAATCTCTTCTCTGATGAACTTCATCAGCCATTACATGTATCCATTGGAAGTGCTGAAGAGAGTGTATCTGCCGACAGTACACCAAAAAGGAAACGGGGCAAAGATGCTTCTGGGCCTGCTCCAAAAAGGGTTACTCGGGCAGAGGCTCGTAATCGTGGAAGACGAATCAGAGATGCGGACGAAGCAGGTAGTGACTCCAAAGATGATTATCCTACTATTCCACTAACAAAAAGAATAGGAAGGAAGGTGATAGTTTTAAAGACTAAATCTGTGATTTGTCTCGATGCAGAGAGTCCTACCAATCGTGCCGAGCAATTGGCTTTAGAGAAGCAAGCTGCCTTTGCTTCTTCTGTAAAGATAGAACCTATTGAAGAAGATGTGCCTGAACCTGCTGAACCATCTATGCCTTCTGATATGGAGTTGATTCCGCCAACGGCCGATGATGCGCAGGTGATTAGTCAACCCGCGGTAGAGGCCGAGAATCAGACTAAAATAGCTAATGACTTACTGATTTCGAGAGAATCAGTGAAGGAAGCCACTACCCTCAAGCCAATTGCTGAAGTTTCGGAGGGCAATAAGAGTGACGACGAACAGGTTGACTATGAACCTTCGTTTCATTCCTTTGAAGAAGAGGACATAGAGATAGAAGATGAGCCACCATCTAAAATTCAAATTGATGTACTGAAGACAGCTGGTCAACATTCAGGGTTGACTCCAGAGCCGGAGAAACTTTTAGAAATAGAAGTCCATATTCCGAGTACTTCTGGGGCGGACAGCAGTAAAATGAATCCAGTGTCAGAAAACACTCTGAACAGACTACGAGTTGGGCTGAATGATCCAAAAGAAACAGAATACGAACCAGCTTCAGGTAATATTTTATTCAGCAAAGTTTTGTCTTTTCCTTGGTTTATTGTCTTTTAATTTTGATCACGCTTCTTTGATTCCAACAGTTGTAGGAACTGCACCGGCAATGAGCTCGACTCAAGCCCCACTTGTCTAGACTGATATGGGTGAGGGGAGCTCACATTTGCCTAGTTCCCCAAAAGCACCCACTTTAGCTCCCAGAATAGAGGCTACTCCTGCTCCTTCCTTTACAGTTGCAGCGACTTCCGGTTTTGAAACAGGGATAGCAAAGGTCATGGGGATGTATTCAGAGATTATTTATTCATATCTGGATACATTCTCCAGGCGACTTATGAAGGATGAAACTATGCCTTTTTCGAATCTTCGAGCGGCGATTAGTTTCCCGCTTTTAGCTTTGAGACAGGCTGGTTATGAGACCCAGTGTGTCTTCTTTGAGCATCTCCTGGATGATTTAGAAGCAACCATCCATAAGTACTGGAAGATCAAAAAGGAGGATATTAAGTCTTTGACTGCAGCTGAGATTGCCCAATTAGAAAGTGAAGCTCAAGCTCAGCATACTGCTTTGAAAGAATTCCTCTCTCTGTCTTCTGAAGAGTTAATGGCGAAATATGAAGAAATAATAACCACTCATCAGAATATGGATCGTTTGGAGAAAGATGAAGCATCAAAAGCTGAAGAGCTTAAGAAGTTGAAGGAGGAGCTGGCTCGTCTTCAGGAGCGAATTGCCTCCATGGAAAAGGAGCAATCGGAGATTGCCACTACTCGTATATCTGAAGCTGAACGCTGTCAACTTTTACAGCAAGAGCGGGAACTGATGCAGGCTAATCAGATTGAAGAGACAAATCGTCGTAGCTCTATTATCATAGATTATGACCAACGAATGGTTGGAGTTGAAGCAGCAGAGCGAATCCATAAAGCTCATGAAGAAAAGATGAATAATGTAATTGTTCGTATTCAGGAGATAATTACTTCTCCTAAATAGATCTTTTATATTTTTCATGTGTTGAATTTTTGATACCTACTTGTAATCAATATTTTGACTTTGATTGAAGAAATGAATATCTTGACTTGATTTCAATTCTGTGGATGATATTTTTGTAGAAAATATGTTCAGAGGTAAATAATACATGACATATTTCAATAGAATAAAATATACAAATGAACTTTGTAATTTTATCAGATGATATTAAACCAAAGATAATTTTAGTTTGATACTGATTAGAGAAAACAGAATTCAGATATAAAGATATCTTTGGACTCTATTTTCCATGATCTTTGAACTCGGAAATCAAAAGACTAGATATCATTTTCATAGAATAGAAAATATGATACTGAGATAGAAAATTCAGAGGTAATATGGACGTGATTTTCTATACGAGATCTTTATTAAATCCACTAGGGATCTAATAAGACAGAATATCAAATTCTCTGGGAAGATGATACGTGGCAGAATATCAGTTTCCGCTGGGGATAACGATATCGAGATAACTTTTGTAGGGAAGAATTAACTCTGATTTCATATTCGCTGGGGAATAATGAAAATATTATATATTGATGAAATTTATACATAATATTTTTTAAGAATTTGCCATTGATAGGCATCATCGTGACTTTACCATCCATAGAGGCAAGCTGATATGCTCCATTAGAGAAGACTTTGTTTACTACTAATGGACCTTCCCATTTCGCGTCGAATTTGCCTTTGCTCGTATGTGTCATAGTCATAGGACGTCTGACGGTAAGGACCAGTTCTCCCTTCTGATATGCTCTGACTTTTACTTTCCGGTTAAAAGCTTTTAAAATTCGGGCCTGATACAGTTCGATATTTTGTTGAGCATACAATCATTTTTCATCTAGAGCTTCCAGCTCTTAAAGTCGAAGACGATCATTATTTTCTGTTGTAAGTTCATTGGAGATTACGATTCTCAGAGAAGGAATCTGGATCTCAAGGGAAAGAACAGCTTTACACCCATATACCAAAGAGAAAGGCGTACATCCAGTCGCATTGCGAACTGTGGTGCGGTAGGCCCATAAACATTCACCAAGCTTCTCGCTCCAGTTGCGTTTGTTGGAAGAAATGAACTTTTTCAAGAGTTTGATGATTGTTTTATTGAAAGCTTCTGCCAATCCATTAGCTGCTGGATTATATGCTGTAGAAGCTAAATTATTGATTCGATGGTCGTTGCAGAATCGAGTAAATTTCTGACTGACGAACTGCGGTCCGTTATCATGAATAATATGTCGAGGAACACCAAATCGATAAATGACATGATGTTTGACGAAGTTGATGACATTAGAAGTTTTGACTTCATATAACGGGATTGCTTCAGCCCATTTGGAAAAGTAATCGGTTATTGCTAAAATAAACCGATGTCCTTTTGATGATGGTGGATTGATAGGACCAATGACGTCCATGCCCCAAGCCTCAAAGGGCCATGATGCCGCTGTTGGATGTAAGAACTCTGATGGTTGATGGATAAAGTCTGCATGAATTTGACAGGCTTTACATTTCCGAGCATATTGAATGGCGTCAGCCACCATCGTGGGCCAATAATAACCCATGCGTCGGATACGATCTTGAAGTTTAGGACCTGGTTGATGGACTCCGTAAACACTATTATGTGCCTCACGGATAATCTGTTGTGCTTCTTCACCAGCGATGCATCGGAGGAGAAGACCGTCGTAGGCCCGACGATATAGTGTCTTCGTTGTATGATTATAATAGAATCTGAGAGATCGACGCCGGATAGATGCTGCTTCGCTCGGATTATCGGAAAGTATGTCATACAACACAAAGTCTAAAAATGGACGTCTCCAGTCTTTAGTTATGGCTTCTGTTTTGTTAGAAAAGACATATTCCATAGTAGAATCGAAAGAAGACGAGGACACTCTGTCAAACCTTAATCCAGTGCTAAGGTTGGATGAAAATTCATCAAGGTTGAGAGAATTTTCGTCTGGATTATGGGGAAAACCCAAAGCCAAATTATTCTCAACATAGAATAGTTCTCGGTTATGAACCACTATCACTTGCTGACGTCTGATTGGTATGGCTAACACAGCGGCAAGATTAGCCAAAGCATCGGCTTCTGCATTATAGGCTCGTCGAACGTGTTCAATAAAGAAACCTTCAAAGGAGGAGGCCATAGAGAGTGCTGCTCGATGATAAGGTATCAAATCTTGATGACGGACTTCATACGTTCCTCTGATCTGATTGATGATAAGCTTGGAGTCTCCATAAACTTCTAAATATTGAATATCCAGATGTTTAGCAAGTTGAAGACCGATAAGCAATGCATTATATTCGGCTATATTGTTTGAACATGATTGATCCAGAGAATAAGCCCTCTGAATAGTTAGTCCTTCTGGGGATACGAGAATAATCCCAACTCCGGCGACAATATCGCCATTAGGACCTATTCTAGATGCTCCATCAAAGAATAGACGCAGGTAGGAGTTTCTTCAAAAACCAGATTCGAATCCAGAACTTCATCTGGAATCTCATCATATAATTTAGAATCTTCTGGAACCGCATGAGCTACCAGAAAATCAGCAAGAGCCTGTCCTTTAACTGACTTTTGAGGAATATAATGCATATCGTATTGAGCTAACAAGATTCCCCAATTAGCTAGTCTAGAGTTGAGAATACCGGGTTTCTTCATCATAATCCTGATGGGATTCACTCTGGAAATGACGTGAATCATTTGACCGATAATATAATGTCGCATCTTCTGAACGGCAAACATTAATGCTAGGCATTCTTTCTCGATTGGAGAATAACGCAGTTCAGCACCTGTTATTGTGCGACTGAGATAATAAATAGCCTGTTCATGGCCATCTTTATTTTTCTGGACGAGTAATGCACCGAGAGAATGATCCATGGCTCGAACATATAGAAGGAATGGTATTCCCGAGATTGGAGGTACCAAAATCGGAGGGTTCATGAGATACTGTTTGATATCGTCAAATGCTTTTTGACATTCTTCGTTCCAGATAAAAGATACACCTTTCTTCAGAAGTTTGTTGAATGGTCTGCAGCGTCCTGATAAGTTGGAAATGAATCTCCTGATATAAGCAATTCTTTCTTGAAATCCTCGTAGCTCTTTTAAGGTGCGTGGAGGACGCATCTCTTGAATGGCTTTGATCTTCTCAGGATCCACGTGTATACCTTTAGCGGTAATGACAAAGCCGAGAAATTTGCCATTAGAGACGCCCAGGAAGGACTTAGCAGGGTTCATTTTAAGTTGATGCTGACGTATTAAGTCAAAGATAGTCTTCAAATCTTGGATATGATCCTCCTTTCGTCGACTTTTGACTGCAATATCATCAATATAGCATTCGACTATTTTTCGGAGATGTTCGCGGAATATAGTGCTCATTGCTCGCTGATATGTTGCTCCTGTATTTTTGAGACCAAACGGCATCACTGTATAACAGTATGTACCAATCGGCGTTCTGAAGGAAGTATGTCTCTCGTCATCTGGAAATATTTTGATTTGATTGTACCCCGAATACCCATCCATGAATGACATTCGTTCGAAACCACACGTGTTAAACATCGGTAATTGGAAGAGGAAACTCGTCTTTAGGACAAGTCGCATTGAGATCGCGAAAGTCTATACAGACTCAGATCTTGCCAGTCTTTTTGAGGACAGGAACGATGTTAGCCACCCATTCAGGATGTTGTTCCTCTCGAATAAATCCGGAAGCCATAAGCTTGTTGACTTCAGCTTCAATTGCATCCATAATATCTGGACGAAATCATCGTTGTTGTTGTTTGACCGGTTTAGTATTTGGCATGATATTAAGTTTATGCGTTGCAATCTTTGGATCCAGCCCTGGCATATCCTCATAGCTCCAAGCGAAGACATCGATATAATCATGAATAAGCTTGATCATGTCTTGCTTATCTGTTTCTGAAAGACTTTCGCTGATGAATATTGGTTTAGGGGATCCCTCCTCACCAACATCAATTTGGATCAATTTATCTTCAGTGGGAGGTTCTCTTTGCTCGAATCTGAATTCCTATTGGTTGTCTAATCTTTGAGCCCATTGTTCCAATTCGGGTGATATTTCAAAATTATCTTCATCTTCATCATTTTCTTGCGGACCGTCGGCGGAGGCCATGTTGATGGATAGAGTAGAACGATGAAAATCGCCAATACTTGCGTCAGAATCCCAAAAGAATGAATCGGAAGAATCGGATCGTTCGTCTCTGTCAGAGTCTAGATCCTCATGGACTGTATTGATGAAGGGAGTAGGAGTAATGTAACCCAATCCGCATTTTGTCCTTCCGTATTTTAGAGGAGGAATTCGAACAGGCATTCTTCTTCCTCTTCCATTACTGAGGCAGGTTCTAAAGTCATAGCCCATATTCTTAATAATGTTTTTGGACTGTTGACTATAGCGACATAGTTGTAACCTTCCAGTATCATCGTTTTTGTCGTCGTCTTCCAGATTAGGAGGATTCTGGGGCCCCTTACAGAAGAATATTGGAACTTCTCCTGACTTTCTAATAGGAACAAAGAAGTATGAATTTTGTACAGACTCTAATGATACTTCTATACGAAAAGTTTGCACAACTCCTATAGTTAGTGGCTCTAAGCTATCTAGCAAATGTAAATAACTTTGTACATGATTACAGACATCAATATACTGTAAAGGAGATGCTTTATTAATATCAGATGCTGTATATACAGGAGAAGGCTAAGCCTTAGTAGATTTAGTCAAATTAATGACTAAAGGGGGAGAGGAAGAGCGAGCAGAAGTTTTATTTCGATTAAGGTCGATAACAAAAGGCTCAGAAGAGGTGAGCTCCCTTGAAGAGGATCGTGGATAAGTAGTGCATCCACTGACTGGAATGACTAGAGTATTTGGTCTAGCCTGAGAAGATGGTGAGAGAGTGGTGTGTCCACTGACTGGGATTATCAGCGAACCTTGTAGAGCTTGGGAGGGCAATGAAGTGGTACGTCCACTGACAGGAATTATCAGTGGGCCTTCTTCAGATGATTTAGCAGACTGCGGAGGAGTGATACGCCCTTTTACAGGAATAACCAAGGTGTCAACTGTTGATGTTTTATCATCATCCATAGCTTATAAGACTTTTGAATATTCATCTTTGTACATGCGAGAGTCACTGTAGTAGGATTCGACTCCTCGGAAAGGATTAATGTCTGCGACTTCCTTTTGAACTTCTCTATTTTCATCAATGTATTTGAAGCACTGGTGAAGAGTGGATGGGACAATATTGTGTTCATGGAGGAAAGGTCTTCCCAAAAGCAGGTTGTAAGATCCAACTAACTCAATCACGTAAAATGTGACACTCGACCGGAAATTGCCTATTTGTATTTTTAGGCAAATTTTCCCCAGAGGTTCGCTCTTGCCTTGATTGAACCCCAAAATGGTAGTGACTGTCTTGGTTAGACGATAAACTGGAATCCGTAAGGCATCCAAGAGACTCTTAGGCATAATACTTAGAGCTGATCCTGGGTCAATTAGAATGCGGTTGACTTTCATCGTGTCAACTTACCCAGTGAAGTAAAGAGGCCGATCATGACGGTTGTCTTATAGAAGCATATCGTCTTGGGTAAAAGTGATATTCGGAATGAATTCCAAGACACTGTTGCAATGTAGGCAAGTCATCGGCTCTGCTTCCGACTTCTTCAGATGAGTTAGGCAAGAGTCTGCTTGCAGTAGAGCTTCACTTAACGTTTCTCGAGTTTCCTTGGATAAACGTAAGAGCTCGAAGATGGATAATTTGGCTGGAGTGTTAGCAAGTTGAGCCAGAATGTCAAAATTATATAGTTTTTGCAATCCGGGAAGGAGAGACTTCTTGATTGGTTTATCGAAGCGGGCATGTTGCTTCCCTTTGTCGGTTGTTGTTGGTTTAGATGGAATCGTCTCATCAGGAGCACTTGAAGGTCCTTCGTTAGAAATGGGTGCTGGAGCTACAACCGGAGGGACATCAGAAGTTTCTTCAGGAACTTCAGCATAATCTTTCAAATATGTTTTTCCTGACCGGGTTCCGGAGAGAGCTTCAACTTCAGGCTCAGGTTCAGAGTCTATTGAAACCATATTGCAATCCTTCGTCTTGTTCTTGGTTTTTTGGTGCTTGATAATAGCTTTAGTCCAGAAACCGAGACCAACACGAGATTGATTATGTCTCAAAGTGAGGGCTAGAGGTGCTCGGAGTCCTTTGCCGGAATTCAAACCAGGAGCAGTGGCTAGATCATAACCCATCTTTGCCATTAATTTACGAGATTGTGAACTATATAGATGAAACGCCGGTTTGTATCTGTCTTCGGATTGAGGTATAGTTTCTGCCTCTATAGGGGGTGATTGTCATGCTAGGATAAAAGTAGAGGTTAGAGAAAGATTGGGTATGATGCTAGAAGTTATATGGCATGACTTAGTCTTCCCAGGTTTCTTTTTAGACAGAGGGGACTTCTGAGGAGAAGAAAAAGACATTTCAAACTCTGCCACTAAATCGGGGTGGATCCACATAATCTCTCCCTTTTTAGTGGTGACGGGAACAAGTCCTTCATTCTGGGCTGGTGGAATATTCACAACCTCGAGAGTTGCTTTAGGGATGGGGACAATCCCATTTTCCACCAATAACGGAGGGAAGTCACCGAACTGCATCGAAATCACATTTGCTGTGACTGTCTTATCTTTAGGTGTTAGTGTCACAACTCCTGATTTGATCATTTCTTGGATCTTTCCTTTTAACACGAAGCAAGACCGGATTGTATGACCCAGCATTCTGTGATATGGACAGTATTTTGGATGATCTGTCTTGTTGGCTTTATCAGGCTTTTTTTATCTCTGGCAGTTGTATCTTGTTACCTTTGAGCAAGCATTCAAAGATACCCTGAACATCGTCATCGTCGAAAGAATACTCTTCCTTCGGCCGAGGAGGTCTCTGTTGTTGATTTGTTGGAGCTGGGGTAGCTTGGGTAGTCATTATCTCTTGACTATTGCTCTGGAGATTGACTTCAATAGCCTCTTTTCTTTTGTGATTGTTGGGTCGAGCACTATTACCAGTACTCTGATTTGATTCCTTGGGAGTCATTTGTACCCCCAGGCCTTTGAAGGTCTCAGTACTGACTTCGGCGGCTTTGGTACTGACGATAAAAGAAGGCCAATCTTGGAATTGAGTGGACCCAGTCCACATGCTGATGATTGGTAAGAGATTCAACTTGCAAGTGTCGATAGTAATAGCATCGGGAGTTCCGAGAGGCATTTTGAGGGCTTCTTTTCTGAATCTTTTAATGAAGCTCTCCGTGCTTTTATTATTTTTCTGTTTAATTCTTATGAGGGCCGACATGGTCATGTCATTGACACCTTCATAGGATCGTTCTAGAAACATCTGTTTGAATCCAGCAAATGAAGTAATACACCCATCAGGGAGACTTCGATACCATTCATAAGCGGTTCTTTTAAGACAACCGATGAATACCCGAGTGAGGAGGGCATCGCTTGGTTGTAACTGATCAGTCATTACTTCAAAGTGATTAATGAACTGACTTGGGAAGGTAGTCCCATCAAAGAAAGAGATGGTCGGAGGTTTGTATTTTGGGGGATACGATACCTCCTTCCATTGTATGGGATAAGGCTGCTTGATACCTAATCTTTGTAAGCCATCTTTTTGCTTGAATGCTTCGAACTGAGACCGAAGATTTTTCAACTCTTCAGTGACAGCTCCGGAAGATTGCGGTGTTATTGCTTGTTGAGTATAATTGGGAGGAGGGACTGCAGCATATGTATCACCCCCAGCTCCGGACTGACTTAGAGTGAGTTGTACAGGAACATTAGACTGTACCCCCGGAATAGTAGAGGGTTCCGGATTTGGGGCAACAGGAGTATTTAATACCACTGGTGGTACTGTTGGTTGAACTTGTTGAGTTCGTTGTTGAGCTTGCATAAGAGTATGCATAGCAGTCAATGTATCTGCCATAGCTCGCAACTGTTGTTCCAAGGAAGAGATCCTCTGTTCATGAGCTTTAGTGCTAGTCGAAGGCTCTTGATTACCATCTACCATATAAGTGGTAATTGTTCGAGGAATAGACGATGAAACAGTATATTCTGAATTATCGCTGTGAGAATCAGCCTCTTTCCCGGGGCTATTCACAGGAGTCAATACCGAGAAGTTGGACTCTCCAAGGAAGTCCTCTGTGATCTCCGGATATCACTTGGATAAGAAGAAGAAGAGACCCTGGTCGAGGCTCCGGTCCTGGATCGGGTGCCGAGGTAAACACCATCTTCAGAATCTGACATAACATCCGATCGTATTCTACCCCCAATATTTCTGGAAGTCATGTTGACAGAAGCATAAAGAGGTTCGTCTTCGTCCAGTATTGGTTCATGTTGAATCCGTTCGAAAATAGATCGTCTTTTTGGTGAACAACAACACTGAATCACAACCCGAGGTTGGAAGTTATAACCATACTTTTCATGGCAAATATGAGCAATGTCATAGCCAGATGGAGTGTCGATTCTCCGCTTGTTTTGCAAATATTTCCGGAGATCTGTAGGAACAGATTGGGAAGTACTTTAAGATAGTTTCTGTGTAGAAACTTATCTTTTATTCTTCTGTCTTCTCGGTTCTTGAGTGTATAAAGACCGATTAATTTGAGCGATATAGTTCTTGGCATATTCTGCATCAGGGTCTAGTATACTTGTCTCAGTTTGATAAGGCTTCTTTATACCGAAAGTGGAACCGAGATGATTCTGGTTAAGCTTGTTACGAAGATCCGTAGGAGATATGACTTTAGTATCAGTCTTGAATACTTGTAATTTGCCTTTCTCAGATCGGGAAATTTTGAGAGAAGGAAGATGGACATTATTCCGACTGGGAGTCGGTAATAATCCATCTTTAGAGGAAGTAGCCAAAAGGCGTTTTCCTTTGTTTGATCTAGTAAAAGTACTTATCAAATTAACTCCAAAGGTAAAGACCTTAGGAGTAGAGGAGTTGACTAAAGAGTCTTTCTCCTTGGTTGGCACAAGATGTGCAAGTTGTGGGAGAATCATTTGTATGTTCTGTGGAAGAGAACCCCCAGCCTGATTTTGAGAAACAGTCAAAGGACTGTATTGGTTGTCATACGCTGATTTCAGTTTGGAATTCTGGTCATACGCTGCCTTTTTACTAGCATACGCTGGCTTTGGCTTAGCGTACGCTGCCTGCTGTTGGCTTTTGTTGTACGCTGCCTTTGCTGTATGCTGCCTTTTGACTGCCATACGCACAGAGTCATTAATGGCTAAAGAGCCGACTGCTGTCGTAAGGGTAGAAGGAGAAGAGACTTTGACATGTCTAGAGATGGTTTTCCTTGGACACGCTGACTTGGTTAAAGAACCCACTTTGTCAGCGTGACTAGGAGAAGCCACTGTTGCCGTGTTCAGAGAAGCCGAGGCGTGCTTCGTTGAAGTTGGAGACATGTTCTTGTCAGCGTGAGTGACAGAAGCGTCTCGGGCCGTCGAAGAAGACTTAGGGACATAGACAGAGCGTCCCTTCTTCTTGGCAGCAAGGAGAGCGGAGGAAGCAGTTCGGCCCTCCTTCGCTTTGAGCATTTTTTTTAAGCAGATTGGTCGAATTGTACGACCATCACTTTCTTTGTCGAGCCGATCGACGAAGTATCGTATTGAGTTGTTGCTATCTCGTTGGAGAAGACAGCTTTCCCCAGCAGAGTCGCCAATTTGTTTTCCATAAATAAATTCACTTTATTTATTGTGTTTCTGAGAAAATTACAACTATAGGAATCTGATCTAGAAGACAATCACTTTATCCCTTGGACGATGCGATGAAGAAAACTCGAACTTCGAAGAACTTGGACAGCAACTAGGCAATCTCTCTGTTCTGTCTGAATTGAATGTAGTATCTGATGAAGATGAAGAAACTCTCTTTTATAGAGTTCTGGATAACTGTTCTGAAGCATACGATCAGTCAGTTACTTGACGTGTGCATAACTGCAGGGATGCGTGGCGAATTCTGATGGAGACACATTAGAGTGCGGTTGAAAGTAGTGGAATATATCTAGGAGAGATTGATGGCATGGATGCCACGTTGCATAACTTCTGAATAAGTGGGTAACTGAGTACAGGACACGTGAGAACGTGTGTTGACTGTACGATTTAAAGTCATCCTGAATGCATTTGCTGTGATACGCTGTCTTTGTTGAAGAGGAGTCATACGCTACCTTTTGAAGACATATGTCCATATACTGACTTGGATAGTATAGAGTCATATAAAGCTGATATGCTCACTTTATTAACAAGGAGTCGTATGGAGTCCATACGCTCACTTGATTGATAAGGAGTCGTATGGAGTCCATACGCTCACTTGGTTGACAAGGAGTCGTATGGAGTACATACGCTCACTTGGTTGACAAGGAGTCGTATGAAGTCCATACGCTCACTTGGTTGACAAGGAGTCGTATGAAGTCCATACGCTCACTTGGTTGACAAGGAGTCGTATGAAGTCCATACGCTCACTTGATTGACAAGGAGTCGTATGGAGTCCATACGCTCACTTGGTTGGCAAGGAGTCGTAAGCATTGAGGGAGTAGACACGTGGCTGTCCTCAATCTTCTCAAATATGACACGTGGTTGTCCTCAATCTTCTCAAATACGCCATATCTTCTAATAATTGACAAATATCTCTCGAGCGTCGTGTTGCAGATATGATGGTTGACAGACTGTCAAAAATGACATTAATGATGGCTATGCATTTATGATGGCTGATGAGCTGTCCTCGTAAGAGACAAAATCAATTCTCGAAAACCCATACGACGGTTAATCTTCATAGGGCAGCTGTCTTTGCACGAAAGACAAAGTGTCAGATTCATCCTCCATTAAACATATGCTGTGCTGTCATTCAAGAAATAATAAAATATTTACTGAGCGTACGGCTTTGGCTGAGCGTATGGCCTTGAGCGTATGGCTTTGGCTGAGCGTATGGCTTTGAGCGTATGGCTTTGGCTGAGTCTTATGTCAGCGTGTCATAATTTTTCATACCCTACAGCTACGTAGTCGATTATTTGGCGAGAATTGTGTAGGAATTTGGTGGTATATTTCTTCGACTACGTAGCGACGGATATTCAGTCGGATAATCAATAATAGCGACTAATTGGCGACGGATTATTAGCTGTCGCTGTTCCGTCGCTAAATTTACGTTCCAGACTTAAATAAAAAGGCGGGAGGAACTTTTCGCATTCCCTCCAAATTCAATCTCTCTCCTCTCTCACTCTCTCTCTCGCGGCTTCGGTGAACGGCGTCGGCGTCCTCTCCTCTCTCCCTCCCGAAGGTAATCCCCTCTTTCTCTCTTTCTCTCTCTCTCTGTGTCGTAGTTTGTCGACGTAGGGGCAGCGGGGGCGGCAGGCTTGGGGACATTCGGGCTTGGGGCGGGGGCGTCGGGGGCTGGGCGGCGGGCTTGGGGCGGGGGCGTCGGGGGCTGGGAGGCTGGCTTTGGACGGGGGCGTCGGGGGTTGGGTGGCCGGCTTGGGGCGGGGGCGTCGGGGACTGGGCGGCGGGCTTGGGGCGGGGGCGGGGGCGTCGGGGGCTGGGCGGCGGGCTTGGGGTGGGGGCGTCGGGGGCTGGACGGCGGGCTTGGGCGGGGGTGTCGGGGGCTGGACGGCGGGCTTGGGGTGGGGGCGTCGGGGGCTGGGCGGCGGGCTTGGGGTGGGGGCGTCGGGGGATGGGCGGCGGGCTTGGGGCGGCAGGCTTTGGTCGGGGGCGGCGGGGGGCTTTGCTTATCAAATTCATCTGAGTTTATATATTGGCTAAATAATGTGTTATCCATATTGGGTGTTATCCATTACTTTGGTGGTGTTTGGATTTGTAAATGTGAATATGGAGTTTGGGTTCATGGTGTATATATTCACTGTGTCAAGGACAGTGCCAGTTCTTCATCTGCATAAGTCAGTTGTGTGCTTCTATATAGATGTATATATCTATACATCTAACTGTGATATACATATATATGTGTATGTGTGCTTTAGAGAGTGAGGAATGAAAGGCAGGCCTATCTACTATGCCACGGCTTGGGGTGTAATGTGTGATTGTAGACATGGTAGAAATTATAGGTAATTAATGCTAGTGTGACTAGACTAAGGTAGTGCTTGCTAGATAATAAGGACAAGGTTCACAATATCGGTATCGAAATCGGTTTCGGACTATTCCTATGAGTATTGGTATCGGCGATATCGGTAGTATCGGCGGTATCGTATCGGAGTATCGGACTTTGGTATCGGAAAACAAATAATTATTAACAAATTATTTACATTTAAAAACATATATTTTATACATTTAGGCATAATTTTAAGTATTTCAGCGTTATTTCTTAGTAGTTTTGAAATTATATGAAATAGTAGTCACCCTTACCGATTGGTTTTGCCGAATTGACCGGAACAAAGACCCCCAATGTCGGTATCGGTCAATATTTGGTATCGGTCGGTATCGGGTCGGAGAACATGCCAAACCGTATCGGTATCGGCCGTATCGGATCGGTATCGGCCGATACTTTAAACCATGCTATCGGTATCGAACTATTGGTATCGGTATCGGTATCGCACTATCGGTATCGAACTATCGGTATCGGTATCGCACTATCGGTATCGAACTATTAGTAACAACTGTATTTAGATTTTTCTCTTCTCGAGCTAGAATACTAGCGGATCCACCAGTTACATGATTATATACTAATTCTGTTTAGTTTGTCTTACTATACAGATTTTTACATCTAATCTGTGATGGATCGTTATTTCGTTGATCGTACATGGATGTACAAACGACAACACGAGAGCAGAATAGGTGTGAGTGACGATTTTCAGGCAGGCGTGGAAGTATTTCTTAAGTATGCCATGAGCAAAGCTCAGTTTATGGACGGTAACAAAATCAAGTATCCATGTCGAAATTGTCGCAATAGACGTTACGAAGAAGTGGTGAGTGTAAGAGATCATTTGACCCGTAAGGGTTTCGTACGTGATTACGGCCTGTGGTCATCGCAAGGTGAACTATATGCCGAAAGACAGGTTACGAATGCTGCTACTTATGCTTTTGATGATAATACTGCAGCAGATTTTGTCGTCGATGACGACGAATGCTCCGTTGATTATGGAGACGTGCAGAACCTTGCACGAGATATGGTGTACGATGCGACAGGGCCTAATTTTGATCCGGAGGATCCTAATCCCGAGGCGAAGGAGTTCTATGATATGTTTCAGGATGCTGAAACTTCTTTATATCCTGGTTGTGATTCACATTCCGTACTGTCAGTGACGATGCGGTTGTTGAACATAAAGTCCGATTTTAACTTGCCACAAACTTGCTATGATCGGATTACACAACTAATGAAGGAGGTGTTACCGAAGGAATCAAAAGAGCTTCCAAAAAACTTCTACAAGTCGAAGATGATGGTCCGACAACTGGGACTGGGGTACGAGAAGATAGATTGTTGTCGCAATGGATGCATGTTGTACTACAAGTAGAACGAGGATGTAGAAAGTTGCCGCTTCTGTAATGCGGATCGTTACAAGGAAGTCAGGAGAAAAGGAAAGTCAACTAGAAAACGACGTCCTTACAAGTATATGCATTACTTGTCGATTATGAAGCGCTTGCAGAGGATGTATATGTCTCAGAATACAGCAGAACACATGACGTGGCACAACGAAGAACGCACAAAGGACGATGGAGAATTGTCACATCCTTCGGATAGAGAGGCGTGGAAATATTTTGATTTTTGCCATCCAGATTTTGCTGCAGAGCCCAGAAATGTACGCATGGGGCTATGTTCTGATGGATTCGCCCTTTTCGGGCAGTCGGGATCTCAATACTCCTGCTGGCCGGTCATTCTGACCCCTTACAATCTGCCACCATAGATGTGTATGAAGACTCCTTATATGTTCTTGACAGCTATCATACCGGGTCCCAAAAATTCGACGAAAAATATCGATATATATTTACAGCCATTGGTGGATGAGCTAAAATAGCTGTGGGAGATCGGCGTCACGACGTATGATATTTCCAGGAAACAGAACTTTCAGATGAGAGCTTCACTAATGTGGACAATCAATGATTTTCCCGCATACGGTATGCTGTTGGGATGGAGTACTCACGGCACCCTGTCTTGTCCGATATGCATGCAAAATAGTAAGGCGTTCCGCCTTAAGCATGGAGGAAAAACTTCTTTCTTTGATTGTCATCGTCAATTTCTGCCCGCGAGTCTTCCTTGGAGAAAGAACAAGGACGCATTTAGAGCTGGAAAACAAGAATTTTCTCATCCGCCTGCCAGATTGTCGGGATACGATATTTGGGAAGATGTAAAAGATTTGCCCACTGTAATGGAAGATCCATCGAACAATCGTGTCGATGGGTTCGGACAAACCCATAACTGGACCAAACGGAGTATCTTCTGGGACTTGCCTTATTGGAAAGATAATCTTATAAGGCATAATCTTGATATTATGCATATCGAAAAGAATGTGTTCGATAATGTCTTCAATACCGTCATGGACGTTAAAGGAAAGACGAAGGACAATCCAAAAGCAAGACAAGACATTGCCGAGATATGCAAGCGTCCTTATCTGAACTTGATACAAAGGGGAGCTGCTGGACAATTAAGTAAGCCGATAGCACAATACACATTGAGCAAGGAAGATAGATTAATAATCTGCAAGTGGGTATCTACTTTAAGATTTCCCGACGGCTATGTGTCGAATTTGTCTAGATGCGTTGACCTCAATGAACGCAAGCTAACGGGAATGAAGAGTCATGACTGCCACGTGTTTATGGAAAGATTACTGTCCATTGCTTTGAAAGAGTTGTTGCCTTCTGCTGTATGTTGAAGATATTGTTGAGGAAAATAGAGGGGAAGAAGAGGTTGATACACAAGACTTAGTTGTCAACCAGGAGAGAAAGAGGCATCTTGTCCCAAATTTTGAGGCAGAAGAAGAAGAAGAAGAAGAAGAAGAAGACAAAGAAGAAGAAGAAGAAGAAAAAGAAGAAGAAGAAGAAGAAGAAGAATTTGATGGGGATGAGGATACAGATGAAATCGACGATGAAGATAAGGATGAGGATGAGGATGAAGAGGATGATGATGAAGACGAGGCCGAGGATGAGAACGAAGACGATGATTAGGTTAAATATTGTGGTATATTAAAAACACTTCCAATTACGTGAATTATGTTTGACCTCATAAAAGCAATTACGTGAATTCATGTTTTTTTCATTCGATTATTTACTTATTGCAGATGGCACTCCTAGTCTTTTTCGTCGCGGCGGCACTCGTCTCCCTACTGGTGGTATGTATATTTTAGTTTAGTTTTTTATATCTATTTACACTTTTATATTGTTAATTATGTTTATGTGTTCTATTTACAGGTCATGATGGCTGGCCGTGGTCGTGGTGCTGGTGGTGGTGGTGGTGGTGCGGGTCGTGGTCGTGGTCGTACTGGTGCTGGTGGTCGTGGTCGCATTCAAAGTTTCCGGGATGTGACCCCATCGAGCGAGCCCGACCCGGAGAGTACCCGGGCACAGACGTATCCCACCCTTGATCGACCACTTCATCGAGGCATGAGTCCGGATCTGCTAGCGGATCCGTTCCGCTATCGGAACCACCAGCAGCGGATCCACCAGGGGATGACCCAGTTACTGCACAGTGGGCCCCGGAGTACCCCCATACTCGGTTCCATCCGGTTACTGGGGAGTACATACGTGGACTCACGGATCCTCCGACGGCACCAGAGAGGCCGAGAGGCGAGTTCCGACGAGAGCTATGGCCCGCGGGGACCTCGTAAGTAAATTTAAGTTAATTTATTAAATTTCTTTCATTTATTCAAGTTAATAATCCAATCGTTTCTTCTTTGTAGGTTTTTTCCGTTTAATGTTGGCAGGGCCCTTAGAGAAATTATCAGGGCTAACTTCCACGGTCCCTACCTCAACTTTTCGTCGGTGCCCCCAAACATGCAGTACGTCTGGCTCGACGAGTTGAGGGTATATATCTATATCTTTTGATTAAGTCTATGTGATTATTTAATCAACCATTTTTTAAATTACGTGATAATTGATTTTTTGTGTTAGACAACGTACTGGTGGCCCCGCATCGCGAGGAGGGGATCCGCAGGACCTACAGAAGTGCTTGCTCGAAGAAGATACGGGATATGATTCATGACCTAAAAATGGGGCATACGAGGCCGAATTGGATACGGCAGGAGTATTATGAGGACCTCTTAGGCATGATGGATACCCCTGCATACAAGGAGAAATCGGAGAAGGCGAAGGTGAACCGATCTGCCGCGGGCCTTCATACGGGAGGATCAAGGTCCCACGCAGCGACACTTGCAGATCTGGTGAGCAACCATAAATTTATTTCACTATCAAATTAGGTATTATTAATTAAAGGAGTTAATTAGTTTCTACGGAAATTTCGTATGCAAGCCCAACGGGCGGTGAAGGAGGAAAGGGCGCCAGAATCGGTCACCATACACGACGTGTTCCAGCATACGCACAAAAGACGGAAGGACGGGAGCTTCGTCGACGAGAGGGCCAAGGAGATTGATGTAAGTACTTATGTTTATGAGATTAACGTTAGAATTAAAAGTATTCGGACTATAACTTAGGTAAACTTAGGATTCATACTTAACTTAGTTAAACATAGGATTTAGATTACAACTTAGGTAAATCTTATAATATAAACACATTCATTTGATAGGCTGCCTATCGTGAGGCCCTTAGTCGGGCTCAGTTAACCGACACCGAGGATGTCGGTGAAATGATGCCCTTCCGGACGCCCTCTTCTTTGGCCGCTTGGAACGACTTGTTCGTAGATAACGTCGGCGGCTTTAAGAAAGGGTTCCTGTACGGAGTCGGCTCCCTTGGGCCATTGTATATGGCGACGCAGAGATTTCCACCGACACCGCCTCCTCCCGTGGCTCGGGCAGACGATGATGTTAGGTCGCAGCTTACGCAGCTGCACGAGGCGGTGTCGTCCTTGCGGAAGCAATTTGCCACGTACTTTCCGCCTGCGTCTGCTGCTGTCGGTCCGTCTGCTGTTGCCGGTACGTCTGCTGATAGTGCTCGTCCGTCTTCTACGGGTCCGTCGACTGCAGGTGTCGGTCCATCTTCCGTAGGCCATCTTTCTTTCAACCCTGATGCCCCTGTGGTACCGCCTACGACTGTGACGTCACTCCTGGATCTCATGTCCGCAGAGCAGCTACGCCAACTTCCGAGCAGTGTCTACGACGGCTTGCCTCCGTACCTTGTGGAGGAATATATTCGTCTGTCGCATATGGGATTACCACCACCAGACAATCGACCTCCTCCTTCTTAAAATGTTGTATTAAGAAAATTTGGATTACTTGTGAGAGCTTTGGATTAATTGTGCTATAATCGGCTTATAGCACCGGATATTATGTTACTCTTTAAGATAATTGATATTTATTTTCTATTAATTTGGTTTGGTCTGTGATTCTTGGATAATTGGTGTGCATTATATATTGGGTCTATGTGATTGTTGGATAATTGGTGTGCATTATATATTGGTTTAGTTTATGCATATATTTGTGAACAGGGAAAGTGCTACAATTGTTTTTTCCCAAAAAAACTCAGTTAGCGACGGACTAGTGACCGTTTAGCGACGAATAATCCCAGTTGCCGACGGTTCGTTGACGGATTAGCCGTTGCTATCTGGAGTTTCTAAAGTGTTTCCAGGTAGCGACGGATGCTCGACGGATTATCCATCGGCAAGGTTCTGGTGGTATAAACTTCGACGGAATAGCGACGGCCTGTCCGTCGCCAGGGCGACTGATAATCAGCCGCTACGCAGTCGCTCGTTCTAGCGACTGCTTTGCGACGGACTATCCGTCGCCATGATACTGGAAATGCCAAGCATTTCCAGAACCTGATCGACGGATAGTCCGTCAGCACACCGTCGCTAATCCGTCGTTCGTTACCGACGAATACCGACGGATGATCGACAGAACGATACGCTCTGATACGCTGTTACGACGGGTTACCGACGGAATTTTACGTCGCTATTGTCTGCACACTTCAGTACTTAATAGTTGAAATGGACGATAGTCCGTCGAAAATACGTCGCTAATGCTTCGTATTGTGACGTCGACAATCCGTCGCTATTCCGTCGTTTGACGACAACTTAGCGACGGGCCGTTATTAGCGACGAGCTGATTGCCGACGGATATTTTTGGCCAAAATTCGTCGGTCATCGGTCGCTATTTGTAATTACCGTCGGTTTAGCGATGGATATGGCCGTTGCTAAATCGATAAATTTTGGTAGTGAGGTAGAAGCTCATCCGTGTCTTCCAAGAAGTATAGTTCATTCCATCTAATAGTGGAGGTCTATTTGTGAACTGTCATTCACTTGTGAATATTGAATTCAAGGCTACCATATGTATACTCTCTAGAGTATTATATTTGAATATAACCTGCTCTGATACCAATTGTAAGCAATTGGAATCAGAGGTTCACAATTGATAATAAGGGTCTACTCTAATGATTTTAGCCAAATAATAGAGTCCTTGCTCTGATACCAATTGTAGGAACAATTGGTATGATAGCAATACCTATATAAAGAGAACCAGCTCTGATACCAATTGTAAGACCGTTGAGTACCTCTAGAGGAGGGTAAATAGAGTGTGTGTACATGTGCAGCAGAAAATAATCACCAATTAAAATATTAAGCAGTTATATATTATGGCAGATAAAAGATGGTAAATAAAATACGGTAAAGTAAGAGTCAAGAATTCAAACTCAGTGAACACCACGATGTATACTGGTTTCCCTCTGAGAGAACTAGTCCAGTCGCGAGTACTCTTGTTCGCTGTTAGTATAGTATGACACAAGCTTTAACTGAGCACTTATAACTTTTACAACACCGTACTTGGTAACAAGTGCACGACCGACTTCACAACACCATGCTTGGTGACGAGCGCACGACCAGCTCCAGAAGGCAATTGGAAAACTAGAACATTTTCTAAATACAGCCTCCGATACAACTCTTCAACATCAAACTCTAGATTAAACAAAAATTATACTGGCTTGGCTAAGAGTCGTAAAGTTTTAGATATAAAAATAAAAAGCTCAGAATACTTTAGATAGAGAAGAGAATAGATGAAATTGGATGATTGAAATGAATGGTAATCTCAACTCTATTTATAGTATTTTTGGGGGACCAAACTCGGGCAGAGTTCGGAGCTAGGATTTCGCATACAAACGTTGGATGCAGAGTTCTGTCAGAGTTCTTTTGGGTCAGAACAATAAGAAATGGACCAAATTTACATAGGTTTTGGGCTTTTTGGAATTGTGGATTTTTGGTATACGTAGGTAGGCTTATTTTTGTTTGTGGACTGAGAAAAACCTAAGCCAGTACCGATCCGATCAATCTCACATTTTTTCTATACTTAATAAAAGGAAAAATACAGAATAAATATGAAAACTAATAGCCCATTTGATGACACCTTTCTCCTGACATTTGAACAGACTCATTTTTCCTTGACGACAATCGTCCAAAGATAAACAGATAGGTCATTGGGTGATTCAGAGAAATCTTCTTATATAATACCATCTTTGGCCTATCATTAATTCTCTATTGCATATCTCCTACTTTGACAAAGCTTGATCATGCTTACTGCATATCTTACAAAAACATGTTAGACGAACAAAACAATATGATTAAGCATAGTAATATTGATATAGTAAACATAAGGACAATGTTATGTTTAAGTAGCAATAAGATAGTGATTATATGAATATTAGTGACTTTAATAGTTAAACTTAACTGATTAGCCATATTCAAAAATATAATGTAATCATTGGACTAACACTAAGGGCTGCTCAGGTGTATGTATTACTCAACTGCGACGAGGATGAAGTGGAGAAGCTCGAGGGGTAAGTAATTAATACAAGGGTAAGTCATTTTAGTTGTGTTGTTTTCAGCATATTTAATGATGTTTTATTGTTTTCAGCACATTTAATGATGAGGTGAGGTCGAGTAGGCCACACATAACAAAAGAAGAACTAGAACAAGAAGTGAGGCATTATTTTCCTTCCTGGTTGAGTGCATATGTAATGAGGACTCTGTAATTACCTTTTTGTATCTACACTTGAGAATGAACTTAATTTCTTATCTTGTGTAGGTCGATCATCCACACGCAAGACTAGAGAATGAGCCTATTAGAACTCTAGCCAAGGGACCAATTTCTACCGTAAAAAACTGGCCAAGCTATTGTGTGAATGGGTTTAAGTTCAAGTCAACAACTTGCCCGATCAGAGACAACTTCCTGGATCTTGATTCCACCAAAAATAGTTGTTTGTGTATCAGATCTTCGAACTACAAAGATTTTGATGCGGACAACGATTTCTATGGCGTCCTACGGGAGATTGTGGAATTGACATTTAGTTATGGAATAGAGCCTACTAAGATTGTGTTATTCAGGTGTGATTGGTTCGATCTGGTCAAGGTTGGAAAATAGACAAGCATGGTCTTGTGGATATAAACTATCGATGTCGATATCAAGCCTATGAACCATTTGTCCTATCAAGTCAGGCTCAGCTCGTGTACTTCACAAGTTATCCTAAACGGGAAACAACAAGGTCAGACTGGTGGGCAGTATGCAAGACCATAGCTAGAAATACCTTTGAGGTTAACGATATAGCTTATCAAGAGGATGAACTACCTCTTGTAACAAATATTATAGAAGTGGACACAACGAAAGTTCTTCATTACACATCTAATTGTGTAGAAGAGGTAGAATTATCCGAAGAGGAAGATGTAGATGAAAGTGAAGATGAGGAAGAAGAAGAAGATGACGAGCTAAACGAAGAAGATGAATTTTCAGAAGAGAATTAAATTTGTGTATTTTCATTAGATGAATACTTTAGTGACACTTTTGTGGCTCCTCCTACTTTTGTGACTATAATGTTTTACATAAATCTGTGATGCTTTTCATATAAAATTTGATTCTATTATATAAATAGGTGATGCTTTTCATATAAATCTATAATGTTTTTCATATAAATATGTGTATTTGTTTTCAAATCATATGTTATTATCAGGTATGGCAGGTAGAGCAGGACGACGTGGAGATAGATATGTTAGGCAGTCCCGTGTGCCTCGGCCGATAGCGGATTCAGATTCTGTACCCTCATCTCTGAGTACCCTATTGTACCATACTGTTCCCGGTCCATCGACGATGCAGGGCATGACGGTACAGGGCATTGCTCGTCCTGGGACGAGCAGTTCCAAGAGGTTCACGACTACGACCGGTACTGATCCCTCTTCTAGCATTCCTCCAACCGACGACCCCAAAGGGGAGAGACGAGCATATAGAGGATGTCAATCAGACTAATACTGGTGAGGCTTCGCATATAGAGGACGACGACCCTCCATGCGTGCCTCGGGACGAGACGCGTATAGTGATTTGGATGGACGAGCCTATGAAGTAAGTTAATTAGTTAATATATATTTCTCAAATGATTATATATGCATATATATTCATGAATTTATTGTTGTATAGATATCGCCTCCTGCAGTACAGAGACATGTGGGGTTATTTCTGAGACAGAACTATGGTGGGCCTTGGATTAACTACTCAGATGCTTCCGAAGATAGGAAGGCCTTTTGGTTGGCCCACTTCAAGGTAAAAAATATGTTTATCTTTAATTTCAATAATCATTTGTGTATATTATTTAACTCTCTCTATTTTACTTATTGTAGAGGACCTATTTCTATCCACCATACCGGGCGACGAAGATCGAGTCTCAGTTTTCTGTCGTCGCCGGCAAGCTCATCCGTGATGCGATCAACGACCAGAAGTCTCGTGATCGCTCCGGAAAATGGATCCATGGTTGGATCCCGCCTGAGCAGTGGACTACGATGAAGGCGAGATTCGGCGAGCCCAGGTACCAGGAACGGTCCGAGAAGGCCAATGTGGCACGGTCGAGCGCAAGTAAGTGGTGTGGTGGCTCAATTCCTATGACGGAGCATTTTTGTCGTCTGGTACATTTCTTTAAATATATTATTTGAAATATAATTGGATAAAGTATTTAATATTAATAAGAAATAATATATTTTAACAGGTAAAAAAGGGTGAGGACGCCAACATGGTGACCGTCTTCCTGATCACCAATCAGAGGGCCGGTGAGTTTATCGATGAGAGGGCCACGCAGACATATGTACGTTCTATTCTTCACCCTTTAATTTACTATAATTTAAAAAACATGGAAATAGATATACACTTAGATGTTAGCAAACACTTAGATATTAGCAAACACTTTTCTAGGCCGAGTTTGTTAGGCTACAAGAGGAGGTGGCTGCTAGTGCGATAGCAGAGGCAGGGGCTGGTACTTCCTCCCAGCCGCCTACAGCTCCATCGCCAGATGAGCTCTGGATGACTGTCGTTGGCGGTCTGTAGAAGGGTACGTACTACGGTACGGGATCCTACGGTGCCTATTTGGCTTCAAAGTCATCCAGGGCCCCCTCTGTCATTGTGCACTCCCCAGCTTTGCAGACGTCGTCACGAGCTCAGGAGATTGGTCATTAGTTTGCTGAGTTGAGTGATGATTTGCTAAAGAGGATTTCTAATAGCCCTGATCCGTACCGCAGAGCGATGATCCGACGATCATCGGATGGATTGATGCACTCGAGCGTAGTATTCAGAAGCTCCGAACTCTGCAGGAGACTACAGCTGGCAGCTTATAGCGATGGCTGAGTCTACGTAGCGCAGACAGATCGACCTGAAGGCATCACATAGGACCATGTCTGCCTCCCTTTCGCAGATACATGCGTCTATTGAGGATAGTTCTCAGAGGATGGTGTGTACCCTTTCTGTACATGTTGAGCGACTACGAGAGCAGGAGCAGATATGCCCTCCTGGTATGTCAGCATCGACGGCTCCGACTCCAGACGTTGTACTGCCTCCTCCTCCTCTGTCATCATTGACGGCGCCGATCCAGGCATTGGACTGCCTCCTCCTACCCCTGTGGTGCAGCTTACACAGCAACAATATGAGTATATGTTATCTTAAATATGCAGCAGCGCTGCTGCGGATCCGTAGTAGTGAGTAGTTTCTTTTATCAACTTTGTATGTATTGGCCCTATGGGCATGGGTGCACTTAGTTCATTTTTTATTTGACTCGGTCTCATGTTTATTTGACTCTGTTTTATATCATTTATATTTGACTCTGCATGATATTTACTTTGTTGGACACGTAATTAGTTCTGTGTATATTTCTGATATATGTCTGTGTTTACAGTGTATGTGTGTGATATGTGTGATATCATTTATTCCTGTATGTGATGTGTTTACAGTGTATGTGTGTGATATGTGTATGTGTGTGAAATGCACTTTGGGAACTATTGACATTTGTGTGCAGGATTTTAGAAACTATAGAAACTGTATTTTATTTTTTTATTTTTCTGCAAATTTAGCGATGTTCTACGACGTTTAGCGACGATTAGCGATGAAAAAATACGTCGCCAACATGTATCGAGACATCGCTATTTTGGTATCGTTGACGTCGCTAATACGATAATGACGTCACTATTTTGAACCTGATGTCGCTATTTTGAACCACTGCCATGTCATCACAGGCGACGTTATTGCGTCACTATATACGTCGCTGATTTTTTATATTGCGACGTGTTAGCGACGTTTTGTAAATACGTCGCTGATTTTTTATATTACGACGTGTTAGCGACGAACTTTTAATCTGTGACCATGTTTTCGGCGACCTATCAATTATGTCGCTAATTTATTTTAGCGACGTATTTAGTGTGATTAGCGATGTTTCGGGACGTCGATAACCAGTCACATTTTGGTAGTGGTTGGTTTAGCTGAGTGTGCCAACGGGGCTCACCAGCACATTTTTATAATGTGCTGACCCCGCCTCCACAGGTAGTGGAGAAGTCTCGGGCGTACGTCTGAACTAAGGCTTTTGAGTTGCTGTTATTTCCTTTCAAGTTACTTTCAATAAAGACGCACAAAGTATTACGGTGCTTTCAAAGATTGTTGCTTAGATTTCAAAATACTAAAGGGGCATGATGTATGGAATGAAAAGTTATTTCATGGCAGCCTATCAGTTGTATTTCTTTTTATGAATCAATGTTGTAGTGCCCCATCCCACTCAGTCAATCAGAGGAATCAAAATGCTGACGGCGCTCGGACAGCCTTGCAACGGCGGCTCGAAGATATTGCTCGGTCGAGGCGACTTTCTCGCTCTGGTAGGGTAGTTTCGGTGAACTCGTGTCATCTTAGCCTTCACATAATAAATCATATGTTTTCAACTTACACAAGTAGGCTTGATAATAAAAGAGACGCATCCACATAGCTAAGGGAATAATCCCAATGGATCAAATTGAGTTAGAATATGAAAAGGTCTAACGGTCGACTTAGAGTTGGTACACAGCATGCTTTGAAAATGACACTCGGTCCTTCGTCTTGTGGCTTGGGAGAAGGAAAAGTTGGTCCTCACCACAAGCTAAGAGTTAGCCTAAGTCATAGGTGTCGCCCGCATAAATACTTCATAAAGCATGCACGGTCCCATCGTCCGAGGCTTGACGCAGTCTTTGCTCGTCAAGTTGATGTATGATTAAGTTAGGCTAAGTGATTCTAGGCGATCAAAGGCATTCTAAGTATTGTCCCATGTTTTCTACTGTTGTCGATATTACTTGGTTTCACGATCATATAGATTATGACTTGGGCGGTGGTGTCGTATAGAGTTCAAGTTGGTTTAAGCCACGATGTCACGGACTTAGTATTTTAAGGCACGGGCCATGGTTGATTAAATTGAGTTGGAAGGAGGGCTTTCAAATAGTCGTTCCTGAGTCAAATGAAATGATAGGGCAAGAAGGAAGAATGCTCGCGACTATGGGTCGTCGAGACGAGGTCTCAGATGTGAGAAGTATTGAACTTGGCCCTGAAAGGAATGGTAACACTATAAGTAGAATGACTGTGTGAGATGTCAGTTCGAGTCGAGTCTTGTATGGTCATTGGACAACTTGTATAAGGTGAGTTTGTTTCTCGAACGACGACCCAGGTATAGAGCCTAAAAATCAAGTTACGCCTTCAATATACTGATCAATGGTCAAGTTGCGTCCCAAAAATCAAGTTGCGCCACTGATATGAAGCAGACTGCGCCACCGATCATATTGCACTTGATATCAGACTGCGCCCAATCTTTTTGTGCCAAAGCCTACGTGGCATCTGACACTTAATGGTCATCATTACCTGACTATACTGACGACTGATACAACAGTGAACGAGGAAAATCTCTTCGAATCCCGTGAATTGTGCCGCTCAAGGAAAAGTTGGTGGACAACTATCTTGTACACTTCGTGAGTTGCACCCAGGCATAATCTAAACAAAATCCTTAGTTGCGCCTGGGCGCAACCTGAACGACTTTTGATCAGAAGCTGCCACGTGTGTAGGAGCCACTCAAATCAAGCGTAGTTTGACTTGTTGACTGAAGCTCGCGCAACATGATAAAGTTAAGACAACTTACATTCTAAAGTAGGATGACGTGGCGCACATGTTACTAATCTCTCAAGACGTATCTACTATCCTGTACATGACCACGCATATCTCAATCATACGATACCATGCATCTAAATACAGTTAGTACACGATTGACAACTAAATGAAAGTTGGCACAACATGAGGTTGGCACAATCCAGTATGGCGCAATCCAGCCTCGCGTACGTCAGAATAACTGCTAAAACAGTTATTTCCTGAACTCTAACAGTTATTTCCTGAACTCTATAAATAGAGCTTCCAATCATCATCAAGAGGAGATCAAGAACTCTTGCAAAATTGCTGTTGTATTCTCCAGAGGCTACAGTCTTCAAGTTCACATAGTCTAAGGGATTAAGTGATCATCTTCTGATAAGATTCCTAAAGTTGTACTTCCCCAGAATTTATTGTGCTTTGTACTCTTTTATATTTTGGAATAAAACAAATTTTTTGTTTTTGCAAACAAAATGACGACTCTGCTGGGGATGACTTTCTCCTCCGACGAGAAAGTGACAACTCAATGTGACATTGCATCGATCGGCAAGACGCAGAAGACTCTGGTTGTTCAAGTCAACCAGACAGCCTACGAGAACATGATCAACACCAAGAGCAACAAGCGCGCGGTGGCTATTGCCAAGAATAGGACTGTGTGGATTCCTAAATCCCCCACAGTTGCTGTTGCCCAGGCGCAACTTGAGTGCTCAATGACCAAGGTGCAATCCGCCTCAGTAGCTCCAGTACAGCCTGTTTCTGTTGCTAGGACACAATCTGCTCCCTCTGCTGCCCATGCATAGTCTACCAAAGTTGCTGCCAAGGTGCTACTAGTAGTCCATAGGACTATGGCACAACCCAAGCAATCTGCTACTCCGACACAACTTAAGGGAACTAGTCTTTTGGCTATACCCTCTTCCAATTCTCAAGTTCTGAACTTAGAGAATTCATGTCCTAGTGCTAATACTAGACAGAACAAAGAAAAAAGTCCTATGGCATTTTCTCAATTGGCGCAATCTATGCCTAAAATGATCACACAGCAGAACAAAGGGAAACGCTTCTTAGCTAACCCTGTTCAAAATAAAGGAAAGCACTCTTTGGTCTTTCCTCAAACTTTCCTGGTCTATGACTCAGAGGAAGATGTATCAGATTCCATTCCTATAAATAGAGGTCCTCGGATCTCTGATACTGGAAAGAATACTGATCACAGAGGTATCTTGCCTACTCCTATGGGGTTTGGTCAAGATCTTCCTACCTTACAAATTTTAAGATCCAAACAAGGAAAATTGAAGGTATCAAAAACAAAGACACCAGGAGCAGAATTTTTAGATTTATGCGCTTGTCTCAATAGGCATCAACCAATATCAGCTTTGGTAAAACATAAGAACCCTATGCCAAAGGCCAATTTGCATCAAAAGCCAAAGTTTGAAAAAAAAGACCCTTCTACCTATGCTAATGAGTTGAGTACATCTTTGTACACTCAAGGAACCAAACACCTGAAGAATAGGAGACTTGTTCCTAACATCATTAAGGAATATGTCCCACCGACTTCTTCTCGTCCTGTGGTTGTAACTGATCTCCGGCAACGTCTTACACAAACACGGAAAACTACGGGAATGTTTTTTTTACCTCCAAATCGTGCTTCAAATCACTACTGCCTACATGAAGTTGTCATCAATTGTTGTTGCCAATCGGCTCGACGATCTGTCTTCGATTGTCTGAACTATGCTTCAACTCCTGAACGTATAATAGAAGACGAAGATGAACTATTATATGCTTCTGTTAACATGACTTCTCAAGGCACTGGGGGTGGGAAACGTCTAAGATGAAATGTATCCCGTAATCCTAGTCAACAATATTTAGACCGGATCCATGCATCCAGTGAAGGTGTCTTTCAATAGACAAGATCAAGAAATCGATATTTGATCCAAGGTGTCTTTAATCAAGAAGATCTCCCTATCACCCATATAGGAGAAGACTCTCTTTCAGAGTTTGATGCAGATAGTAAAAGTTCTGAACAAACTATCTCATCAATAGCAGCAAGAGAAGTGACAGCATATACCATTACAGAAGATCAAGATGCCTCTATATCAACCAACCAAGATCAACGAATTGTTGCATTAGAAGACAAATTGAAAACCATGGCAGAAATGGTTGTAAACATGCACACCATAATGATGGCTCAACATACAGTACCTCCGATTGTAAACCCTGTTACAAATTCGAAGCTTATAGCATCTTCTGTACCTATTAGTCTGGGGGTACCGGCCCCTCAGGTCGCTTCTGTGCCAATTCAAGCTGATCCAAGTCAATCTGGTGCTGGGGGTGGTAATTATCACGTTGTTCCTTCTCCCAACACTTCTAACCAGCCCACAAATTCTCAAACATCAGGGGATGCCAATGAGCCTGTAAAACTTTTGTGCACTTAGTTTGAGGCTTTCAAGCAGAATGATGGTCTACAAAGATTGGGTATAAAGCAACCATATCCCACAGAGTGGAAGGAAGTACCATTTCCTCCTAAATATAAACTCCCAACCATTATGTTGTTTGATGGTAGCACTTCTCCAAGTCAATACATCAATCATCTCGAAGTGATGACTAATCAATTACAGCCAAATGATGCTCTCCTTACCAAAGTGTTCGTCAGTTGTTTAGCCGGTACAGCATATGGCTGGTATCGTAGCCTGCCTGATGGTTGTATCACTTCTTTTACCAATTTCAAACAAATGTTCTTGGAACAATTTTATGAGGGAGTCAACGATATGACAATGTTTGCCCTTATTAAAATTAAACAGAGGCACAATAAATCCACAGAGAGTTTCATTGAAAGATTCTGCCGAGAGGCGCTCAAAATGCCTTTAGGTAATCCATCTGCTATAACAATAGACACTTACAAATCAAACTTGTTGCCTATTATCAGTATGTGGACAGGATCTACACAATTCCAGGATTGGCCTTCTTTCATTGTTAATGCAAAGGTGGAAGAAGTGAGTGCCGAAAAGTTTAAGCAGTTAGGAGTCCAGATAACTCACCCTAACCAAGATGAACATTCTACACCTGGGGGTAATAATCGCCAGAATAACCGTAAAAATAAAGAAATATTGGCCATCAATCTTAAAGGCAAAGAGTCTTTGGCTGTCAATGTCACTCAGACGGCATCCACCCCATCAGCACCATTGCAAAAGTCAACTCGTCCAAAAGAAAATTATTCTTTTGATGAAGATGATACATTAAGCATCTTCAATTTCTTGATCAAAAGCAATAAGCTTCAGCTTCCAGAGGCAAAGCGACCAGAAGAAGTTGGTAAAACTGATCACCCTAAATACTGTGTCTATCACAGATTCATAGGGCATCCAACCAGAGCATGTTATGTGCTCAAGGGAAAAATCTAGGAGTTGGTCAACTCTGGAGCAATTACTCTATAGCAGGATGAGAAAATAGTGACTGCTAATGTGGTTTCTCTCCAATTTGGTGATTTTCTACCATAACTCGTACAAGATGGAGCTGTCCCCATTCCAAGGACTACTTTAGAAATTGTGAATATCCTGCCTCCTCAAAATGAAGGTCTTGTTCCAATGTCAACTGACAAAGGAGAGATTATGTGGATTCATCCAAATCTGGTTGCAGAATTTGAAACGCCTTCCTCTTCTAAACAAGAAAAGCATTCCAAGTCTAAATCAAAGAACTGTAATATGGTATCATTTGAACCATTAACAGAAGAAGAAATCCTAATGGGCACCAGATCTGGGAAACCTATCTTTAGGAGTATTCCTAAAATCAAGAAAACCCTGCTCCATCCCGGATTCTCTTCCTCCATCATCTTCTCTTGCTGAAGATACACCGTCTATATCTGTGCCGATGATCGAACCATCTCTTCCTAAACCAACATCAGCAGACAAGGGAAAGTAACCTGTTCGCTTTGATAAAGCATTGAAGAAGTCATCATCTCTTGGACTTGAAAAGCCTTACAATTTTGACATATTGGCTAAATTGGCCAATACTCCAGCAAGATTGTCAATCTTTAAACTTTTACGTCTCTAAAAAGAAACTCGTGAGACATTAAGTGAAGCTTTGATGCAGGCTGACACTTGTTTGACTCTTCTCAAGAAGTTCGAAAATGAGCCAGTCAGCTGTGCACATTGTCATAGTATATTTGAATTAATGCCCAATATCACTTTTACACAAGATGATATGCTGTTAGAAGACAATCGTCATGATCGTCCTCTCTATTTCACGGGATATGTGGATACCATGAAAGTTGACCATATTCTGATTGATTCCGGGTCTGCACTTAGCATCATGCCAAAGTCCTTATTGGACGCTTTAAAAATCCCAGTACATAATCTTTTTACAACTATTACTACCATCCCGGGATTCAATCAAGGAAGAAGTGAACCTTTGGAAAAGATACGCCTAAAACTCTAAATTGGCAATCTTCGTACAAAGGTAACTTTCTATGTTATTGACAATCATGGCTCATACAATGCTTTGTTGGGAAGGCCATTCCTCCATGAACACAATATTGTATCCTCTATGCTCCATCAATGTTTCAAATATGTGGATGGTAATGGAGAATTCCAAAAAGAGGTTGCAGATCTGAATCCTTTCAAAGGAGTTGAAGCATATTGCAACGATTCTCGTATGTACAAAGAGGAATTCATAAAGGTGGTACTAGCAATGGACACAGATGAAGAACAAAAGAGTATACCTAATGATACTCTGGTGATTCCAGTCAAAGGATGTACCTCCTGTCCTCAGTCTTTCCAATCGCTGACTATTTATCTACCTTTCCATGAGAAGCGACCTAAAGGTGATAGTCAGGAACAAAGGGAGCTCATCTCTTCTGAGCCGCTTGTAATCGAGCTTCATCGCAAGAATCTCCCTCCTCCTTCTCGTTCTTCTTCTTTCCCTCTTGTCATCAATCTGACTAAGCCTGCTAAGGCTAAAGTCCCTATTGTAAGTGATGGTGTAAAGATCAATAAAGCATCTCCTTTGTAGTATACTGATGTCTTTTACTATACTCGGTGTTATTTGGATATGCTAGATAGCTTTAAGCCACTTACAATAGAAGTCGTATCATCTCGACGAAATATGGTATCACTAGATTCAATACAAGAGTCGTACTTCTTAGTACCGTCTCGAAAGAAAGATGAAAAGCCTATATTCTTCAACAAGGGAGAAGAACCAAAAATCATGCTCTATAATAATAGTAGAGATGATACAGGAAGGCTACAATTACGATGCTACAGTCCACAATCTAAAGCCATCATCCGTAAAATGGGCTATGATTTCAGAACAGGTCTCAACAATGGTAAAGGAAGGCGAACCCCTCTTCGTATTGTTGTTCCAAGAGGAAAATCACAACAATACCACAGTAAAACAAAACAAGGAATGGATTATATGTCACCACTTCCAACTCCAGAACCTTCTGAATCTCACGAAGAAGAACGTTCAAATTCTTCTGATTCTATCTCATGGGACTCTGATACCAGCATCGGTCATATTCATAAGGTGATAGTATCTTCTAATATGGTGTCCGCCGAATTCTCAGAAGATGACGAAAGTGACATTGAAGAAGCTACTAAAATAGATCCTTGGGTACAAAGGATGGACAATCAGTGGGAACTTCATTTTGAACAACGAGAACCACCTACTAAAGATCAACTGGTCCAAGTCGATATTGGAGAGAAATGTGTATCACGACCAATCTTCATCAGCAAGAATCTCTCAGAAGATGATAAACAAAAGTTACTTCACCTTATTCGTGAATACATTGACGTCTTCGCCTAGAGTTACGAAGATATGCTGGGATTAGATCCTTAAATTGCAACTCACAAGCTTAACATCTTGTCGAATGTCAAACCGGTCAAACAACAACAACGACGATTTAAGCCTGAAATGATGGATGCAATTGATGATGAAGTCAAAAAGCTTATAGCCTGTGATTTTATCAGAGAAGAACAACATCCTGACTGGGTGGCCAATGTCGTCCCTGTCCTGAAGAAGACCGAAAAAGTTTGAGTTTGCATAGACTTTCGGGATCTCAATGATGCTTGCCCCAAAGATGAATTCCATCTCCCAATTACTGATGTTATGACCGATAATACATGTAGATTCGAACGAATTTCTTTCATGGATGGATTTTCTGGATATAATCAAATCCGGATGGATCCTGAAGATGAAAAACATACTTCGTTTCGTACTCCTCAGGGTGTGTACTATTATACGGTCATGTCGTTTGGTCTTAAGAATACAGGTGAAACTTACCAGCGGGCTATGAGCACTATCTTTCGAGATTATTTGCGAAGACCGTCGAATGCTATGTTGACGATATTGCTGTCAAAAGTCGTTTCAAAGAAGATCACATTCAAGATTTAAGAACTATCTTCAATCTAATGCACCAGTATCAACTCAAGAAAAACCCCACCAAGTCTTTCTTGGGTGTCTCTAGTGGTAAGTTTCTCGGCTTCGTCATTACCTCTAAGGGTATACACGTTGATCCCGAGAAGATCAAAGCCATTCAAGAGATGCGTCCTCCACGCAACCTAAAAGAGCTACGAGGATTCCAAGGTCGACTTGCGTACATCAGGCGGTTCATTTCGAATTTATCTGGACATTGTAGACCATTTACTCACTTAATGAAGAAAGGTATATCTTTCGTTTGGACGAAAGAATGTCAACGAGCATTTGATGATATAAAGCGGTATTTAATGAGTCCACCAGTTCTTGTACCACCGATCTCAGTGATACCCTTCTTAATGTATGTCCGAGCAATGGATCATTCATTGGGAGCTTTGCTAGCTCAGAAGAACAAGGAAGGTCATGAACAAGCCATCTACTATCTCAGCCGAACAATGATTGGAGCTGAACATCGTTATAGTCCAGTGGATAACGAATGTTTAGCCTTACTGTTTGCTGTTCAGAAGACAAGACATTACATCATAGGCCAAACTATTCATGTCATATCCCGGGTCAATCCTCTTCGAGTCTTAATGAAAAAGCCAAGTACACTTAATTCTAGGCTTGCCACATGGGCCATATTGCTAGCACAATATGATATGGTTTATGTCCCTCAAAAGTCTGTGAAAGGCCAAGCACTTGCTGACTTCTTAGCAGCTCATCCTGTCCCTGAGACATCTAAACTCTATGATGAGATTCTGGATGATACATTGGAATCAAATATGATCTCAGAAGAATTTCTTACTTGGAGGGTGTTCTTTGATGGAGCTTCTAGAATTAGACCTGGAGGTACCCTTGTAGCTGGAGTAGAAATTGTTCTTGTTTCACCCGATGGATTAACTATTCAAAGGGCTTATTCTTTAGACAAGTCTTGCTCTAACAATGTAGCAAAATACAATGCCTTGCTCATTTGGACTTTAATTAGCCAAATAATTGAATATTGAATATCTCGAAGTATATGGTGACTCTAAGCTGATCGTTAATCAGGTTAGAGGCATATATGAAGTCCGACATCAAGATTTGGTACCATACCATGAAGCAGCAACCAGAATAGCTTCTTCATTCAAAAGATTCTTCATTGAACATGTACGTCGTGCATGCAATACAGAAGCTGATGCTTTAGCTAACTTAGCTGCAGTATTGGCAGTTCTAGTCAAAAGACAACAAATGGTGGTTATCTCTAATAGAGAATTATTTTGTGTTGAAAATAACCACAACATTGAATTCAGCAACCTAACTGAAGTCAATGTCATTAGTGAGGACTGGAGGACACCTTTCATTGGTTTTGCAGTATATGATATATTGCCAGAAGATCCTAAAGAAGCTACAAGTATCTGCCGTCGATCACTTCGATTCTATTATAATCATACTACTAAGACATTGTATCGAAGAACTTTTGATGGATTACTCTTGAGGTGTCTAGCTGGTGATGAAGCAAAGCAGATATTACATGAAGCTCATGATGGTGTTTGTGGAGCACATCAACCTGGTCCTAAACTACAGGATCGTATCCGACATATGGGCTACTACTGGCCTTCTATGGTATCAGATGCTATTGATTATGCAAGAAAATGTTATGCATGTCAAATTCATGCAGATTTCATTCACCAACCATCAGAATTTCTTCATCCAACTGCAGTCTCATGGCCTTTTGAAGCTTGGGGTATGGATATAATTGGCCCTATCAATCCTCCTTTATCTAAAGGGCATCGGTTCATCTTAGCTATAACCGATTATTTTTTCAAGTGGGCGAAAGCTATACCTTTGACTGAAGTAAAAACTAGTAGTGTCATCAACTTCATTAAACATCATGTGATATATAGATTTGGTGTCCCTCACCAAATCATTCATGATAATGGGCCACAATTCATCAGCCAGAAGTTTTATAGGTTATGTGATGACAACAAAATCAATAATGTTGCCTCAACAGCCTATAATCTTGCGGCTAACGGGTTGGCTGAAGCATTCAACAAGACCATTATCAAACTCCTTAAAAAGTTTGTCTCTATTAAGAAAAGTAATTGGAGTGATAAACTTGGAGAATGTCTATGGGCATATCGTACTACTGTCCATAATCCCACAGGTTGCATACCTTTTTCTCTGGTGTACGGATGTGAAACGGTACTACCTTTGGAGATTCAAATTCCATCATTGAGAATCGTCATTGCTAATGAGCTTACTACAGACAATAATGATCGTCTTCGGCTTCAGGAATTGGAGGCACTCGATGAGAAAAGGCTATTGGCTCAATAACACATTGAACTTTATCAGGCACAGATTTCAAAAGCTTTCAATCGTAAAGTCAGAGTGCGAACATTTCAAGAAGGCGAGTTAGTTCTTACAGTCAGACGTCCTATGACTATGACACATATGAGCAAAGACAAGTTCGAGACAAAATGGAAAGGACCATATGTCATAAATAAAGTCTTTTCTAATGGAGCCTATCAATTAACAGATATGGATGGTAGAGTTTCTATGATGCCCATCAATGGCAAATTTCTCAAGAAATATTATGTATAAAGATAAATTATACTTTATTTTCAGAGACATGATGTAAATAAAAGTTTATTTTTTGAATTACATAATATTAAGGACGGGAAGGAGGCCCTGATCCTTCATGATTAAATACATAGTTTGCCAATCGTTCAAGCATCTCATTGCCAGAACTCACAAAAAACTCACAAACAGCCATCCTCAATGCTTCTTCTTCGGCAGTCTTCCCGGGTTCCACTAATTTGGAGATCAAATCCTGTCCTAGCACAGGAGGAACAGTTGAGCCTTTGCCCCTTTCTTTCTGAAGAGGTACTGAGGGCTCAGCAGGTGGTGTCTCAGTTTTTCCTTCAAGCTTCGGGATGAGCAAATCTTTGGAAGACATTTTTTGTACAGAAGGGAAAGAGATTGGTGATGTCTACGAAAGTTTTTGTTCTATTTATAGACAAAACAACTAGATAGTCAATCTCGAAAACTGATGCGACTTTTCAAAATAAATCTAACTGTTCGTTCATTTATAACTGTTCGTTCATTTCTAACTGTTCGTTCATTTATAACTATTCCTTCATTATCCAATGTGACTGTTCATTCATTTTCAGTGTCCTTATCTCGAAAATTGAAGTGACCGTTCACTTTTTTCATGAAAGTTCACATTCTCTATACTTTTGAAATTCTGTATTACATCAGCAACTTGTCATCCACATTTTTCCTTGATTCTATATTTCTTATCACTACATCAAAATCAAGTCGTAAAGAAGAGAAAATCATTCTTTATTCCTTCTTTAAAAACATAGATACATCTTAATAGAAATCTATTACATCTCGAATTTTCATTCTAAATGAAGGTCTATTACATCTTTGGATCTTTCCATTGGTAATGAAGATCTATTACATCTTTGGATCTTCTTATTTGTTGGTGGCAATTCCTTGTCGTCTCGACCCGAAGCAACAAGCTCGACAATGGAATCAACTTTGGTCTTCTCTCTCAGAAAGCTAGAAAAGAACCACAGAGTGCAGCAGCCCAAAGATGAGCTGCTATCAATACAACTGGTGGAAGGAGACAGCCCGCCAGAGGAACTAGAAACGAGATCACCCTTCTGATCCGATTTCGAATTCTGTCTCTCCACCATCCAACTCTCATGTATAAAGGCTCTTCCTACCATCTCAGGAAGACCCTTCTTAACATGAAGAGTCCTGAGCTGTCTGATTTGAGTGTCAGAACCATATGAGCTGTCTGATGTGGGTGTCAAAAGAATGTTCTCTGCAACATCCAAATCACCAATACCAGTTCTGAAGAAGCTCGCTAACCAAATCCCTGCAAATATCAATAAAATAGAAGAATTTGCAGAATCTATCAGCATCATTGTGCCTACAAACTGGCGCACATCAGTATGTGCCTACAAACTGGTGCACATCAGTATGCGCCTATAAACTGGCGCACATTAGCAATGCGCCTACAAACTGGCGCACATCAGCAGTATGCACCTACAAACAGGCGCACATCAGTATTGTATCTACAAGCAGGCGCATATTGGTATTGAACACTGATCAAACAGGCGTATGACAGCAATATGTACCTCTAATCAGAGCTAAATATTTGGACCATAGTGTGTGCCTATTTTCAGAAATAGTTAACGCAGACTTACTAGTTTTTGAAGACACAACATGCAAGCGAATAGTGTCAGAATAAAGTAGCGCAAGTGAAGCCTTGTGGGAAGACATTTGTATGAGAGAATATGAATGATTCTTTCATTTCTGGATGTCCTTTTTTAAAGAGGTTAAAGAGAAGATGAGTGCGTTGTTCTAGGATCCTATTTTGGGAAAGAACTGAAAATAGGCATCTAAAAGCGTGTAATGGCTGCCACGTGTTCCTCAGAAGAAATAGTAAAATGAAGAATCAGCTAAAAGAATATGTCCATGAGCACCATTCGAAGTCACAGCCACACAATATCAGAAATTTTAAAAATTTCATTTGCATAAAGATGGGTGGACCCCTACAACCAAGGACATGAGAGCAAAATAACAGAAGTTGTTCCCATTAAAAAAAGAATATTATTTTTTGTCCTTGCCTTCATCAGTCTGATGAAGGGCGACGTCCAACTCTTGCATGGTGTAGATCCCCGAGCGACGCATCAGGTTGAGAAATCCCTCTGAATTGGCGTGCTCCGCAGAGGTTGATCTGCCACTCGAGTGATTGAAGACTGACGGAGTTAAACCAAAACAGTTCAGAAAGTTCACTGCCCTCAAAGCTGGGTCAGCCTCTAACAAAAAGGTTGTAGGCGCAATATCTTGTCTCGCTTCATGAGACATGGTTATGGTGTCAGCATTAGTCTCCATCTCTTTCTTCTTGGGGGCCATTGAAGAACAGAAGTGAAAACCAAAGTACGGAGATCAACTATATATATATATATATATATATATATATATATATATATATATATATATATATATATATATATCAACCAATTGACTCTTCGTATTCCTCATGGGAAACTGAAAGAAATTAATAAAACTCCGGAAGACGAAGAGAAGATTGGATATTTTTGAGAAAGGTATTTAATCATGATGACCGAGCATGAGACCAGCACAACCTGACTTAGTCAAAACTTTTATAAATTCAAAGTATTCCAAAACTTTGCAAATGTCTTTAAGTTTTAAAAACTTTGAAGGGGGTCTTGTAGAGCCTAAAAATCAAGTTGTACCTTTAATATACTGATCAGTGGTCAAGTTGCATCCCAAAAATCAAGTTGCGCCACTGATATGAAGCAGACTGTGCCACCGATCAGATTGCACCTGATATCAGACTGCGCCCAATCTTTTTACGCCAAAGCCTACGTGGCATCTGACACTTAATGGTCATCATTACCTGACCATACTGACGACTGATACAACAGTAAACGAGAAAAATCTCTTCGAATCTCGTAAATTATGCCGCTCAAGGAAAAGTTGGTGGACAGCTGTCTTGTACACTTCGTGAGTTATGCCCAGGCGCAATCTAAACAAAATTCTTAGTTATGCATGGGCGCAACCTGAACGATTTTTGATCAGAAGCTGCCACGTGTGTAGGCACCGCTCAAATCAAGCGCAGTTTGACTTGTTGACTGAAGCTCGTGCAACCTGATAAAGTTGAGACAACTTACATTCTAAAGCAGGATGATATGTCACACATGCCACTAATCTCTCAAGACGTGTCTACTATCCTGTACACGACCACGCACATCTTAATCATACGATGCCACGCGTCTAAATACAGTTAGTATACGATTGACAACTGAATGAAAGTTGGAACAATAGGAGGTTGACGCAATCCAGTACGACGCAATCCAGCCTCGTGCATATCAGAATAACTACTAAAACAGTTATTTTCTGAACTCTATAAATAGAGTTTCCAATCATCATCAAGAGGAGATCAAGAACTCTTACAAAATTGTTGCTGCATTCTCCAGAGGCTACAGTCTTCAAGTTCACATAGTCCAAGGGATAAAGTGATCGTCTTCTGATCAGATTCCTAAAGTTGTACTTCTCCAGAATTTATTGTACTTTGTACTCTTTTACAAGTTTGGAATAAAACAAAATTTTGTTTTTGTAAACACCAGGTGGCCAATGGGACCGTTTCGATGGTAGACATGATTAGCAGTGCTGGATGACCGTACGGGTTAGGCAGAGACTTGCAGCGGAGCTCGCTACTCACGCTGGCAAGTATGGATGCCTAAAAAGCTATGGAGTCCATGATAGCGTTGGGCGCTAGTGACTAGTTCATATAGATGAATCGGCATGGCGGCAACTCGCATGTGTGCCTTTGGATTGAGTCGAGTTTAATGTGTGCGTGCAGTTAGAACACAATAATGGGCCTAAGATTTGGCTTCAACATAGGCAATGTGCTTTGGTACGAGATATGGCATCGAATCTTAAGTTGTTGACATATAAGTTGCATGTGTTGGATTTGAGTCGTTTGAGTTTAAGTCAGGAAATGCCGCAAGGCAAAGTCGATCGAGTGACACTTAGCCCATAAGTCTCGATTGGGTTAGTTGGTGATTAAAGTAGCAAGGACCGCGAGGCGACGATATGGTTAAGTCACACTGAGTTGTGAGGCACGGCACAATGGACTTGTAGCATGGTCACAAGAAAATTGGGTACGATCACGTAGTTGCATCTCTGATTTTAGGCCGTAAGGCAAACACTACTTGATAGGTTAATGTTGTTAATACATGCACGAAATGATCTAGAGACACAAAATAGGCCAATACATCTGTCCTAAAACTGATTCTAAGGCAAGAGTAGAAAGACAGTCATAAAGGGACTATGTTGCACAAAGTAAATAAACGTATTGGTTTCGTATCGGTGGACGAGGAGCTCATTCCACCAGTACAGTTGAGTACTGACACCCACACAGTTTTTATGTACAGGCACAGGTAGAAGCTCGTAGTACGAAGCTCTCTTGGATGCATCGAGGCACGGAGTTCCTTGGCGATTCAAAGCGTACGGCCGCGTGGAGTCTGGACTTATAAGGAACATAATGTATGTACGTTGTCTTTCGAAGCATCCGCTGGCTCAAGTCTTGTATTGAGAGATAAGAGAGAGCTGAGTGACTTATAATGTAAGAAGAGTGAGCTTGAGTGACTTGTAATCTTGGTATTGCGTCCCATTATAATCCTTGTTTCAATATCAATAAAATATATCTTTTGAATGACTTGTGTTTTATCCTAAATTTATGCTGGCATATTTAATGTCTCAGTTTAGGACTTCTGTGCGACGACCCCGTCGCAGTCGCTGTAATCGGCCATTATGGAACCTGTCTTGCACGAGCGCAATCTATACTCGTGCGGTATCACGCCTTAGCGAGGACGATCGCTCCTACGGAAGCGGGGCATGACAAATATAGCCGAAAAGGCATTCCAAAGAGTACCGAGAAAATATGTATTTTGGCTACAATTATTAATAAAATGAATATTATTTCTTCCTATTCTGCGTACTCAGTGTTTTCTGTATGTGTGGCTTATTTTCAAATATTTTAAAATAACACAAAAGTGCACGTTTTTGCCTTATACAAATGCAACCCCAGACTTGTACGGCATCATGCCTTAGCGAGGACGAATGATTCGGTATGAATCCAAGCAAAGCGAATGTCACGCCCCGATCCCGCAGAGTCCTTTCGTCCTCGCTTTGGACTCTTTGAGACTGATCGTCCTCGCTATGCAAGCCTAAGTTGCGCTTGCATAATATAATACCTGTTATTCGTATTGCGTATTTTGGAATACATATTTTACCTTGTGTTGCATTTGCTTGGCCATGGTTCATCTTGGTTCGGGTTGGCTTGGTCCGATTTGGGGTTGCTTTTGGTTCATCATGAACCAAAGAGTGAACCCTTACCTACCACCACCACTACCATTTATTAACCCCCACTTCCTTCTCTCTTTTTATTACTATTCTTCTTTCCTCCATTAACTCCTCACCTACCAGAGAGAGGGAGGTCTAGGTAAGTGCAACTTGCTTCATGGAGGAACTCAAATTTTATTACTTGATTCTCTTCCTTACAGCATTTTAACTTACTTTAGTACTTGGCATTTTTACTTTCCATGGCCAGATTCTTGTAGATCTAAATTTATCTTATTTTCAGATTTCTTCGGTTTTGATCTACTTAGCATCAGTACTTCCAAGTTTTGAAAGTTCCATGTTGTAGAGGATTTCATTCTGACCCATTTTGACCTATGGAAGTTTGGATTTGGACTTTGGATGAAGGTTTTACGGAGCTTGGATGCATGGTTCATGGTGTTCTTCTTCTCAAAACTTGGAGAAGAAGAACAGTACTTGACTTGACCGCATGAATATTTCATGTAGCAAGTGATTCCCCTAGCCGCATGAATTATCCGGGCCGTATGAGCCCCCACTTGAGTTCAGCCGCATAGGCGCATGACCCCGCTAACCGCATATGCCGCTCTTCCAGCCACATAGGTCTCGACATAATCCGAGCCGCATGAACTTGGTCCACATGAAGCCGTATATAACTTGTATTCCCTCTGACCGCATAAGCTCCTGCATTATCCTGGCCGCATGTGTTCCTAACTGAGCCGCATGTACCCCCCTTCATCTCCTGGCCGCATAAGACCTTGCTCCCTGCAGACCGCATGAAGACCTTATATATTTAACCGTATATGCACCCGCATCCTCAGCCGCATGAGGCCGAGTCCATCCTTAACCGCATAGGGTCCACCCCTCCTCGCTAACCGTATATGACCCTCCTCCTAGTTCAGCCGCATGTGTCTGACCCTATTTAGCCGCATGGGCTGTTTTCTTCCCAGCCGCATGAGATCATTCCTGACCGTATATGCCTGAGCCGCATGGCTCTCCAATAGCCCTGTGTACTATTATTTTATTATTATTTGCCCATGTCCTGTAACCCTCTATTGTATATTTTTACGTCCATTTTATATCCTTACGCCCTTTTGTCATGAACTTGATAATCATGAATTTACTTAATATGTTTAGAAATGACAATTGTACATGACACGGTGTGACAAGGAACTAGCGTGACATGATAGTGGCCCGGCGTGGCGTACTCTTGACAATTACACCTGACATGATTTATCTCGAACAGCTGTTACGACAGCTACCTGACATGACATGACCTGTATAAATAATCTGAACACCGTGGGCGATTATGCTTGTACAAATAAACTAGTCCTATCTTGCATCATGTCTAGGACAGGGACTCCTGAGTACCACGGTCAGGAGTACCTACTAAAATGGACTAAGGTTAATAACTAGAATTACACAGTAGTCATGAAGAGATTTTCCAGCTACAGGCAATCCCGTTACCTGGGCGCTCCTGGGATCTGTAGCCTGCCGTCGAGTAGGGCACATTTTCAGCACACTGTCATGTGTTGCACCCTTCAAGCTACTTAAGGGTACATGCATTTCCTGGACGATGTACCCACCTGAATTCAATCCTAATCTTTCGACCTGGGTAACCTGGATGGTCTGCAGGGCTTGTGGCTGTGGAATAATCTCCCTGCATCTTGTTAGTAATTAGGCTTGTGACAACCCTAGTTAGTTAAAGTATCAAGCCGTAATTTTTGCTTGGCCGTGAATGATTGGATGGAGTCTAACCAGTCTAGTCTTGTCCTGATTCAGTTCCAGATTACTGCATGACCAGAATGCCTGTATTTATTTTACCGATAAATGGTGAGAATTCCAAGTTCTGTTCAGACGAAGGGTTACAATCCCGATCCTTGTTTGGTTTACGGGTTGTAACCTGGCTATCTGAATAGTCCCATGGTTATCTCATCGTATATCTCCCTGTTATGCTTTTCTTAAACATATGTCTTATTTATTACCTTATTGTTAATTTTGTGCTAATTGCTGGTTTTAGTTCCTAAGTGAAGCCTCCTTTGTGGCACTTGCTCTTTCTGGGATCTGATCCAGCTGGTTTTGTATGGCCAGATTTCGGAGCAGCTCCAGAGGATCTACCAACTTTCCAGCCCGATGGTGACCACCAGGCATAACCAGGGCAACGAGTGGGTTATTTTTGTTTCTCCCGCTCTATTGTAAAAATATTCTTTTAAGGCATTTAGCCGACGAGCACATGTTTAGCTCGGCTGTACCTTTTACTTATTGTCTGCCTACGGGCTGTAACATGATTGACAGATCCTAGGGTTGATCATGTATGACTAAACTCTTGCTAGTCCGAACATTTTGTAACGACTAGCTTCATGATCAGCTGAATATGTAATGTTTGGGATGCCTTACTATTGTATATTTAATGATCATACATCTTGTAACTTTTACTTACTTATTTGTGATTGAGACAATAGGCTTGTTCATGACCTTAAGAGACTGTTGGCTTGTAGTAAACCCTCATGTATCTAGACAGCCGTGACCATATAGCGAGATGGATTCCATTTCATATACGTAGCTGGCTATGTCTGCCCCCGCTCTCCAGTATTCTGGTTCTGGGGCATGACATGGTTTAAGTGGTGGCCCATGCAGGTCTTGAAAATTAAGATATGTGAGGGTTTACTGAATAGATGTCTCAATCAGTGTTCGCCCTTGATCTCTGCTCGTATCATCTGAATCCCTGGATTCTTGTCCTGATCATATGATTGTATCGTTGATCTGTCCTGGTCCTTCCTTATTGTTTTCCATGTCGTCTTCTTCAGCGGCATCGTTCCTGGACCTGCCGGTCAGCAAGGCGAAGTACTTCTCGTAGACCAGCAGCAACCCGGAGATCAAGCCCAGCATTCGGGAGTCGCCTCCAGAGTCGTGCCTTCTGGCAGAGAGCCACCAGTCCAGCCAGTTCAGCCTGTAGAACCTGATGATGACACTTTGGTAGGTCTCGTCAGGACCTTGATAGCTTTCCAAGATAGTCGAGGAGATGCCTTGTACCAGGCAGTGACGGATGCTCTGACACGAGGCGGTCATCAGGGTAACATCGTGGCCAACAGCTTCAAACGCTTGAACCCTCTTTTCTTTGACGGTAGTGAAGATGCTATCGTAGCAGATGCTTGGCTTCAGGACACAGAGGTGATTCTAGAAGCAGCCAGGACTCTAGAGAATGAGAAGGTGGCCGTGGTGTGCCTACAGCTATTGGATCTTGCCCGCAGCTGGTGGACGGCTCAGGCCGTTGGATTAGCAGTACCCATTGCTTGGGCAGTATTCAGAGAGAGATTCCAGACCAAGTATTTTGATGCTGTAGCTCGGTATGATCTGCAGACGAGATTCACCAATCAGAAGCAGATGGGCAGGACGGTCGACGGATATGCGACCGAGTTTTCCAGACTTAGTCAGTTTGCTCCCACCTTGGTGGTAACCGAGTACGATAGAGCCCAGCGGTTCCAGCAGGGACTTTACTTGAAGATTTTGTTGGCAGTTGAGCAGTTTGAGCATCAGACTTTTGATACAGTCTTGAGAGCAGCTAGGAGGCATGAGTATACCTCCCAGAGGATCATGGATAGGGCCGGAGGTCGAAAGTGATCTCACGGCCAGATGAATCAGTCTTCAGCACCAGCCCCGGCAGCCAGGGCCTTGACTATTGGAGCTCCGAGGTGAGCGACCTTAGTGACGTCGGTTCAACATTCCACTCCGACGTACCCTCAGCAGCAGAAGCAGAAGCACTCTTCCGCAGTAGGATGTTCTCATTGTGGAAAGCCAGGCCATGTGGTGGCAAAATGTCGTAGGACGCATAGATTATGTCTGTCTTGTGGAGCACCTGACCATAGGGTTGGATTCTGTCCGAATAGGGGTGGTTCATCATCGTCCAACCTTTCTATCTCTTCAGTGAGAGGACCAGCTCCAGTCCAGCAGCAGCAGTAGTACCCATTGCCGAGTCCTTTGTCGCCTCAGTCCCAGGCGATCTAGCAACAATACCCCTAGCAGTATGCCCAAGCCCAGAGCAAGAACAGGCAGCGAGGATTTTAGCAGAGGGGACCAGCACCCCGAGGGCATTGTCAGGCTATGGTGATGACCGTAGAGGAAGGATTGGCACCATGAGAGGAAGTGGCAGGTACTATTCTCGTCAACTCCTTTCTAGCTTCAGCTTTATTTGATTCTGGTGTATCCATTCATTTATGTCTGCATGATTCGCGACACGGGTAGGATTGGAGCCCGAGTCATTATCAGTAAGGCTTAATATACTTATTGGTAACGAACTTATAGGAGTAGATAGATGTTTTTCTCGTGTCGGATCGTAGCTAGCGGTAGAGAATTTTTTGCTAGATTGATAGAGTTTCCGATGGTCGATTATGATGTGGTCTTAGGGATGGATTGATTGAGGAACCAGTATGCTAGAATAGATTGCCACATTGGCAGGGTTGTTTTTAGCATTCCAGGTGAGCCAGAAGTTTTCTTCTCTCGAGGTGAGGTTGAGTCTTCTCCTCCGATATTACGGATGGCAGTAGCAGCAGTTCGGTTACCCAGGGTCGTCGATGAGTTCCCAGATGTTTTCCCAAAAGAGCTTCCAAGTATGCCGCTAGAGCGGAAGATCTAGTTCACCATAGACTTGATCCCCGGGACAGCCCCAGTGTCAGAGAGAGTCTACAAGATGGTGCCATCTGAGTTAGAGATATTGTATAAGATGATTGAAGAACTCAGAACTAAGGGATTCATTCGTGCTAGTGGATCACCTTGGGGAGCCCCGATGCTTCTTGTAAAAAAGAAGGATGGTATGTCCAGGTTATGTGTTGATTATCGTACCTTGAACTCAGTGACAATCAAGAACAGATACCCTCTCTCGAGGATAGATGACTTGTTTGATCAACTCAAAAGGGCATCAGTATTTTCGAAGATCGACTTGCGCTCAGGATATCACCAGATCAGGGTCAGAGAGCAGGACATCCCGAAGACAGCTTTTAGATCGAGGTATGGGCACTGGGAGTTCCTTGTTATGCCTTTTGGAGCGACCAATGTGCCGGCTGTATTCATGGATCTCATGAATCGCATCTTCATGCCTTACTTGGATCAGTTTGTGATCGTGTTCTTGGATGACATCCTGGTCTACAGCAAGAATGAGGCAGAGCACGAGCAGCATCTCCGTGTGGTTCTTCAGACTCTCAGGGAGCACCAGTTATATGCCAAGTTCAGTAAATACGAGTTCTAGTTCGATCGTATTTCGTACTTGGGTTATATCACTACCAGAGGAGGAGTAGAAGTGGATCCCCAGAAGATTGTGGCTATTGAGTCATGGCCAGTGCCCAGCACCGTTGCAGAAGTTCGCAGTTTTCTTGGATTGGCCAGCTACTACCGGCGGTATGTTTCAGATTTTGCTCGGATTTCAGTTCCATTGACCCAATTGACCCGCAAGGATGCACGGTTTGCTTGGACAACAGAGTGTTAGAGTTCTTTTGAGTAGTTGAAGCAAGGCCTGATAACAGCACCCATTCTCATGCTTCCAGATAGAACTGGAGGATTCTCAGTGTATTGTGATACTTCGGGCATAGGTTTAGGATGTGTTCTGATGCAACATGGAAAGATAATAGCTTATGCGTCACGACAACTTCGTGATCCTGAGAGAAATTACCCAACCCATGACTTGGAGCTGGCAGCAGTAGAGTTTGCACTTAAGTTGTGGAGGCACTATTTGTATGGAGATAGGGTGGAGATTTTCACCGACCACAAGAGCCTGAAGTATGTTTTTACCTAGAAAGATCTTAACATGCGTCAGAGGAGATGGCTAGAGCTTCTTGTGGATTATGATATCAACCTGTAGTATCATTCCGGAAAGGCCAACGTTGTTGCAGATGCATTGAGCAGGAGAGCCGGAGTTTATTTCCTAACAGCACAACCAGAATTGTTAGCCGATCTTCAGAAGATGGGAATAGAAGTTGTTCTCCCTTCCAGTGTGGCATTGATGGCCAGTATGCAAGTTCAGTCCACCATAGTCGAGAGGATCCAGATGGCGCAGTCGACAGATTCTAAGCTTCAGCATCTCAGAGCAGAGTGTGAGGCAGGACGAAGACAAGAGTTATGCATTCATGAGGATGGTACACTTCGACATGGTAATCGTCTTTGTGTATCCAGTGGAGATATCAGACAGGAGATCATGTCAGAGGCGCACAGTTCTCAGTATTACATCCATCCTGGAAGTACGAAGATGTACCATGATAGTTGTCAGCACTTTTGGTGAAATGGCATGAAACGGGAGATAGCCCGGTTTGTCTCTCATTGTTTTATCTGCCAACAAGTTAAGGTCGAACATCAGAGACCGGCTGGACTTCTTCAGCCTTTGCCCATTCCAGAATGGAAGTGGGAGCATGTGACCATGGATTTTGTGACTGGATTACCTAGATCCCCAGCTGGTCGAGATGCTATTTGGGTTATCGTTGTCAGGCTCATAAAGGTAGCTCACTTCCTTCCGTTCAGAGTTGGTCAGTCGATGGCTCAGCTAGCAGAGATGTACCACAGGCAGATCGTCAGTTTGTACGGTGTTCCAGTCAGTATCACCTCGGACCGAGATTCAAAATTTACGTCACACTTTTGGCATAGCTTGTAAGAGAGTTTGGGGACTCACCTCCAGTTCAGCTCAGCTTATCACCCGCAGACAGATGGCCAGACGGAGTGCACGATCCAGACTCTTGAAGATATATTGCGGTCCTGTATACTTGACTTCGGTGGTTCATGGGAAGATCACTTACACCTGGTGGAATTCTCATACAATAACAGCTTCCAGGCCAGTATCCAGATGGCACCTTTCGAGGCACTGTATGGTAGGAAGTGCAGATCCCCGCTAGCCTAGGATGATATTGAAGAGAGGCAGATGCTCGATCCAGAAATGATCGTCCAGACAGTTGACGTGGTCAGAAGAGTCAGAGATCACCTTCGAGTTGCCCAAGATCGCCAGCGTCGTTGGGTCGATTCTCATCGGTGCCCTCTCGAGTTTTCGGTCGGTGACCATGTATTCCTGAGGACTTCGCCTAACCGTGGCGTTATTCGTTTCGACATACGGGAAAAGCTTAGTCCTAGGTATATAGAACCGTTCGATATTCTGGAGCGAGTAGGTGATGTATCCTATCGTCTCGCTCATTCGCCGTCGCTAAGCGAGGTGCATGACGTGTTCCATTTATCCCAATTACGACGGTATATTCCAGACCCGAGCCACATCCTAGATCATTCGGAATTGGTTGTTGGTACCAACCTTTCGTATGAGGAGCGGCCCGTGTCTATATTGGATCGGAGGGAGAAGACGCTCAAGAACAAGATTATCAAGTTAGTCTGCGTTGCTTGGGGTCATCACTCTTTGGATGAGTCAACGTGGGAGCGTGAGGATGATGTCCGATCGCGATATCCCGACTTGTTTGACTCGTGAGGTATAATATCTTCTTTATGCCTCATACCTTCGATTCCTTGCTTGCATAATTGATTGATTGCCTAGTTAATGCTTGCTTGCGATTAGTGTAGCTTGTCATTTGCTCCTCTAGCCTCTTGATTAAATTTCGAGGACAGAATTCTTTTAAGGTGGGTAGAGTTGTAATGCCTGTTGTTCGTATTACGTATTTTAGAATACGTGTACGTATTTTACCTTGTGTTTCATTTGCTTGGCCATGGTTTATCTTGGTTCGGGTTGGCTTGGTCCGGTTTGGGGTTGCTTTTTGTTCATCATGAACCAAAGAGTAAACCCTTACCTACCACCACCACTACCATTTATTAACCCCCACTTTCTTCTCTCTCTTCATTACTCTTCTTCTTTCCTCCATTAACTCCTCACATACCAAAAAGAGGGAGAAAGAGGTCTACGCAAGTGCAACTTGCTTCATGGAGGAACTCAAATTTTATTACTTCATTCTCTTTCTTACATCATTTTAACTTACTATAGTACTTGGCATTTTTACTTTCCATGGCCAGATTCTTATAGATCTAAATTAATCTTATTTTTGGATTTCTTGGATTTTGATCTACTTAGTATCGGTACTTCCAAGTTTTAAAAGCTCTATGTTGTAGAGGATTTCATTCTGACCCATTTTGACCTATAGAAGTTTGAATTTGGACTTTGGATGAAGGTTTTACGGAGCTTGGATGCATGGTTCATGGTGTTCTTCTTCTCAAGACTTGGAGAAGAAGAACAGAACTTGACTTGACCGTATGAATATTTTATGCGGCAAGTGATTCCCCTAGCCGCATGAATTATCCTGGCCGTATGAGCCCCCACTTGAGTTCAGCCGCATAGGCGCATGACCCCGCTAACCGCATATGCCACTCTTCCAGCCGCATAGGTCTCGGTATAATCCGAGCCACATGAACTTGGTCCACTTGTAGCCGCATATAACTTGTATTCCCTCTGACCGCATAAGCTCCTGAATTATCTTGGCCACATGTGTTCCTAACTGAGCCGCATGCACCCCCCTTCATCTCCTGGCCACATAAGACCTTGCTTCCTGCAGACCGCATGAAGACCTTATATATCTAACCGCATATGCACCGGCATCCTCAGCCGCATGAGGCCGAGTCCATCCTCAATCGCATAGGGTCCACCCCTCCCCGCTAACCGCATATGACCCTCCTCCTAGCTCAGCCGTATGCGCCTGACCCTATTTAGCCGCATGGCTGTTCTCTTTCCAGCCGCATGAGATCATTTTCGGCCGCATATGCCTGAGCCGCATGGCTCTCCAATAGCCCTGTGTACTATTATTTTATTATTATTTGCCCATGTCCTGTAACCCAGATTGTATATTTTTACGTCCATTTTATATCCTTACGCCCTTTTGTCATGAACTTGATAATCACGAATTTACTTAATATGTTTGGAAATGACAATTGTACATGATACGGTATGACAAGGAACTAGCATGACATGATAGTGTCCCATCGTGGTGCACTCCTGACAAGTACCCTGACATGATTTATCTCGAACAGCTGTTGCGACGGCTACCTGACATGACATGACATGACCTATATAAATAACCTGAACACCGTGGGCGATTGTGCTTGTACAAATAAACCAGTCCTGTCTTGCATCATGTCTAGGACAGGGACTCCTGAGTACCACGGTCAGGAGTACCTACTAAAATGGACTAAGGTTAATAACTAGAATTATACAGTAGTCATGAAGAGATTTCCCAGCTACAGGCAATCCCGTTACCTGGGCGCTCCTGGGACCTGTAGCCTGCCATCGAGTAGGGCACATTTCCAGCACACTGTCATGTGTTGCACCTTTCAAGCTACTTAAGGGTACATGCATTTCCTGGACGATGTACCCACATGAATTCAATCCTAATCTTTCGACCTGGGTAACCTGGATGGTCTGCAGGGCTTGTGGCTGTGGAATAATCTCCCTGCATCTTGTTAGTAATTGGGCTTGTAACAACCCTAGTTAGTTAAAGTATCAAGCCGTAATTCTTGCTTGGCCGTGAATGATTGGATGGAGTCTAACCAGTCTAGTCTTGTCCTGATTCTGTTCCAGATTACTGTATGACCAGAATGCCTGTATTCATTTTACCAATAAATGGTAAGAATTCTAAGTTTTGTTCAGACGAAGGGTTACAACCCCGGTCCTTGTTTGGTTTACGGGTTGTAACCTGGCTATCTGAATAGTCCCATGGTTATCTCATCGTATATCTCCCTGTTATGCTTTTCTTAAACTCCTGTCTTATTTATTACCTTATTGTTAATTTTGTGCTAATTGCTGGTTTTAGTTCCTAAATGAAGCCTCCTTTGTGGCACTTGCTCTTTCTGGGGTCTGACCCAGCTGGTTTTGTATGGCCAGATTTTGGAGCAGCTCCAGAGGATCTACCAACTTTCCAGCCCGATGGTGACCACCAGGCGTAACCAGGGCAACGAGTGGGTTATTTTTGTTTCTCCCGTTCTATTGTAAAAATATTCTTTTGAGGCGTATAGCCGACGAGCACATGTTTAGCTCGGTTGTACCTTTTACTTATTGTCTGCCTACGGACTGTAACATGATTGACAGATCCTAGGGTTGATCATGTATGATTAAACTCTTGCAAGTTCGGACATTTTGTAATGACTAGCTTCATGATCAGCTGAATATGTAATGTTTGGGACGCCTTACTATTGTATATTTAATGATCATATATCTTGTAACTTTTACTTACTTGCTTGTGATTGAGACAATAGGCTTGTTCATGACCTTAAGAGACTGTTGGCTTGTAGTAAACCCTCATGTATCTAGACAGCCATAACCGTATAGCGAGATGGATTCCATTTCATATACGTAGCTGGCTATGTCTGCCCCCGCTCTCCAGTATTCTGGTTCTGGGGCGTGACACACAAGGCCAAGACCTGAAGCAAGACAAGATTGACAATACGCAACGAAACATATTGCAGATAATTGAAGCGGCATCGGACATATTTCAGAATACATGCATTAAACTCAATGGTAACAAGAACAATTCTCTTTATTGATTTCATTTGAACAGATTACAAGCTCTCGATTCTCTCTGATACAATGTTATATTCTCTCAGAACTTTACAGATTACAATGATCCCATTCCCATAAATTACATCCCTTTATATACAAAAACTCTTGCAACAGATGTCATTTCTTGGCATCTCATCTGATTTCTAGCTCCTGAGGATGAGGTACGGGCTATCGCTTCGGACTATCATTCTCGATGCATGTTGCACATGTATGCAGATTGATGGTGGGTCAGTATATCAGCATACTGGTGATTGTGAACAAAGAGCTATATTTTCCTGAAATGATCACTGTTCATTTAGTGAGAAAACATTTATTGTGATGTGATCTTTCTACTTTTACTTATATTCATTTCTATGCATTTAGAGTCAGTTTACATTCTTTGAAAACATCTTTGAAAAGCCACAATTCATTTTTTTTTATCTGAAGCATACAAGGGACTAATAAATTCAAGCACGATGACTACTCATTTCTGTGGAGTGCGCAGCGTGTTTCATGTGCATATTCATTTCTCTTGTTCAAGCAACTCTTAGTGACAATTATAAGTATGATATGATATCTTTTCTTTAGTGGAACATAACATTTCATTACAACAGATTAATCTCTGCAAGCAATTTATGTAGAAAACTCAAGCAATACAAATGTATCACTTTTTCAGTGATTCTTACCATAGCCAACCGTCCATCCCTGCACAAGACAAGAATTAGCATAAATATGATAAAACCAACATTGTTTCATGTCCATCTCTGCATCGTTAGCTCTTAGCAAAACATATGATAGACACATGCAGACCGATTAGCAGTCGTGACTCTCCGGTTTAGCTCTGCACCAATCCACACTTATCTATATGATGGTCCATGGGAAACCCATGATTAGCCTCTGTAACTTTTGGGTTCAGCTCGTCGCTAAGGACATTGATGCAACACCTGAGGTCTTCTGCACCTCTAGGTGTCTAGACAATCTCTCCTAGGCCGATCGGCTCCCAGTGTCCTAGAAACCGTCGAGAGATCTAGTGACCTTGTATACAAGTTGTTCGAGACCAATACAGGAATACTACATCTAGCAGATAAACTCTTGGAGGGGCAATGATTCATCTTTCTCTAGATCAATCTTTGTAACAACAGAGCTATGACTCTGCCTTCTCTCTTTGTAACAACAGAGCTATGACTCTGCCTTCTTTTTTTTGTGATCTCATTGCCGAAGCTCCTACATAATTTTTTCTTTTGCAATATATACAAGTCCGTCTGTACATGTCTAGCATTCAGAGCATATTTTAAGGACAAGCAATTATTTATTTCTTTGAAACATGATAGCAATTCTGTTCAAATTAAGCATAAACATTCTTTCTTTGCAAGCATACAAATTCAGGACATGTCAGCAATCTATTTTCTCTTCTTATTAAACATAGCAATAGTTCTCTCTTTTGAGACAATATCTCTAACTTGTTTAACATGGCAGGTATCTCGTTTGATTTAACATAGCAAACATTCATTTTTATTTATCAGGCAACAATCTTTCTTTAGCATACAGGCATCAGTTCGTTTCTTATTAACAGGCAACAATTCCTCTTAGCATACATGTTATCTCTTTTCTTGTTCTTAGCATGGCAACATGTGGATCTCTTAAAGCATACTCGATGATTTACTATCTTGTTATTAATAGTAACATTCAATCAAAAACTCAGATTCTTATTAGGCGTAAGCGAATCAGCAAATGAGACTTCGTTTACTCAACCAGATCAATTGTCTTCTGTTACAGAGCCAACAATCCAATCTTTCTGTTTATCTAGTGCCTTCGTGGAGCGGGGCACTACAGCGAACGATTTCCCGAATTAGGGCGTGACAGTAGATACCTGATCAAATGCCATTAAACAGACATTTACAGTATTTTTTGGTCTTTCTTCTTTCTCTAAATCACTAGCTTCACTCTCGTGCCAGATGCTTGTATTTGCATACTTCCGGGATGATAACTTGTTGTTTGATCGGTCGTCCCTTCTTAGAAATTGGACAGTCTTTCTTTATGTGCCATGTCTTCTTGTATTTGTAACATACAAGCTCTTCTTCATATAAGGGGGTTGTTCTGTATCTTAGATTCTAATGCCATGACACATACATTTGCATCATTATGAGGACTCTCTTTTTCTCTGGAGTTGTTAGCTTTGCTTTCCTACCTACGCTCATGAGTAGCTTCAAGAAGTTTTCAAATTTCATGAGATGTAGTTGTCACGACCCGTACCCAATATTTGGGCATGAACCGTGTACACGTCCAGCCTACGCCGCAGAGTCGACTGTAGAATGTTATAACAATATGATGAATAACCACACAATAAAAATATTCTACAAGGACAATCAACAATTCCATATTCCAACTTAGCATCTAATAGATAAAATAAATAGAATCATCTCACAATATATGAAATCTAGAATCAAAATAATCTCAACTACATGTCACAAAGTCAACTCAAATATCCAATACAAGGTCTCAGCACTAACTAAAAATATCTAAGATAGTGCAGCGGGATCAGCTGCTGCATACTCCTCCTGATAAGCAAAGTCCGTCCCTAACACATCTTCCAAGTACGGGCTATACTGGTCAGGACACACGATCTCATCGCCATCACCTAAAATTTGTTTGGTTACCCAGTCAGGATGGAACGAGTACAATTCACTGAATGCAGTTCCAACATATGAAAATGACCATATAACAGAGGTTAGCTTTTAGACATATGATTCATAAAATAAAATGAAGAAAGACAGAATAAAACTGAATACTAAGAACAGAAAATAAAATATAATAAAATACACACCAACTGACCGACTGAAGTACCTTTGATATGTGATCGGTCTCGGGACAATTATGCGACACGGTCTACACTATCTACACGGTCTAAAGTTACACAGTCTACATGAAATACTGCAATAAAGAAATACTATCTACACTGTATAAATACAATAATAATCACGGTCTACATAGTCTACACGATATAAATGCAATAATAATCACGGTCTACACGGTCTAAAGTCAGACCACACATCATTGGTACTTCACCATCTTGACACAACAAGGAACAAAATTAACATAAAACTGAAATCACATATCTATCGACTAACAATGATGCATAGTAAAGATCAATACTGAAAAAAAACAATAAACTGTACTAGCCTAGCGCCCCAGGCAGCTGGCGCTGGTCAGAGTCCAAGTCAAGATCCAAATACCCTATTTAAAGAATCACAGAGTCAAGATACAATTCAATATGAAAGGTTGGTGTTCTATCAACAATTTGCCTTATTGGTTTAGTGTCTACCCCATTACCCTTCATACTTATTCTTTAGTTAACCAACAAGGTTCCCCATAGTACTAGTTTCTAACAGTTTCAGAATAGGCATAAATTACCCCCAAAAACTTGAGCATTGGTACATGGCATGGTACATTGATTCCAAGGGTCATTACATACCCTGGTATAGGAGATAGGTCTGCAGTCTTGACTAGGGGTGCTCTGTTACAAGGAATGGTGTTGGTTTGGACATCAGGTTTACCATTAGATACTCAAAGACTAATATAATTCCTAATAATAATACATACAGGAACCGAGGCAGCTTGGTGGTTTACATATATTTAAGGATCTGAGCTTCCTGGACTGGAATACCTAAAGCTACCTAGACCTATGTTCATTTTAACTTCCTGGACTTATGTAGTGCCCCGTCCCTATATCGTGCCCCGTTGTTCGTCCTCGGGGTGCGCGAGAAAGGAACACTGTCGCTATCGACTCGGTCGGGACCGATAGGTCGGGATCGATCGAATCGATCGAACGGGAACGGTTGAATTAAGATCCATTCCCCGTTATGGAATGGCTTCTTCGGAACCAAGTCCCATATTCAGCGGGCTGTGCCTCAAGGATTGACTCTGCAGCTGAGTCGGGAGAGACCTCCCGTTGCTCTGCTTTTTACGCCGCTTGCGTTGGTTTTGGCTTTGTTTTCTGAATACGTTTTCGTGAATGTTTTTGATGGTTTTCATGGCTTACGTTTCGAACTTCGCATTCATATCGAATTTTCTTGAATAACACAGTATTCTAATCGGTTGCTTGTGCGATTTCAGGTGATCTCGTAGGCAACATCTAGCGCGGCCAACCAGTTTCTTGCCTCAAGTAAATACTAAGGTGAGTGGCTGACCCTTCTTCCCTCGACCATGTTCTCCAATACATTATCAATACTAGACATGTGCTATACTAGATGTAATGCAACGACATGAATGATATTCCAATGAACGGTCACACTACGTCCCACGAACACGAACTATACAGATGCTTGTCATAAAATATTATCGTGCTTACAATTATCAAATCATATAGAACCGTGCTAAGAAAGGATGAATCGATTAAAATGAATGTCGCAATGATACTATAAGATGTGCTTTAAAATAACAAATTAACTTAGCACGGTCATGGACAACTTGTCGACAAGGGCGATTGTTTCTTCGGACGGCATCCCGAGGCCACGGGATCGTTCCGGCCTAGGAAGAAACATGGATAGCTATGCTGGATGCATGCCACGGTAGGCAGTGGTTTTCAACGGAGCTCGCTACCCATGCTGAAGGACCTCTATCTACCAAGCTATATGTCCAGGATGGCTTGTCGTGCCAGCGACCATCACGAACGCTCTCAATTACGTATTATTATTATCAACATGACAGGAAAGAACATGGTAAGTTTATGCTACGACGGCACGCTCTGCCGGGGGTAAGATCTATCGTCATTATACGGTTGTGCCTTCAAATATAAGTTTGAATTGAGTAGGATGGCTAGAAACTTCAGTAAATAATTGCTTGCACGCTCACTTGAATTCTTCAACAAATGAGAGCACGGGATTTAAATTGCCACGTACCAGCACAAAGTGTAAAGTGCTGACCCTCGCTCTCAACAGGTACTCGGGACCAGGAGAGCGTGCCAAAGAACTGAAGGCGACGCTCCTTTCTTTTGAAGCCTTGCTAGTGCGAAGGCTAGCTCTGCAACATTTTGAAGACTCTAACCCAACTGCATCATGAGTCATAAACTCTCGCCGATCCCAGGTCTTAGTGAGTCGTTTGATGTTTGTAAAAAAAGATGTAAATGTATGGAATGACTATCTCATCGATGTCGGTTGTAAGCCCGCGAGGCCTCTTTTGTAAGCGAGTCTGTAACCTACTTATTATCAATAAAAATACAAGTTTCCTTTTCTAAATGAATGTGTTCAATTTCTCTGCGTACTCTTACATATGTTGTTGTTTCGGATAACCTTATGAACCGCCTTGTGCAAGCGCAACTTAGGCTTGCACTGCATCACGCCCGGGGGACGACTATCGATTTTACCGGATCGGGGCATGACATAATGGTATCAGAGCACGGATTTACGTCCTTGGCCTACAGTGTCGAGTTTTTAGTCTCAAAATTGTTGGTCTCGTGTCGATGAGATATGTCGTTCCATACGAGTGAGCCCGTAATAAGTTTTGTGACTAATGTATTTTGCCTTCAAAAATCCCAGAAGGCACGTCGGTGAACGTGGCGGCGAACGAAGAAAGTGCTTCGAGCGGCTCGAGTAGCTCGAGACCCGGACCCTCTAACGATGCCATGGAGTGGATGTTGCGTATGCTGGAAGTGCAACAACAACAAGCCGAGGAAAGTCAACGCCAGAATGAGCAACATCGACGGCAGACGGAGGCACGTCAAACTCAGTTCGAAGCCCGATTCGATGCACAAATCAAGTTGCAACATAAGCATCTTGATACTCTCCAGCAGATCATTTAGACGGTGGTGGCCAACAACAACTCTGCGACAACACATGCCGTAATCGAGCCTACGGCCAGACAAAGTGAAGTTGATCTGGAGGCACCCGAGCCTACACATGCAGCACCGAGAAGTTCCAACTTCGACGTGTCGAAATTCACAAAGAGTTGCCATATTTCCTTCAACGGCACGGAAGATCCCTCCTTGGCAATCGACTGGTTGGAGGAACTGGAAGACAAGTTCGAGCTTCTGGGCGCCGAAGAGTCCAAGAAAGTCGCATGCGCTCAACTTCTACTCCGGTCGAACGCGCACGACTGGTGGGCCGTGTAAAAGCGAGCGATCAGACGCGACGACGACGCAGTAGCAATTTCTTGGGCCACCTTCCGCGAGGCATTCGAGATCGAGTACCTCCCTGAAGCCATTCGACAAGAGAAGAAAAATGAATTCATGCAGCTAAGACAAGAGAATATGACGGTGCGGTAGTATGCGGCGGAGTTCAACAAGTTAACCAAGTTTGCTGGAAAATTCCTGCCCTCCCTGGCGAGTCATGCTCGACGGTTCGAAGCAGGTCTACGACCATCCATCTACGCCCATGTGTCTGTTCCGCAATACAAAACGATGTGGGAGTCTCTCAACCTCGCCCTCCGCCTTAAATGCCAATATCCTCCAGGTGCTGCCGGTGCTGTGCATACCTACAATCACAAACGCCCTAGCCACGGGAAAGGAAACAACATGACCAAGCGTCCGAATAACGGGCCCTAGGGCGGACACCAGGCACGAAACTAGGGACCTCATTGCACAAAATACAACCGAAACGGACATCTCGTCGTCGACTGTGAAGTTCAAAATGGCGGATGTTTTATTTACGGAAAAAGGGGTCACTTTTATGGAGATTGCCCGAAGCGTAGAAGAAACAACTTAGATACGCCTCAGCATCCACAGCACCGTCCGAAGAATCAAGTTTCGGCGCCTCGAGCACCTCAACCCGTACAGCAAAATGGCCAAGACCGTCGCCCCAATGCCCAGGGCCGCGTCTACGCCATGACTCGAGATGAAGTGCTTGCGTCAGATACGGTCGTGACAGGTATACTTAGTTTCAATAATGTGCCTGCTCGTGTACTATTTGATTCAGGTGCTTTGTATAGTTTTATAACGGCAGACTTTGCCGCCGAGCACAAATTTCCGATAATATCATTAGATCTCGACCTTAGCGTAAGCACACCTTCGGGAACACCAATACTCACTAATTTAGCTTGCACCGACGGGATTATTCGTATCGGCGGTCAAAAGATCGGTCTTGACGTGATAGTCCTAGACATGAAGGACTTCGATATCATTCTGGGAATGGATTGGCTCGGGCCGTGCAATGCAACCATAGACTGTGCCAGAAAGATGGTCACCTTCCGCATTCCAGGAGTACCTGAATTATGCTTCTCGTGTGGTGAGGCGTCGTCGACCTGCATGCTGATTTTGGCAATTTCTGCTCGGAGGATGCTGCATTCTGGTGCGAAGGCTATTTGGCATCCGTCCGAGACATGCGACAGGATGGTGCAAATGCGGGTCAGACCGACGTTGTGGCAGAATTCTCTGATGTGTTCCCGGACGAGTTACCCGACATGCCCCCCGATCGAGAAATCGAGTTCAGCATCGATACATTTCCTAATACTCGATTGATTTCCAAGGCCCCGTAAAGAATGGCTCCCGCCGAGCTGAAGGAACTCAAGGTCCAGTTACAAGAGTTACTCGATAAAGGGTTTATTCGGCCTAGTGTTTCACCGTGGGGAGCGCCCGTATTGTTCGTGAAGAAGAAGGATGGGTCCATGCGTTTGTGCGTCGATTACCGAGAGCTAAACAAGGCCACCATCCGGAACAAGTATCCATTACCCCGTATAGACGACTTATTCGATCAACTGCAAGGCACCTCGGTATTTTCGAAGATTGATCTCCGCTCGGGCTATCATCAACTCAAGATCAAGTCAGACGACGTGCAAAAGTCAGCCTTTCGTACTCGGTACGGCCACTACGAGTTCCTGGTGATGCCATTCGGCGTGACGAATGCCCCTGCCGCCTTCATGGATCTGATGAATAGGGTATTTTGACCCTTCCTTGATAAATTTGTGGTAGTCTTTATTGACGATATTCTCGTCTACTCGAAGGACAGGGCACAGCATGCAGAATATCTATGGGCCGTGCTCCAGACACTTCAAGAAAATAAGTTGTACGCGAAGCAGAGTAAGTACAAATTTTGGCTATACAGCGTATCCTTTCTCGGTCACATCATTTCGTCCGAAGGCATTGCAGTCGACCCGAAGAAAGTGGAAGCTATTGCTGATTGGAAGCGGCCTGCGTCTGCTGGTGAGATTCGAAGCTTTCTTGGTTTGGCGGGATACTATCAACGCTTCGTGAAAGACGTCGCGAAGATTGCATCGTCACTGACTCGCCTCACTCAAAAGGGAGTCGTGTATGAGTGGTCGGATGACTGTGAAGCTTCATTCCAGGAGCTAAAACAGCGACTAATTTTGGCACCTATACTCGCACTTCTGGATGGGCCAGAGGGTTTTCAGATATTCAGCGATGCTTCAGGCCAGGGCTTGGAATGTGTGCTCATACAGCGAAATAAGGTGATATCCTTCGCCTCCAGACAGTTGAAGCCGCACGAGAGGAACTATCCTATGCACGACTTGGAGTTAGCGGCGATTATGTTCGCGTTGAAATATTGGTGCCACTATCTATATGGCCTGGCATGTGCGATCTATACCGACCACAAGAGCCTCAAGTATCTTTTCACCCAGAAGGAATTGAACTTACGACAGAGGCGCTGGCTCAAACTGATCAAAGACTATGACTTGACGATCGACTACACTTCGGGCAAGGAAAATGTGGTGGCGGACGCTCTGAGTCAAAAATATCTTGCCTTGCTATCCATCAACCGCAGACTACTACAAGATCTAGAAGAAATGGGCATCGATCTCCGGGTTCGATTCAGGGATATACGGTTGGCGCAGCTGCAGTTAGAGCCGAGTTTGCTGGAAAAGATCATGGTCGCTCAGAAGGATGATCCGTACCTGAAGAAAATGTGTGAGCGAATTTCGACAGGTAGTGCGATCGACTTTGCGGAAGATAAGACCGACATGCGGAGAATGAATGGCCGACTATGTGTTCCGGATAATTCAGAACTACGAAAGGAGATAATGTCGAAGGCGCATTATGTGAAATATATATTACATCCAGGCAGTACCAAGATGTATAAGGACCTCCGCACGACCTTCTGGTGGCACGGGATGAAGAGAGATGTGGCGCTCTTCGTGTCACAATGCATGGCCTGTCAGCAGGTGAAAGCTGAGCATCAGCGACCGGACGGAGAGATGCAGAACCTCGCCATTCCCGAGTGGAAGTGGGATCACGTCACTATGGATTTTATTGTTGGCCTGCCAAAGACACCATGGGAGAACGACGCCATCTGGGTCATCGTCGATCGATTAACCAAGTCAGCGTACTTTATCGCCATCAAAGTTACTTAGAGCGTTAATCGCCTGGCGCAGATTTATCTTGACGAGATAGTACGGCTGTACGGAGTTCCAGTATCCATCATCTCTGATAGGGATTCACGGTTCATGTCGCGAAGACATGCTACGGCTCTGCACAATTGACTTCAAATCAAGCTGGGACGTCTACCTACCGCTGGCAGAATTTGTATACAATAATAGCTACCAATCCAGCATCCAAATGGCGCCGTATGAAGCTTTGTACGGCCGGAAGTGCAGATCGCCCATTTGCTGGGATAAAGTCGGGGAACGACAGATACTCGGCCTGGAGCTGGTGGAACAGACTGTGGAAAAGGTCAAGCTAATAAGGGAAAGACTGAAAATTGCACAGAGTCGACAAAAGAGCTACACCGACACCCATCGAAGACCGCTTGAGTTCCAGGTGGGCGATCACGTATTTCTGAAGGTGTTGCCTATGCGAGGAGCTACTCGGTTCGGTGCGAAGGGAAAGCTGAGTTCGAGATTTGTTGGGCCGTTCGAAATACTCGAGCGAGTCGCCCCAGTGGCCTATAAAATTGCCCTACCGCCGGCGCTTGATGGTGTCCACAATGTCTTCCATGTCTCCCAGCTACAGAAGTACGTGCACGACCCTAGCCATGTGGTAGATTTTGGCCAGCTGGAGCTAAAGTCCGACTTATCCTACGTTGAAGAGCCAGTTCAAATCTTAGAACGCAAGGATAAGCTGCTACGAAATCGGGCGATCCCTCTCGTTCGCGTACTCTGGAGGAACCATGCGACAGAAGAGTCGACATGGGAGCTCGAGTCAGAGATGAAGAAAAAGTTTCCTTCATTATTTTCATAGAGGTAGGTTCTGTTCTTAAGTTTTGAGGATGAAACTTTTCTTTAGTTGGTTATGGTGTAGTGCCCCGTCCCTACATCGTGCCCCATTGTTCGTCCTCGGGGTGCACGAGAAAGGAACACTGTCGCTATCGACTCGGTCGGGACCGATAGGTCGGGATCGATCGAATCGATCGAACGGGAACGGTTGAATTAAGATCCATTCCCCGTTATGGAATGGCTTCTTCGGAACCAAGTCCCAAATTCAGCGGGCTGCGCCTCAAGGATTGACTCTGCGACTAAGTCGGAAGAGACCTCTCGTTGCTCTGCTTTTCATGCTGCTTGCGTTGGTTTTGGCTTTGTTTTCTGAATGTGTTTTCGTGAATGTTTTTGATAGTTTTCACGGCTTACGTTTCGAACTTCGCATTCATATCAAATTTCCTTGAATAACACAGTGTTCTAATCGGTTGCTTGTGCGATTTCAGGTGATCGTGTAGGCAACGTCTAGCGCGGCTAACCAGTTTCTCGCCTCAAGTAAATACTAAGGTGAGTGGCTGACCCTTCTTCCCTCGACCCTCTTCTCTAATACATTATCAATACTAGACATGTGCTATGCTAGATGTAATGCAACGACATAAATGACATTCCGATGAACGGTCATACGACGTCCCACGAACACGAACTATACAGATGCTTGTCATAAAATATTATTGTGCTTACAATTATCAAATCATATAGAACCGTGCTAAGAAAGGATGAATCGATTAAAATAAATGTCGCAACGATACTATAAGATGTCCTTTAAAATAACAAATTAACTTAGCACGGTCATGGACAACTTGTCGACAAGGGCGATTGTTTCTTCGGACGGTATCCCGAGGCCACGGGGCCGTTCCGGCCTAGGAAGAAACACGGATAGCTATGCCGGATGCATGCCATGGTAGGCAGTGGCTTTTAACGGGGCTCGCTACCCGTGCTGAAGGACCTCTATCTACCAAGCTATATGTCCAGGATGGCTTGTCGTGCCAGCGACCATCACGAACGCTCTCAATTACGTATTATTATTATCAACATGACAGGAAAGAACATGGTAAGTTTATGCTACGACGGCACGCTCTGCCGGAGGTAAGATCTATCATCATTATACGGTTGTGCCTTCAAATATAAGTTTGAATTGAGTAGGATGGCTAGAAACTTCAGTAAATAATTGCTTGCACGCTCACTTGAATTCTTCAACAAATGAGACCACGGGATTTAAATTGCCACGTACCAGCACAAAGTGTAAAGTGCTGACCCTCGCTCTCAATAGGTACTCGGGACCAGGATAGCGTGCCAAGGAACTGAAGGTGACACTCCTTTCTTTTGAAGCCTTGCTAGTACGAAGGCTAGCTCTACAACATTTTGAAGACTCTAACCCAACTGCATCATGAGTCACAAACTCTCGCCGATCCCAGGTCTTAGAGAGTCGTTTGATGTTTGTAAAAAGAGATATAAATGTTTGGAATGACTATCTCATCGATGTCGGTTGTAAGCCCGCGAGGCCTCTTTTGTAAGCGAGTCTGTAACCTACTTATTATCAATGAAAATGCAAGTTTCCTTTTCTAAATGAATGTGTTCAATTTCTCTGCGTACTCTTACATATGCTGTTGTTTCGGATAACCTTATGAACCGCCTTGTGCAAGCGCAACTTAGGCTTGTACAGCATCACGCCCGGAGGACGACTATCGATTTTACCGAATCGGGGTGTGACAACTTATCCCCTAAGACACTTGCTACTGAGTTATTGAAGTATTAGGAATATCTGTCCTGTAGCAGTCCCTAACCATACTCTACCAATCCACCCAAAGCCTTCAGTTCAAAACTGGTTTCATCTACTGTGTGTGAAATCGACTGATTTTAGAGTATAAAATTAGTCTCAGTTTGGTTTGATACAACTCAGTGTCTCAGGTTTGGTCTCAGCTCAACACAGGGTTTCAGTTGGAAATCAGGATAGCCATTAGGCTTAGCCTCTCCAACACATATGCCCTCATTAACATATTGCTACCATATCCTTTATGTGGTGTTAAAAGACTCCTGGCCCTTTGTACCAGATGAACAATAGTGCTTGATACCTAGGGGTACTGTCAACCTGTGTGTGTCAAGCCTGTTACCAGGTTGACCCGAGTGACCCCCAATGTCGATTTGGTAAACCTCTGGTAACTCTGTTTCTTCAGAGAGTTGTATCACAGTGTCGAATTACATTGGTATCCCCTAAAACCTGATACCTAGGCATAGGTTACCAACTAATCTGATCATATAAATGTTACGTGTCGAAGAACCCAGGTTGTCCTGGTTGCCAACAAAGGCCTGATACCAAGATCTGGCTGACTATTTAGCCTGATAATCGGGACAATGGTTGAACTTGGTTCCCAAGTCACACGAGGAGTAGTGATGGTTTGAATATTTCTGTTATGGAACTTTAGGCTGACACCAATTAGTATCCTAGGATTTAGGATCAGGCTTAACCTATCATTCGATTTCCTGGTTATTACAGTTGGTTTATCAAATCATCAGTAATCCCAGGATTTGGGATCAGACTTTTCTCATCTCTGAAATTAAGGTACTAAAGGCTCCAACCCAAAGTTATCATGCCCTCTTGTATCAGGTATCATTATGATACTCGACCTTTAAGACTGATCTGTTCTTGAGATCGTGCCATTGGTATCCAGTTGCTGATACTCTTCGAGTATCCACAAGGTTTGCAGATGGTGTTATACTGGGCTTCGATACTTCTTGGTATCGATATAGGTGGTATTCTCAACATTAAACATGATTTTTAAGTGGCTAACATGCAGCCAAAACTAATTGAATCCGAGATTGAAGACAACGTTCTCTAAATAAGGAAGGAAAACTTACCTCAGGCTTGGCTCCTTTCTCTGTTCCCTGTTGCTTGACAGAAATCAGGAGTCTCATAAACCGTATATATATATATATATATATATATATATATATATATATATATATATATATATATATATATATATATATATATATATATATATATATATATATAAGCGGGGGAAAGGATAAGGGGTCAGTTTATTTGAAACTGGTAGAGTTATCATTGGGTTTCAAATCCTATTCAAAAAGATTTCTATCTAAAACTGATGTATTCAGCTAAGATTCAAAATTTGCTAAAGGTTTGGCGATCGGTTTAGCAGGGATTAGAAGGGAACAATTTGAATGCTAACAGCATTCATGGTCTAAACTAGGAAACCTTACACATAACCCCCTTAGATTTGGGTCCTTGCAAGAAGTGTAGCTCTCCTAAATACACATATATGAACTAATACCTATCTACCATTTACATGTGTTTGAGTTGCATTCAGGACTATGGTCTATATCGTGAATGAGATTTAAATTGAAAAAAACATCATTAAGGTCCCTGTACATTCTTCTATGCAAAGAACCCCTTTATGCAATACCTATATTTACATATTCATGTGTATAGGAAAAACAAGTATTTAGTTTAAAAATAATAATTAAATAAATAATAATTAATAAATAATAAAAAATTTAACATGAAGGAAATTGATCAAGTGGTTTACAAGTCTACCCCCTTAGATTAATTTTGTCCTCGAAATTCAGCTGAAATGCAGTATGGGAAAGTACCTCAGTCCTCAAAGAGGTATGGGTAACACTTGCGCATCTCGTCTTCTCTCTCCTATGTGGACTCGCCCGGGGAGTGGTGTCTCCACGCGACGCCAACCAAGGGAATCACTTGATTCCTCAGCACCTTCTCCATGTGGTCCAAGATCTCCATTGGCTGTTCCTGGTAATTGAGACTCGGTCCCACTTCGAACTCTGAATGGTCCAAGACATGGCTGGGGTCTGCCACGTATCGTCGCAGCTGGGATACGTGGAACACGTTATGCACTCCTTCTAATGCAGGCGGCAAGGCTAATTGGTATGCTCCTGTACCAATTTTCTCGAGGATCTCAAACGGCCCAATGAAACGTGGGCTGAGTTTACCACCTTTATCGAAATAGATAGTGCCACGTGTCGAAGAAATTTTCAAAAATACCAAGTCTCCAACCTATAACATACAATGGTCACCACGAATCTATAATTAACACATAATTTATTCTAAGGGAATTATATACCTCGAACTCCAACGGTCTACGGTGACTATCGGCCTAGTGCTTCTGCCTGTCCTGAGCCACACGAAGCCGCTCTCTAATCATCTTGACTTTCTCCGCAGCATCTACTACCATCTATGGTCCCAACAGTGCATGCTCTTCCACATCGTCCCAAGATAGAGGGGTACGACATCTCCGACCATACAACGCTTCGAAAGAGGACTTTTCGATACTAGCTTGGTAGCTGTTGTTACATAAGAACTCCACGAGATAAAGGTGGTCCTCCCATGAGTCGCCAAAATCTAGCACGTATGTCCGTAGCATATCATCGAGCATCTGAATGGTCCGTTCTGACTGTCCATCCATCTGCGGATGATAAGCCGTGCTGAACTTGAGCGTTGTGCCCAAACTAGCCTGCAGGCTCCTCCAAAAATAAGACATGAACCTGTTGTCACGGTCTAACACGATACTCACTGGAACCCCGTGCAACCGGACTATCTGCTTTACATAAAGCTCAGCCAACTTCTCTGTAGATAACCCCACTTTAAATGGAATAAAGTAGGACAATTTGGTCAACCTGTCAATGATGACCCAAATCGCATCCTTTCCGCCCGATGACCGTGGAAGACCGGAAACAAAATCCATAGTGATGTGTTCCTACTTCTACTCGGGTATCGGTAGCGGCTACAACAATCCTCCGAGTGTCTGCCTCTCGGCTTTGACCTGCTGACATACGAGGCACCTAGAAACAAAGTGAGCCACTTTGTATTTCATACCATACCACCACACATGGTTTCTCATATCCTTGTACATCTTATTGGCTTCCAGATGTAGAGAATACTGGAAGCGGTGTGCCTCTTACATAACTTCTTCTCTAAGCTCTCCACTAGGTACATAAAGTCTCGTCCCGTGCCTCAACGAACCATCCTCCGCAATAGTGAAATCATCAAGCAAGCATGCTCATGCTTACGCTATGATACTCTTCAGCTGCTCATCCTGGTGTTGTGCCTCCCGAATTCTGTCCATCAGCCCTGACTGAATCTGCATGCCCATCATCAGTATCTCGACTCCTGGAATGACGATCTCGATGCCCAAACTCTCTAAATTTGCTAATAAGTGACGATCTCGAGTCAAGCACATTGCTACGGGATACATGCTTAAAGCATCCGTAATAACTTTGGCTTTTTCCGGATGATACTGTAGAGATATGTCATAGTCACTCATCAGCTCAAGCTATCTGTGTTGCCTCATGTTCAACTCCTTTTGTGTAAAGATGTACTTCAAACTTTTGTGGTCAGTAAAGATTTCCACTCGCTTTCTGTTTAAATAATGTCTCCACAACTTCAAGGCGAAGATCACGGCTGCCAACTCTAGGTCGTGAGTGGGATAGTTCTTCTTATGCGGTCTCAACTGTCGAAACGCATAGGCTATCACTCTCTTGTTCTGCTCTAGGACACAACCCAGTCATTTGCCTGAGGCATCACTATAAATGGTGAAATCCTCTGATCCTAAAGGCAAGGCTAAGATAGGGGCTATCGCCAGTCTCTTCTTCAATTCATCGAATGCAGCCTAGCAGTCCTCTGTCCATACGAACTCTACATCCTTCCGAGTGAGCCTAGTGAGTAGCTCAGCAATCTGAGCAAAGTCCTGCACGAACTTCCGATAATACCCTGCTAATCCTAAGAAACTTCATATCTCTTCCACCGTAGTCGGAGTAGACCATGCTTCCACAGCTGTAACCTTCTTTGGATCGATGGATATACCGTCGCCAGTCACCACATGACCAAGGAACTCCACCTTATCCAAGAAGAACTCGCATTTCGAGAGTTTTCCATAGAGCTTCTCCTTCCTGAGGGTCTCTAGCACGATCCTCAGATGTTTTTCGTGCTCCTCCGGTGTTTTCGAATAAATGAGTATGTCATCGATAAATACCACTACGAACTTGTCAAGGTATGGATGGAATACCTTGTTCATCAAGTTCATGAAGACTGTCGGGGCATTAGTCACTCGTATTGTCCGTACTTGGTCTAGAAGGCAGTCTTCGGTATATCTTCTTTCTTCACCTTCAGCTGATGGTAGCCCAACCTCAAATCTATCTTTGAGAATACTTGTGCGCCGCTCAATTGATCGAAGAGATCGTCTATCCTCGGCAGCGGGTACTTGTTCTTGATAATATAGTTATTCAAGGTTCGTAGTCGATGCACATTCGTACCGTACCATCATTCTTCGGCACAAAGAGGACATGGGATCCCCATGGTGACGAACTCTCTCTGATGAACCCTTTCTCTAGTAATTCGTCGATCAGCTTCTTCAATTCTTCAGTCTCCTTGTTGTTGATCCGATACACCGGTTGTGCCAATGGTACTGCATCGGGCACCAGATCAATGGCAAACTCGATGTCTCTGTCTTGCAGTAATCCCGGCAAGTCCTCCAGAAAAATATCCATGAACTCCGTGATGATGGGATGCGGTGTCTCTCCCTCCTGAATCATAGCTCCGTAAAAACCTTCACTCTGCTGCTCTATCGCTCCTCTGGCAAACTCGAATGCATAATCTCCGGGAGGACTAAATACGACACATCTTCGGTGGCAGTCTATACTGGCAAAAATTTTACTCAACCAATCCATACCGAGGACGATGTCGAAACTCGGTAGTGGAATTACGAGTAAGTTGGCGCGCAACTCCCTACCTCCTAAGGTGATGTACCGCCTCATGCAAATATCCTTGACTAAGATAATGCCTCCGCCTGTCATAATTTTGCAACTACCACCCAAAGGTATAGATGCTATACTATGTTTGAATACAAAAGCTACAGAGATAAAACTATAGGATGCACCAGAATCAAACAAAGCTATAGCGAAGAAAGAATCGAGAAGTTGGAACCTGCTATCACATCCTGTGTAGGCTCGGGCACCTCAATAGCCATAGCAAAAGCTCGAACCAGTTGGGGTGCTCCTCTCTGCTGGTGCTGAGCGAACCGCTGCTGCTGAGTGGGTAGCGGTGGACCTCGCGGCTGTGTGGCGGCTGGTCCTCTCTGCGCTGGAGCTGTCTCACGTCCTACTAGGTTGGGAGCCATTGTGCAATCCTTCAGCTGATGTGAAGGTGATCCGCAGTATAAACACGATCCAAGTCTTGCTCTGCAATCGTCCCAAATGTGTCCGATCTTTCCACAAAATGTACAATACATGGCCTGCTGGAACTGCCTCTGTATCTGCTGTGTTTGGGCTCTGGCCGGGCCTCGGTGCTGCTGATATGCTGGGGCTCTACCAGTGGACTGGAATTATTGTCGGTGCTAGAAGGTCCTTGGATGCACCTGAGGATGCTTCGCCTGTGTTGGTTGATGGTTGCCTCCGCCAAAAGTGTCTCGACTTCTCTTCGGCCTATAATTTAGTTTTTCTTCTACAGCCTGGACTACCTCCAGAATCTCTTTGTAGGTAGTGGCTCGGCTGGTGGCAATAGCTAAACGAATCTCGTACGATAATTCCTATCTGAACCTTCTGGCCTTGCTCTCCGGGGTGTTGACCAAACTCTCGGCGAGTCGACTAAAGCGAGAAAACTCTGCAGTGTACTCATCAACGGTGAGATTCCCCTGCTCTAAGTGCTCGAACTGACTCACCAATGCCTCTCGTGCTACGTCGGGGTAGAATTTCTTCTCGAGTAGCCGCTTGAATTCTTCCCAAGTCACATCTGTAGCAGCCAATTATGGCTCGCCCTAGTACCACATCCGTGCGATGTCGAATAGTTGTCCGCTGGCTGACTCCACCTTTAGATCTTCTGCGATGCGAGCCATCTTTAGGTACCGCTCTAGGTTTTTTAACCACTTATCAGCGTAGATAATACCCTCGGTCCCATGGAACTCGCTGGGCTGGAGGTCCATGAAGTTCTTGGACGTCCCAGGGCGCTCTTGGTGGGCCTCCCTTTGCTGAAGGGCCTATCCCAAGGTATCGCAAAAGATGTTGGCCTGCTGCTGAAAAACACCGAGAAGGGTAATATTGTCCAGTACCGGTGGCGGGGGCAGAGTAGGTGCCGGGTACATCACTGGTGCTGGGTGCATAGTATTTACCATTAAAATTATGTTATTGCAAATTTCAATACAAACAGAATAGTGTTACAATGTAGGACTAGGACGTAGTCCTAGGAGTACACTTTTGTTTATCTGGGTCTCTTGTGCCGATGGAGCGAGTGGTAATGCGTTGACTCCGTTGACGATCTGACGACGGTTCTCGGTTCTCTGAAGGTGTGGGTTGCTCTAGGTGCTGGAGCTTGTTGAGAGGAGGAAGACGTTGAGTGTCTGTATCTGCCTCTCTGTGTATGCTCGTAGGTCTGCCTCTGTATATGTATGTCGGTGCTTATATGATGTGTGTGAAAAAAGGAAATGATCCCTCTATTTATAGTCTGCAGGTTGGCTGCTCATGTGCGCATATGTCGGATGTACCTGGTCGTGGGAATGCCACGTGGTGGTTACTGATGGAGGCACATGGATGATGCACCCTATTTGAGGAGTTGAACCCTTCATGTTGTCTTTGTGGGCTGCGGCTGAGCTGACACATAGCAATGGAGAGGATCTTTCAGTTGCTGAGGTCTTGGGTGATTAGCACCCCTTCATAGGCTGAATCAAGTCAAAGGACACGTGTCGTAGGTCCATAGCTCGAAGATCTCGGATTTGGTGGGGGGTGATCTGATAGGATGCGCCTGAGACTGGGCGCATGAAAAGACTTTAGCTCGTAACCTTTAGGAGTCACGAACCAGTCGTGGCACATGGCTTTTGAGGCGCATGCGGGGCTTCAGTAGTGACTTGACCTCTGTCTTTAGGGATCAGAAAAAAGTCTGAGGCGCATGGATTTTGAGGCACATGCAGAGATTTGGGCACATAGCTGCAGAGGTGCATGCGAGATGGTTGGACGGCCACGTGGCTCGTAACCGACGAAGGAGAGTAATAATGATACTGACGTTGGTGACGCTTCGACTTCTGAAAAAGTTGTCAACTGTTCAATCTTCGGGGGACGTGCAATGGCCCGACTGTTGCGTTCGTGCTTTAAATAGCCATTTTTGACTTGGCTGAATTTGAAGCGTCAGGTTCATCACCATTTAATATAAATTCATTGTACGAGATTCGGAGAGCCAGCCACTTGGCACATGGGTTAGATTTGCTCGGCCTATAAATAGTGGCATGGAGGGGGTTTGCTTCTCATTCTCTCACGTCCTCCCAAAATAAATTTGTTTGCCCGAGCGTATTCTATTGATGAGATGCTCCCGAGGGTGAAAATGAGACGCATTGTCTTCGTCGATGCTCTTGAAGGTGACTGTTAAATCCAAAAGTCGGGGTCGAGGGCTTTTGAGGCAGGCAGAAGGTGCCTGTTGCATCCAAAGATCGGGATGCTCGAGCCTCGTTTCCGTTATGCTGGAAGAGCCGCAGATCAGAATCGCAGTGCTCCCATCTTCCTTCAGCTTTGGAGAGCTCTTCCTCTTACAAGAGTGGGTGTTTCCCATTCTGGTTGGGTTGAAAGCTGCTTCTTTAGCCGCGGGTCGATTGCGGTGCTCTTCTCTTCCTTGATTTGAAGAGTTCTTCCTCCAGCTAGAGGGTTGATTGCCACCCTCGTTCTGCTCAATAAATGCTTTATTAGTTGAGGCATTTGATGGCGCATATGTTGACACTTCATGATGCGCCTGACTGGGATGCTGAAAGGTGGCACATAACTGAGCTGCTGAAGGGATGCACATAACTGAGCTGCTGAAGGGATGTACATGTCTGAAAGTGTTTGCCATTGATCGTAAAAGTACAGAACAGTTTTATGGAAGGACTAAACTTTAGACTCACAATACAAACTCGTTTGTACAAAGAAAGCCTAGGGACGAAAACCTAGGTACAGCAGTCTAAGTACAATTGTTTATTTTAGATTCTGGGGGGTGACGATAGAGGCTCGGGAAGGCGACGGCAGCCCTGTCTTACTCCTTGGACGATCGGTATACAGCCTTGGCTCTGGTGAAGAGATGGTTGGCGTTGATGAAGAAATGCTCCTCTCGCTCCTATGTTGCTCTTCTGGCTTCTCTTTCTCTCTGTGTATTTTCTCTCTGATTATTGGGAGGGTCTCTCTCCGTATGTCTCCTCTCTGACCGTGTATATTTTGCAAGGGAGTGGCACCCTGCTATTTATAATAGTGGGGGGGTATCATTAGGGTTTGGCTGATTATCCATTCTCAAAGTGGTGGCGGCCTGATGTTTAATCAATCTAGACCATTCGTTCTGGGTGTGAAGGATCTGGGCCATCAATGGGGGTAGAACTGAATCTTTCGAATAATTAATGCTGATTGCTTTAAATCTTCATGATTGATTGTGTAGCTTGGATCTTCCACCACGTGTTCCATTGGTTTGATTAGGAATGATATGACCTGATCCCATTAATTATGAGGATGTGGTCATTGGGATCTGGTAAATCTTTGTATCTCATAATCATCTTTGCTGCCAGCTGTCATTGAATCTCTGCTACGTGTCTTGATGATAGACTCTGCCAGAGCCGCATGACATCCATGAACCGTATGAGACAGCGTCTCGGCGAACCGCATAGGTATAGTATTTGCGAGCCGTATGAGGTGGTTCCTTGGTGAACCACATAAGGGTAGTAACTGCGAGCCGCATGGGATAGCTTTTTGGTGAGCCGTAGGAAGACGATCCTTGCCAGCCGCATGAAGCTGTTCTTCACTGGAGCCGCATGGGAGTAGCCACGTGTCAATCTCGAATCGCGTCAGAGATTTTCTCCTATTTTCTAAGAGTCTGTCATTATGGCAGGGCCATTATGATGCTTTATGTCAGAACCGTCAGCCATCAAATTAAGACAGAGCATTAAATAGGCAGACTGCTCGATGGCCAGCTGTGTGAAGGGGTCTTCATGGGTACACGTGGCATTGAGCCGCATATCTCTGTGAGCCACATGTATTTTTTAACCACATGCGGCTGGTGGACTCTTTGAACCGCAGGACTGTCTCTATGCAAGCCGCATGGACTCTCCTGTCCGAGCCGCATGAGACTAAGAGTCTCTCTGAACCGCATGGGACTGCTCCTGCATGAGCCGCATGGGGTTCTCCTGCTCTGAGCCGCATAGATCATCATTCTGATATTTTTTATGCTTCTACAAGACCCCCTTCAAAGTTTTCAATTTGCAAAATTAAAATACTTTGAATAAGAAGCATGACCTTTGTTGACCGCATAGATGGTACAGCCGTATGGATTTATCTGGCTGTATGAGCTGTGAGACCACATAAGCTTTTTGCCACGTGTCTTAGCCACGTGTGCAAATCTTCTGCATTAAATGCCCTTGATTTGCCGCCTCTTGGGGGAGGATCCCAAGGGTCAGTTTTGTTTTGACCGAAGCAGTTTATTCTTTTAGGCGGCACGTAGATCGAGGCGTCTGTTTTGTTTTTCTTTTTGAGCCTCCTTCGCCTATAAGTAGGAGTAAGTTTATTCTTTGAAGGTTTCTTTACCTTCTCTCTTTTTCTTGAACTCTTCGTTGCCGACTTTCTCTTCGTCCTCTCCTCTCAGCGATCGGCAATGGCTCCCAAGAAGACTGTTGCTGCTACGGGCAAGAAGGTCGCATCATCTTCTACGGCGGCGAAGGGCAAGAAGGCCGCGTCTTCATCGACTACGACGGCGAACGTGGCGGCTCCTCCGAGCCGCATACGTGCCTGTCTTTCACTCCGACGTTCACCCGCCTATTGCTGGTAGGACCATCAATATGAACTGCCATGGCTACGCCGTATATTTTATGCGCGAGCCTATATTCCCAAGTATGCTGTGTGTCCGACTCATATTCGGACCGCATGGGATATGACCCAGGCCTGAGCCGCGTGAAAGTTGTTTGCATAACTACTTCATCATCAGGGCCGTACGAGCTCTTTCAAACCGAGCCGCATAAGCATATTCCGAATTGAACCGCATAAGATTATTTGAACTGGACCGCATAAGCTCATCCTCGCTGGGCCGCATAAGCTTTTTCGAGCCGAATAAGCTTATTCGAATCGGACCATATTCGCATATGCTCCTTTCGAACCACATAAGCTCATCCGCACTGAGCCGCATGAGTTCCTTTCGAGCCGAACCGCATAAGCTTATTCGAACTGGACCGCATGGGCTCTTTCAAACTGAGCCGCATAAGCTCATTTGGACTGACCTGTATGAACCTTTCTAAACCGAGCCGCATGAGGCTATACTGAGCCGCATAAGCATCATGTAGTTTTGTGTTTCAGCTATCTTTTTGACTTGTTTTCTTTTTGCTTTTTCTTTAGTGAATCTGCCAGTAAATCCTGCGGGGGAACTTATGGTAGGCTCGCGTCAGTTCGCCTCGGGCGTGCATCGGGATGACTTAGTTCGTCAAGTGTCCGAACAGCTACTTGTTGATGAACCTTTGAGCGACTAAATGCTATTAGGGTTCAATCTTTTCAATTCCTTGGTGACATGATAAGCTCCGGGAAGTCTGATGGGAAGTATCTGAAACCGATCTTCCTCTTTGGGGATGCGTTGGTCGTAGAAAACTTTCGAGTGCTGGATGTTTCCGAGAGTTAGGATTTTGACCTGGACGGGATGCCGATTCACATCCCTATTATGAAGCGTCATTTCCTTTTTGCGTGGTTCAATATGATCGTTCTGGATAGGCAGATGCCGAACACCCTCACTCCAACCCGACCGGGGATGTTTGTTGGTAACATCCGTTACAACAAAGCCACTGGGTCAGTGCACGCGGTCAAAGATCCGGCCAGTCGGTCCGTGATGGGGTTAGTTTCGGGTACCTTCATCAACACCCCCGGTCCTAACTTTTCATTCTCCCAGGCTGATACCTTCCTGAGCCAGCTTGCTCGCAAAGGGTCCTATCCTGTTGGCAGGTTGGTACTGCCGAGCTGGTTACACCCTATTCTCCCGTGGTCTAATCTGACCTCATGGATTCTACGGAAATACGAAGTATTTTTGCGGGGAGTCAACCTTTATGACGCTATCCGGGGTACCAGCCACAGGTTGCCCGTTAATAAGCCACTGTTCATGGCCCTTCTGGAGATGTACAATCATCGGACAGGGACTTTCTTCACCCCTGTTGGAGAATTGGGGCTCGCTCTTTACGAGATGTATGCTGTCTCCAAGCTCCCCTGGGGGGATGAACCCTTCGAAGTGTACACTCCGACGAATGAGGAGCTCCAAGATTTAGATCGACGATTCCCCGGTTTCGTCGTCGTGTATCAAGAACTATTGTGCCATCATAGCACCTGTCACCGAACGGCTATCTAGAAAAATGACAGCTCGGAAGGGGACTCTCCCCATACTAAATCTTGGGTCTCGTAGCTTTTGTAACACCCAGTTTTCCCAGATGAGGGTATTTTTGAAATTTTGTAATTATAATCATTATTTATTGATATTTATTTCACATTATGATTTTTGGTGAATTTTAATTATTTTTAAACTATTTAAGAACTGGTTTAAGTCATGACTTGTGATTTTGATGTGCTGCTAGTGAAACCTGAGAGACTGCATGCCCTAGAGCCTAACCATGTGGGTAGAGATTTTGTTTATTACTTTTAGCTTGAGGGTATTTGGTTATCTTAAATTTATTTGAAATTATTATAATTATTTGGAATTAATATATATACTATATTAAATGGTGTGATTTAATATTACTTAATTAATTGCCATGTGATTGTTAGTAGCCCCAACCTAGAATTGACCTAACCTAGGTTAGTCCTAGTTAGTCATGGTTAGACTAAGTTAGAAATTGAGTTGGTCATGGTTAGTCATGACTAGTTAGAATGACTAGGTTGCAACTTGATTAAAAGGGGAAACCTTGATTTTGACCCTTGAATAAACTAGATGGATTGAGAGCCCTTAGATTGATTCTCCAAAACCCTAAACCTAGCATTGATGGCCAGCCATATAGGGCACCTATCCCTATAAAATCCCTCTTGAAACTTGTGCCTCTTTCCACTCTTTCCACCATTCTAAGAACAAGGTTTGTTTTCTTGAAATTTCTTCATAGTTTATTCATTAATGATCCATTTTCATTGAGACTTCTTCCATGGTGATCTAAATTTCATTCCCCTACTGTTCATGGAGGATAATCTCAGGTTTGGACCCATTTGGAGCCATTGGCTAGCTTGAGGAGATCTCATTTTTTGGGCTTTTCCTTGTGAAGGAACACACCTAGGTAACTTTCCATTCCCTCCACCAAATCTCGATTTCCTTGCATGATTAGGAAGCCCTAGGTTCCCTCTCTCTGATGGTATAGGCATTCTTAGGGTTCGTGTCCAATACGTGTCCGTATCGGACACGTATCAGTGATGTGTGCAAGTGTTTGACGAAATACCCCAATGGGCATTTCGATTTGTTTTTATAGAAGTTTTTGAATAGGAAGTGTCTATTTGATGTGGCTTACACGATTCTAGGGTTCTGAGTTTGATTCAGTGTCGTGTCGAGTCGTTTCGACACATGTGCACGCGCGGCTGGACACGCGTGCGCGGCCTGGGCGCATCCCCTGCTACTCGGGGCTCAGGTAGGACACGACACGGGTTCTCTCGATGCGAAACTTGGTGGACACGAGGGGGCATGCACTGACATCATGCCCCCAAAGTTTCATTGGGTCTCGTGTAGGGGTTAGAGAGAAATCCGTCGTGCATCGATATTGCACTGTTCTGCGCACAGATGATTTAAGCCACTGATACGGCCTTGGTTCACGGACACGGCGACACGAGGACACGTTTCAGGCACATGAACACGAGCACCTATACTTAGACTAAGAGGGGACACGAGCATGAGGCTTGGGAAGGCTTGTGTCGGGTGCACGACACGCGTGCACACCCGCACGAGACTGTCCAGTCTCTGTGTTTTGATTCTTCCTGTTTTGTATTTTGATTTGAATGGACACGTTTGTGTCCACTTTTGTGGACACAAATCACTTATGTAACATATGTGCATCGTGTTTATCTATTACCAACCATTGTTTATTTATTTTAAATCGATTTTGATTATTATTTTCTCATTTCCCCTTTTCTGAAAAATCGATGTATCAGTGCATAATATTGTTTCTTCTATGTGAAAAATCGATTTTTATTAATCAATTAACCTATTAGGCACTGCTAATTACATGATATTAAATGCCTAACATGTTCTCCTATGTGTATTCTATTAGTGTGTCGATTTTGGATCGAATTGGTAGTGGTTTGAGGCTTAAAACCTGAGATTACATTTTTGGGACTGTTTTAAACTCTTGTTTTGGTTTTGAGTTGAAATGTTAACAAATGTTAATATTTTAATTGATATGATGAACTGTGGGATTAACATTCAAACTGAGAATTCAATTCTAGGATTGTCTATGAACTATTTTACTATTTTGTTTCAGTTTTCTAGATTGTTAGGACTGTTTTTCTTCACTGTTGTTGATTCCTACAATCTGTTAACTGTTTGAATTCCTGCATTGAACTGTTAGTTTCAGATTTCATTATACACACATTGTTGGTTAATTTCCTGAGATTGTCCTTCTATTTTACTGAAATTTTGAATTGAATTGAATTGAATGTAAAACTGTGGACTAAATAATCCTTAAAACCTGAGAATTGGGGGTTGATGTTGTGAGCTGTTAGCTCACTGTCCTACTTCTCAGTTTTTCCCTATACCTAGGCTAGTTTCCTTCCCTTCTAATCAATGTTGTTTCTAACTGTTAAGTCTAAAAATCTGAGACATACACAACCTAAGATCATGAACTATTGCCATGCATTATTCATTAAACTGTTTTTCCCCTTTAACTGAAATTTCCTTTTATTTTCTTTCAATGTTTGTTCTTCTTAAAACCTGAGATTTCCCTACACCCTCAATCATATAATTTTCTATCTATTGAAAATTGTCAATTGAATTCTCATGTAGTTTGTGGTTCATTGTCATATGATAGATTGGGTGAGGACTGAATGTATCCCTGAAATTGAATTCCTGAGATTTTCCTTGAGTAGAATGATTGATTGTAAACTGAAATCTATTTTTCTAAGTTTTAATACACTAATTTGTACACTGCTTTCCCTGCATACTTTGAACTGAAATGGAAATTGCCTATCCTTCATTACACAACATGAAACCTATTGACACACACACATGCACATGCCCCATTGACCCTACCCTTCATCACTCACATACTGGTACACTCCTTGCACACACAAACCTGAGAGTGAAGGGGGTTGTGGTTGTTCACAGTTTGGTTAGAGCTTGATTGGTATTTCAGTTTTGAACTATGGATGTGAACACACTTGTTAGCCTCCCCCACATCACCCTTCATACCTCTATATATATATATAAAACATGTAATTTATGTATTGGTATATGTATGTAAGTATCTATATATATATATATACATGTAGTGATACATATATATGTATTAAGGTGATAAATGAATATATGAATGAATGGATGAAAATATGCAAGTTGTAGGATACAATGTATATAGGCATGAATGAATGGACATTGCAAGTATGAGTATATATGAATGAATGTATGTGTGCAAGGTAGGCTTGTATGATATGTAATATAAGTAATACAATATAGGCATGAATAATGTGGTATATAGATATATAAATAAGTTGATGCTTGTATATAAAATATATGTGTAAATTGTAGGTTGATATGTTGTATAGCATTGTAATGATATGTGAGTGCTAGCCTAGGCTTGGTTAGGCCTAGTGAGACTTGTTAGACTGTTGGGCTAGGACTTGACCTAGTTTGACTAGTGTAGTTGATTAGAGTTGACCAAGTGTTGACTTTTGCATAGTTTGACCTAGACAGCATGCAGATGCATTGTACATTTCATATATCATCCCCTGTATACATCTTGACTTGTGTTGCTCTAACTAGGAGTCAGGTATCTCATCTCGGACAGTACATTTACTTCAGACATTCAGATACGAGGCGAGTACATTCTCTGATCATTTCATAACTTGCTTAGAATTATATTCCTGCTCTAGTTTACCTTATTTGATGCTGTCATGACTTTATCACGGATTGATACTATATGGATCCTTGCTTGAGATGTTATCCCCTTAGGGAGCATCGGATACATTGTGCCATGTGTTTCATGTACATCATGTATTCCTCGCTCTCTTGTTATCCATATTTATCATGTGCTTCATGCTCGTTCGTGCTTGTTCGTGTACTCTCATGTGCTATCATGATCGTCGTATTTCCCGTGAATCTCATGTATAACCTATACTTCATGTGCACCCTTCGTGGGCTTTCGTATGGAATTTATGTGCACTCAGTTCTCTGAGCCTCGTGAATACTTCATGTATACCCATCTATGGGCTTTATGTGAAAATCATGTGCGTAACATAACCTGTCTGGATCCTTGTGTATTGATTGGGGCTTGGAGGAGTATAAATAGTCATGTGAACAATTCCAAAGTAGAATAGCCATGTACACCTCTTTAGTATAGCCATGTGCAAATTAAGCCGTTCACATGTCGACTTTGTACTCTAAATCACTAGTCACTGGTAGCTCTCTACTTATAGTAGATATTTCTATTACAGTTCCCTTCCTGTTTACATCATGTATCTTCTTTCAGTTTTATGTATCGTACTCTCTTGCATGTTTATATTTTTCTAACCTGTTATGATCTGCGTGAGATGTATTGTGCTCGCTCCCGTCCTGACTGGACCTGTTGAAAATTTTACAGATGATGATGAGGAACCCTGCACCCCTTACTTTGGAGCCTGCCTAGATGACACTCGCGACCTGGACCCCTGGGGAGGTTCAGGCAGCTACTGAGGATGGCACCCTTGCTTAGTGTAGATAGCTTAGCCTGTTCTCTTTTCATGTATAGCTGTTGTTTATTTCCTGAGTTGTATATTCTTAGAGTTTTTGGACTGGTAGATGTTGAGATTGTTATTCTTCTGTTGTGCCTCAGTTGAGGAGTTCTTATCAATTTCTATTCGTGCTACATTCTACCTTAGTTTGTGATTGAATTGTACCTCTGTGTTGGACTCCTTTTGGAGAATATTACATGTTAGCTAGTTATAGTTCATGACCTAGAACAGCGTTCTACCGCCGATACTGCGGCGTAGGCTGGGCGCTGTTACGTACTCGTACCCTCACGGCGGGTGCGGGTCGTGACACGTTTTTAGTGGTGTCCCATGCAGGTCGAGTTTGTGTAGTGGTATTCGAACTAGAGTACCACTACAGCCTGTAGTAGGATTAGGAGTTATTTTTGAGGTACTCAATCACATTAGGAAAAACTCTAATTGGATTCCTGCCATCTAAATTCCTGTTGAAAATTTACTTCCTTGAATAACTGTCCTCCCTTGAACTATCGTTTCTATCTCAGTATTGATTTCTTGTTTGATCTGTCTCAAGGATGGTGATTGAGACACGATCGCATCGCTCTGGCTCGGCAGACGCTGGTGAGAGGCCTACCACCCCTCACCCGATTGTGGATGCTGGGACCACAGCACCCCCTATTTCTGATCATATAGGAGCTTCTGTAGCTTTTGGGAGTGCACCTCCACCTGTCCGGAGGTCTTCTTCTGTCATCCCAGATATGTACCAGCAGCAGTTACCTTCAGGGACAGTAGATGCGGCTCAGATGTTTGCCCTTTTTCAGCAGTTCTTGGAGTCTCAGCGACAGATACAGCAGAGCCAGTCTGCTGATATCCGACAGAGCATGCAGGATACTCATCAGTTAGTCAGAACGACAGTAGAGCTAGTGGCTGCTCAGCCACAGGGAGGCCAGATGTAGCCGTATCGATCGAGGACTCCAGACATCCATTCCTTCTAGAAGATGGGACCCCGAGACTTCAAGGGTACAGAGGGCATCACATACGCTGATGATTGGATAGAGCACATTGAGGAGATATTTCGATTGGCACAGATACCAGCAGGATTACAGATCGAGGCAGCCGCCAGTCAGATGCAGGACTTGGCCCGTACCTGGTACCAGATGGGCCCGAGGGTTGGTACCACCGGTCAGACTTGGGCAACATTCAAGAAACTATTCAAGGAGAAATTCTTTCCTAATACAGCTCTCCGAGCTCTGGAGGCGCAGTTCGAGAGTTTGGTTCAGGGGAACCAGACCGTTGAGGAGTATGCTGGAGAGTTCAGCCGTTTGAGCAGATTCATCGAGGATCTTACCGAGGTCGGGAAGGCGAGGAAGTTCCACAGGGGTTTGATCAGGAAAATCAAGTCATATACCAAGAGCGACCGCGACGCCACTTTCGAGCAGATTCTAGTAGGAGCCATGACAGCGGAGGACGATCTTGGACTGAGGAAGAAGAGGAGGCTAGATACTCAGGGAGCCAGTGGTAGTGCGGGCCCTGCCAAGAGGCCCCACCTACAGATTCAGCAGTAGGTGCCCCAATTGCAGAGTCAGCAGCAGTATCCGCAGCAGATGCTACCTCTGCAGTTTCAGCAGCAGTTCCAGCAGCAGTATCAGCAGCCGAGGGTCTACCTTCAGCAGCAGCAGTTTCAGGACCGTGTACCCTTTCATCAGACACAGCAGCCACAGATTCAGCAGCAGGTCTCGGAGCAGCAGCTAGTTATTATTTGTCCCTTCTGTAAGAGGCCAGGGCATGGTTGGGGCGAATGTCGGAAGAGGTTGGGCAGATGTTTGCTTTGCGGAGGATCCGATCATCGTCTGAGAGAGTGTCCCGAGTCATCAGGACAGGCAGTTCAGGGAGCAGGAGCTAGGGCTCCGGTAGACCAGCAGACGGGATTACCCTTACCGACTCAGCAGCAGAGGTATATGCAGCATCAGCAGCAGGCCAGAGGAGGCCAGCGAGAGCGAGCTTTCGCCAGGACAGTCGAGGATGCTCAGGCCAGTAGAGATCTTGCTGCAGGTTTCGTTCTATTCTATTTCCCTTCCGCAATTGTCTCTTATAACTGCCTTGAAATTTCGATTCCTTCTGTTCTTTGTTGATTTATCAATTTTGTCCTGTTGTTCTCGTGTTATGTTTGATTTTCCTTCTGAGATTAATCATATGGGCTAGGTCACCTTGATTATGGAATCGAGAATCTCCGATGATCGTATTTAGCTGGCATAGTGAGGACATATAGTCAGACTTAGGACGTATTTCTCGGGTGTAGGAATTTAAGGTTTTCGCTGCCAAGCATGCGGCAACGCGAAAATTTTAAATACCATGATTCTAGAGGTATGTGCCTTGGTCGAGGACTCCGTGATTTTCGTAGCTTTGCTCGCTAGCACGACGAAGATTCTGAGTATCATGATTTTGGACAGACGCATATGATTATCTGACGGTATGAGTGAGACTTTGATTGTGGGGTGTTTGACCTAGAAGGACTGCTACCATCTTAATTTCGAGGACGAAATTTTTATAAGGTGGGTAGGATTGTAACACCCAGTTTTCCCAGATGAGGGTATTTTTGAAATTTTGTAATTATAATTATTATTTATTGATATTTATTTCACATTATGATTTTTGGTGAATTTTAATTATTTTTAAACTATTTAAGAACTGGTTTAAGTCATGACTTGTGATTTTGATGTGCTGCTAGTGAAACGTGAGAGACTGCATGCCCTAGAGCCTAACCATGTGGGTAGAGATTTTGTTTATTACTTTTAGCTTGAGGGTATTTGGTTATCTTGAATTTGTTTGAAATTATTATAATTATTTGGAATTAATATATATACTATATTAAATGGTGTGATTTAATATTACTTAATTAATTGCCATGTGATTGTTAGTAGCCCCAACCTAGAATTGACCTAACCTAGGTTAGTCCTAGTTAGTCATGGTTAGACTAAGTTAGAAATTGAGTTGGTCATGGTTAGTCATGACTAGTTAGAATGACTAGGTTGCAACTTGATTAAAAGGAGAAACCTTGATTTTGACCCTTGAATAAACTAGATGGATTGAGAGCCCTTAGATTGATTCTCCAAAACCCTAAACCTAGCATTGATGGCCAGCTATATAGGGCACCTATCCCTATAAAATCCCTCTTGAAACTTGTGCCTCTTTCCACTCTTTCCACCATTCTAAGAACAAGGTTTGTTTTCTTGAAATTTTTTCATAGTTTATTCATTAATGATCCATTTTCATTGAGACTTCTTCCATGGTGATCTAAATTTCATTCCCCTACTGTTCATGGAAGATAATCTCAGGTTTGGACCCATTTGGAGCCATTGGCTAGCTTGAGGAGATCTCATTTTTGGGGCTTTTCCTTGTGAAGGGACACACCTAGGTAACTTTCCATTCCCTCCACCAAATCTCGATTTCCTTGCATGATTAGGAAGCCCTAGGTTCCCTCTCTCTGATGGTATAGGCATTGTTAGGGTTCGTGTCCAATACGTGTCCGTATCGGACACGTATCAGTGATGTGTGCAAGTGTTTGACGAAATACCCCAATGGGCATTTCAATTAGTTTTTGTGGAAGTTTTTGAATGGGAAGTGTCTATTTGATGTGGCTTACACGATTCTAGGGTTCTGAGTTTGATTCAGTGTCGTGTCGAGTCGTTTTGACACTTGTACACGCGCGGCTGGACACGCACGCGCGGCCTGGGCGCATCCCCTGCTACTCGGGGCTCAGGTAGGACACGACACGGGTTCTCTCGATGCGAAACTTGGTGGACACGAGGGGGCATGCACTGACATCATGCCCCCAAAGTTTCATTGGGTCTCGTGTAGGGGTTAGAGAGAAATCCGTCGTGCATCGATATTGCACTGTTCTGCGCACAGATGATTTAAGCCACTGATACGGCCTTGGTTCACGGACACGGCGACACGAGGACACGTTTCAGGCACATGAACACGAGCACCTATACTTAGACTAAGAGGGGACACGAGCATGAGGCTTGGGAAGGCTTGTGTCGGGTGCACGACACGCGTGCACACCCGCACGAGACTGTCCAGTCTCTGTGTTTTGATTCTTCCTGTTTTGTATTTTGATTTGAATGGACACGTTTGTGTCCACTTTTGTGGACACAAATCACTTATGTGACATATGTGCATCGTGTTTATCTATTACCAACCATTGTTTATTTATTTTAAATCGATTTTGATTATTATTTTCTCATTTCCCCTTTTTTGAAAAATCGATGCATCAGTGCATAATACTGTTTCTTCTATGTGAAAAATCAATTTTTATTAATCAATTAACCTATTAGGCACTGCTAATTACATGATATTAAATGCCTAACATGTTCTCCTATGTGTATTCTATTAGTGTGTCGATTTTGGATCGAATTGGTAGTGGTTTGAGGCTTAAAACCTGAGATTACATTTTTGGGACTGTTTTAAACTCTTGTTTTGGTTTTGAGTTGAAATGTTAACAAATGTTAATATGTTAATTGATATGATGAACTGTGGGATTAACATTCAAACTGAGAATTCAATTATTGGATTGTCTATGAACTATTTTACTATTTTGTTTCAGTTTTCTAGATTGTTAGGACTGTTTTTCTTCACTGTTGTTGATTCCTACAATCTGTTAACTGTTTGAATTCCTGCATTGAACTGTTAGTTTCAGATTTCATTATACACACATTGTTGGTTAATTTCCTGAGATTGTCCTTCTATTTTACTGAAATTTTGAATTGAATTGAATGTAAAACTGTGGACTAAATAATCCTTAAAACCTGAGAATTGGGGGTTGATGTTGTGAGCTATTAGCTCACTGTCCTACTTCTCAGTTTTTCCTTATACCTGGGCTAGTTTCCTTCCCTTCTAATCAATGTTGTTTCTAACTGTTAAGTCTAAAAATCTGAGACATACACAACCTAAGATCATAAACTATTGCCATGCATTATTCATTAAACTGTTTTTCCCTTTTAACTGAAATTTCTTTTTATTTTCTTTCAATGTTTGTTCTTCTTAAAACCTGAGATTTCCCTACACCCTCGATCATATAATTTTCTATCTATTGAAAACTGTCAATTGAATTCTCATGTAGTTTGTGGTTCATTGTCATATGATAGATTGGGTGAGGACTGAATGTATCCCTGAAATCGAATTCCTGAGATTTTCCTTGAGTAGCATGATTGATTGTAAACTGAAATCTATTTTTCTAAGTTTTAATACACTAATTTGTACACTGCTTTCCCTGCATACTTTGAACTGAAATGGAAATTGCCTATCCTTCATTACACAACATAAAACCTATTGACACACACACATGCACATGCCCCATTGACCCTACCCTTCATCACTCACACACTAGTACACTCCTTGCACACACAAACCTGAGAGTGAAGGGGGTTGTGGTTGTTCACAGTTTGGTTAGAGCTTGATTGGTATTTCAGTTTTGAACTATGGATGTGAACACACTTGTTAGCCTCCCCCACATCACCCTTCATACCTCTATATATATATATAAAACATGTAATTTATGTATTGGTATATGTATGTAAGTATCTATATATATATATATATATATATATATACATGTAGTGATACATATATATGTATTAAGGTGATAAATGAATATATGAATGAATGGATGAAAATATGCAAGTTGTAGGATACAATGTATATAGGCATGAATGAATGGACATTGCAAGTATGAGTATATATGAATGAATGTATGTGTGCAAGGTAGGCTTGTATGATATGTAATATAAGTAATACAATATAGGCATGAATAATGTGGTATATAGATATATAAATAAGTTGATGCTTGTATATAAAATATATGTGTAAATTGTAGGTTGATATGTTGTATAGCATTGTAATGATATGTGAGTGCTAGCCTAGGCTTGGTTAGGCCTAGTGAGACTTGTTAGACTGTTGGGCTAGGACTTGACCTAGTTTGACTAGTGTAGTTGATTAGAGTTGACCAAGTGTTGACTTTTGCATAGTTTGACCTAGACAGCATGCAGATGCATTGTACATTTCATATATCATCCCCTGTATACATCTTGACTTGTGTTGCTCTAACTAGGAGTCAGGTATCTCATCTCGGACAGTATATTTACTTCAGACATTCAGATACGAGGCGAGTACATTCTCTGATCATTTCATAACTTGCTTAGAATTATATTCCTGCTCTAGTTTACCTTATTTGATGCTGTCACGACTTTATCACGGATTGATACTATATGGATCCTTGCTTGAGATGTTATCCCCCTAGGGAGCATCGGATACATTGTGCCATGTGTTTCATGTACATCGTGTATTCCTCGCTCTCTTGTTATCCATGTTTATCATGTGCTTCATGCTCGTTCGTGCTTGCTCGTGTACTCTCATGTGCTATCATGATCGGTCGTGTTTCCCGTGAATCTCATGTATAACCTATACTTCATGTGCACCCTTCGTGGGCTTTCGTGTGGAATTCATGTGCACTCAGTTCTCTGAGCCTCGTGAATACTTCATGTATACCCATCTATGGGCTTCATGTGAAAATCATGTGCACAACATAACCTGTCTGGATCCTTGTGTATTGATTGGGGCTTGGGAGAGTATAAATAGTCATGTGAACAATTCCAAAGTAGAATAGCCATGTACACCTCTTTAGTATTGCCATGTGCAAATCAAGCCGTTCACATGTCGACTTTGTACTCTAAATCACTAGTCACTGGTAGCTCTCTACTTATAGTAGATATTTCTATTACAGTTCCCTTCCTGTTTATATCATGTATCTTCTTTCAGTTTCATGTATCGTACTCTCTTGCATGTTTATATTTTTCTAACCTGTTATGATCTGCGTGAGATGTATTGTGCTCGCTCCCGTCCTGACTGGACCTGTTGAAAATTTTACAGATGATGATGAGGAACCCTGCACCCCTTACTTTGGAGCTTGCCTAGATGACACTCGCGACCTGGACCCCTGGAGAGGTTCAGGCAGCTACTGAGGATGGCACCCTTGCTTAGTGTAGATAGCTTAGCCTGTTCTCTTTTCATGTATAGCTGTTGTTTATTTCCTGAGTTGTATATTCTTAGAGTTTTTGGACTGGTAGATGTTGAGATTGTTATTCTTCTGTTGTGCCTCAGTTGAGGAGTTCTTATCTATTTCCATTCGTGCTACATTCTACCTTAGTTTGTGATTGAGTTGTACCTCTGTGTTGGACTCCTTTTGGAGAATATTACATGTTAGCTAGTTATAGTTCATGACCTAGAACAGCGTTCTACCGTCGACACTGCGGCGTAGGCTGGGCGCTGTTACGTACTCGTACCCTCACGGTGGGTGCGGGTCGTGACAGCTTTTTAAATTCAGTACGGCTGGCCGGGTTACTTCTCGAGATCGACTAACTCCTAGGGAAGTAGAGGACTTGGTGTCGACCGCTAGGAGGTTGAAGTCTAAAAGTGACAGGTTCGGGAGCCAGATTGACTCCTTCAGCTACTTTTGTTATGGTACCCGGCGGCTGTCAGAGAAGGCACTCTTGGCCGGGTTTCTAATGGTATGGCTGCGCAACTGCGTAGTCTCAGGAGGGGCAGGTTCTATCGAGAGGATCAGTCGCCACTTCATTCTTCCTGCCGTGAAGTTGGCCTTTGGGGTCAGGCTGGCTCTTCTTCCTGCCATGGTGTGCAGTATTCAGCATGGTCTTCGCACCTTCTCGTCCAAGGTCATTGCTCGTGACGTGGCAATGGATTTTGAACGTATAGAATTGCCTTATCATTACTTGCTGGGATGGCTGTTGCTGCATTATCAGTCTTTGATGAGACCTGGGACGGGAGATGGCGTTACAGATGACGACGCTTTTCTTTTCAAGTATCACCATCAGCCTTGGGAATGTAGTATCATGCCGGCGTGTCGGAGGATGCTGGCGAGGGTGGACGGGTATAATTTCTTCGTGTCCGTTCCTCGTTTCACTGATCAAGAGGTGAGGAGTGTTCATGTTGATGGTATCGGACCTCCTCATTTCTTGCCTGAAAAAATATATTTCTGGCTGCGTAACATTCGCCCGGCACATCTAGTTTACCGGAATTGCAACACTGTGTGCTTGGAGCCCTACTTGCCTAGTAGGTTTGCCCATCAATTTGGGTACAGTCAGCTATTCCTCGGGCGCCCCAGTTCTCACCTGGGATTTGAAGGTAGCATTCTTGACGGTATTAGGGCATGGAGCTACTATGACACCTGTCATACTCGGACTAGCTTCTTGGTCCCTGCCGCAAACGTGATAGGGGAAATCCTGTATATGGTGGCCCTATATTATGTTACGGTGAATCCTCCTCCCCTCGATTTTGACTCGAGGACTAGCTTTATTGTGGGCACTCGCCTGGCGGAGAAGGCTATGACGTCGAGGGCAAAGAAGAAAGAGACGAATAGAGTTCCTTCGCCCGATTCCGAGTCCTTCGACACAATTGAGGAAGACAACGAGCGGGACGACGAGGACTCCCTTTCTTCGAGTGACGAGGCAATGGCGGGTCAGCCTCCCGTCATGGCAGGTGAGATGATGACAGATCAACCGTCGGTTGTATACGATGAAGCGGTGGACCAGTTGCCATCTGTGTCGGAGGTAGTGTGGGTAGAACTACCGCCTGTCATGCCTGGTCCTCACGTAAGCGAGGCAGGCGTGAGTCCACTGGCGGAGGAGTAGCTTTTTCTGTAAAGAGAGCGGCGGTCGGACCCCGTAGGCTGCTTATTACGGAGAAGGGTGAGGATGTAGACGATATTCCCAAGGTAAGTCGGAGCCTTCTCTTTGTTGTAGTTTTCTTCTCTTCCGGAGATATGACTTAATTACTTTTCTTTGTAGGTGTCTGATGAACCGTCCTTTCCTGAACTGTCTACTGCCCCTGGGGTTGATCCGGCCCTTGCTGCTTTGATTAATAGCGTGTGTGTCGCGGTCCTTTCTGAGGGGAATCTCTCAGCGATGGCTGGAAGCTCCCAGGTTGCTGAAACCGCAGCCCGGGGTGACGAAGGTTTCCTTGGGCCCGTCTCCGAGACCGCTGATCTTCAGCAAGGCGACGCCGATCTCGGCCCGCCCCCTCCCGATGATGCAAGGGCGGAGGAGTCTATTATACCTGACTCGGAGGCTGTTGGTGAAGGGGCTGCGGTGGCTGCAGGCGAACCTCGGCCTTCACACTCCTCCATTGGTAAGATAAGCCAGATATTGACTAGTGAGGGGGCTTATTTACTCTATCAACATATTCTTCGGGTCAAATCGATTCATGATTGCCTTGGCCCTGCAGGTCCTGACCCTTTATTTTCCACCGTGGATGTTCTTGGGGAAGGCTCGGCCTGCCGTGATATGGGAGAAAGGAGCGTTCCCTCTTCTTTGCCATCCCATGTCGAGGGGTCTCCTGCCAGCTCCAGGCCGATGGAAATGGGGTTGGCGATGGTCTCCGCCTCATCCTCCGCAGATTATACGGCTCCGGAGACTGACCTCTCGGCCCTACCGAGTATTCAAATTTTGCAGGCTGCCGAAGAGGAGTTGGCCGTTGTTCAAGCGTCCTTCCGTACGGAGCTGGTTTCTCTTGTAGCAGGAGCGGCAGATTCTGTTGCATCTTCTTCGGTGCTGCCAGCCACACTTCTGTTGACACCGGCCTCCACGGAGACTCTGGACGAGGTGACGCAGGACGTGGTCGACAGCTTCTATCGCCATCTAAAAAGAGGCGTAGACGCTGCCATGGAACGGGGGACCCCATTTTCTCTATCTCTCCAGTGTGCTCGAGGCCAGATTGCAACCTTAAAGTCCCTTCCTGGCGGGGTGGGGTTGGCTGCACTGTTGGAGCCTAAGCTGACAGAAGCTGATCAGCTTGTGACCCAACTGCTGGCGATACGACAGGCGGGCTTGCCTGCTGCGATTGAACGGAAGCGGGGCTTCCTTATTTCTGCTCGAGATAGGATTAAGCTTGCCCGAGATACTGCTGGGCCAGTTGTACGGGAAGACCTTGATAAATTTTTCGCTTCGTATGACCAGCTGGGTCGTAGGAGTCAAGCTTGTCGTGCTCGGGCAGAGTCTGCTTCTCGTGGAATCGCTGATACGAAGGAGCGGATTCTTGGACTCCAGAGGGAATTGGCCTTCTTAGAGTCAGAGCTGGAGGCTGCTCCGGCGGAGCAGGAGTCAATCGTTCGGGAGGCCGAAAAGGTTTCCCGATCTTCTGCTAACCTGGAGCGGGCCTTTAAGAAATTTGAGGACAACTGGCAGGCTCACGCTCATCTGGAGGACGAGGCGGTGCTGACCCACGAGGCGGAGCGTCGAGCCTCCCAGAGGTTTGAGCGGTCGGTTGTTTTGCTGACGGACCGTCTCAGGGCATTATGTGCCCCAGAGCAGTGATCAGCTGTCTGTTTTCTTTGCTCTCTCTCTTTGTTTTTGTAAGGGATGTGATCCCAAATAAAGTAGTACGTTGAATTTTTTGAATAAATGAGCATGTTTTAACTCATCATCTCTTTCTTGTACTTGTGGCGTCTGTAGAATTGGACTTGCTGGGAGATTATTTGTGGACCTATTATCCTAGGCATACCTTAGTTTTAGGTACGGATAACAAGTTTGGACAGGATGTCCGGAACAGCCGTGGCAAAGTGGTCATGGATGTTCTTGGTGTTAGGAAAAAAGAATGCCGTAGAGCAGCTGGGCTCCCGGGGCATGGTGGGGTGGTAGATTTATGCTAAGAAGCTTAGCGGAGGAATATTTGTGGACCTATTATCCTTGGCGTACCCTGGTTCAGGATACGGATAATGGGGTGAAAGGAAAACCAACATATTTGCTCAGAGGTTATGAGGACATGGCAAGCATGAGGGTTTTACCGTAGAATCTTCCTGCTCAGAGGTAATGAAGACATGGCAGGGGAGGTTTCACGGAAGATATTCGTGGTCAACTGTGGACATTTGTGGACCTATTATCCTTGTCGTACTCTGGTTGTGGGTACAGATAATAGGTTGAAAGGAGACCGACATACTTGTTCAGAGGTAATGTGGACATGGCAAGCATGAGGGTTTCTTCGACGGAGCCTTCCCACTCAGAGGTAATGATGACATGGCAGGAGTGGGCTCAATGAAGAGGGGGTACATAGAACGACTCAAAGGTAGGAGAACGTGGAAGTTCTATGTGAGGGGGCGGTTTGTTTTTGGTGGGAGTGAAAATGACTCAGAGGTAATGAGGACATGGCCGTTTTTCGGAAATTTGTGGATCGATTACCCTTTTTTGTGTACTGGGAGCGCGGGTAGTGGATCATGAGGGAGGATTCTTCCAGGAAGAAAGTTCAGAGGTATAATCGTACGTGACTTACTATCTGAAAGAGTGACCGGAATGTGAGTTCAGAGGCACCAGCGGGTACATAACTCGATAATTTAAAATATTGAAAAAGTGGGAGTCCAGCGTCACCAGCGGGTACATGACTCGATAATCTGAAGGGAATGTGGGGGTGAGTTCAGGGGCACCAGCCGGTACATGACTCGATAATCTGAAATATTATGGATGTGAGTTCAGTGGTACCAGCGGGTACATGACTCGAAGATCTTGTAGCGAATGTCGTTTAGACATAATATTTCTTCAGGAACTTGCCGTTGACGGGAAACATGAGCAAGTCTCCGTTTTGCTTTGCAAGGTGGTAAGCACCGTTGGAGAATACCGTTTTAATGATAAATGGGCCCTCCCACTTTGGCTGGAATTTGCCGGCGGTCTTGTGAGTCATGACCATTGGCCTCCGGACTGCCAAGACGAGATCGCCTACCTGGAATGTTCTGATTTTGACCTTCTTGTTGAAGGCTCCTGAGATGCGTGCTTGGTATAGCTCGATCCTTTGCTGAGCTAGGAGGTGCTTTTCATCTAAGGCCTCTAACTCTTGCAGTCGACGTTGGTAGTTATCATCGGTTGTCAATTGATGTATGAGGGCGACACATAGTGAGGGGATCTGGGTCTCCAAGGGGAGGACTGCCTCACTCCCGTATACCAGGGAGAATGGTGTATTCCCTGTGGCTGTTCGGACCATGGTACGATAAGCCCATAAGCATTCGCCGAGCTTCTCGTTCCAGTCACGTTTGTTGGAGGAGACAAACTTCTTGAGGAGTTTGATGATTGTTTTGTTGAACGCCTCTGCCAACCCGTTTGCTGTCGGGTTGTATGGCGTCGAAGCGATATTCTGAATACGGTGTTTATCGTAAAATCGATAGAATGCGTGGCTTGCAAACTGCGGGCCATTATCATGGATGATCCTTCGGGGCAGTCCAAAGCGGTAGATGACGTGATGCTTAAGGAAGCTGATCACGTTTGAAGTCTTGACTTCTGCGAGTGGGACAGCTGCCGCCCATTTGGAGAAGTAATCCGTGATCGCAAGTATGAAACGATGTCCTCGGAAGGAAGGTGGGGTGATTGGACCAATGATGTCCATTCCCCATGCTTCGAATGGCCAGGACACCACCGTCGGATGTAAAAATTCGGATGGTTGGTGAATGAAGTCCGCGTGGACTTCACAGGCTTTGCACTTTCTAGCATAGTCTATCGCATCTGCCACCATTGTGGGCCAATAGTAGCCCATTCGGCGAAGGCGGTCTTGCAGTTTCGGGCCGGGCTGGTGGGCCCCGCAGACACCGTTATGGGCTTCTCGTACGGCTTCTTTGGCTTCTGCGTTTGACAGACACCGAAGCAATAATCTGTCGTAGGAACGGCGATACAGCATTTTCGTCTCTGTATCGTAGAAGAATCTGAGAGAACGCCTTCTGATGGAGGTGGCTTCCTTTGGGTTCTCGGACAGGATGTCGTAGACGACGAAGTCGATGAATGGTTGTCTCCAATCTGGGGCGTCATCGATCGTCTGTGCGGAATAACTCGCCACAAATTGCACATTGTTTTTGGAACAGATCAGTTCGTGGCCTATCACAACCACTGATTGACGATCATAATTCGGAACTGCTAGGGAAGCGGCAAGACCGGCTAAGGCATCTGCTTCGATATTTCGGAGTCTGGGGTCATGTTCGATGAAGAACCCTTTGAACGACGAGATGATGTCAATCGCTATTTGGTGATAAGGGATCATGTCTTCGTGGCGGACTTCGTATGAGCCCCGGATCTGATTGACGATTAGCTGGGAATCGCCATATGCTTCAAGGTATTCTACCTCCAGCTCTCTTGCAAGTTGGAGGCCAATGACCAGAGCGTTGTACTCGGCCAAATTTATTAGAGCAGGGCTCGGTGAGAGAGTAAGCGCGGTTAATCACCAATCCGGAAGGAGAGATTAGCACTACCCTGACTCCGACGACTATATTGCCTTTAGGTCCGGTCCTCGAAGCGCCGTCGAAGAACATTCGCCATATATTTTCGTGAGAGGTTGCATGCGAGTCGGCGACCTCATATGGGATCTCTTCGTATATCCTGGAGGACTCCGAGCCCGGGTGGGCTGCTAAGAAGTCTGCCAGGGCTTGACCTTTGATTGTCTTTTGTGGGACGAAGATCATATGATAAGGGGACAGCAATATTGCCCATGTAGCGAGGCGAGAGCTGAGTGCCCCTGGTTTGGTCATGAGGACCCTTAGAGGGTTGACTCGTGAGATCACATGTATCGTTTGTCCGGTGACATAGTGTCGTATTTTCTGAATGGCGAACACCAGGGCGAGGCATTCCTTCTCCACAGCGGTGTATCGGTGCTCTGGCCCAATCATCATTCGGCTGAGGTAATATATGGCCTGTTCATGGCCTGCATCGTTGTTCTGTGCCAGCAAAGCCCCGAGGGAGTGTTCCATTGCTCAAACATAGAGCAGGAATGGTTTTCCAGGAACCGGGGCTACCAGAACTGGAGGATTTGACAAATATTCTTTGATGCTGTCGAAGCACGCTGGCATTCCTCGTCCCATACGAATGAGACTCCTTTCTTCATGAGGTGCGTGAATGGTCGACATCGCCCGGAGAGGTTAGAAATAAATCTTCTGATGTAAGCTAGCCTTCCTTGAAGGCCTCTGAGTTCGCAGAGATTTCTCGGGGGACCCATCTCCATGATTGCTTTTGTCTTCTCAGGGTCTACATGGATACCCTTTGCAGTGATGATGAAGCCTAAGAACTTTCTACTGGATACGCCCAGGAAGGACTTCGTAGGGTTCATTTTCAAATTGTGCATTCGCATTAGGTCGAATACCGTCCTTAGATCCTGCAGATGGTCTTCCTTGCTACGGCTCTTGACGGCTATATCGTCGACATAGCATTCCACCGTCTTGCGTAAGTGGTCTCTGAAGATGATGCTCATGGCTCTTTGATATGTGGCACCAGCATTCTTTAAAGCGAAAGGCATGACTGTGTAACAGTACGTGCCAATCGGTGTTCGGAATGATGTATGCTTTTCGTCGTCAGGAGACATTTTGATTTGGTTGTACCCCGAGAAGCCATCCATGAATGACATGCGTTCGAAGCTGCAGGTGTTGTCGATCATGATGTCTGTGATAGGAAGGGGGAATTCATCTTTGGGGCATGCCTCGTTCAGGTTACGAAAGTCGATGCAGATTCGAATCTTCCCATTCTTCTTGAGGACGGGTACTATATTGGCGACCCAATCGGGATGTTGCTCCTCACGAATGAAGCCGCTGGCTATCAGTTTGTTGACTTCGGCTTCGATCGCATCCATGATGCTTGGGCAAAAGCGTCGCTGTTGTTGCTTGACCGGCTTCGCATCTGGTCGAATATTGAGTTTGTGGAGAGCGATATCAGGATTTAACCCTGGCATGTCTTCATAGCTCCAGGTGAACATATCAATGTACTCTCTGACAAGTTCTAACAGTGACTCTCGTTCTTCGTCAGTTAGGCTTTTACTGATGAAAATTGGTTTTGAAGAAGATTCGCTGCCGAGATCCACTTGTATGACTTCATCTTCAGTAGGAGGTTCTCTCAGTTCGAACCGCTTTTTCTATTGTGCGTCTAATTGCTGGGCCCATGGCTCTAGCTCGAGGATTTCGAAGATGTCTTCGTCTTCCTCGTAAGCGTCGGCGAATGCCATGTTGACTGTCATGACTTGTCTGAATACATCTTCGATGCTGGTATCTGAGTCGGAAGTTGGTGATCCGGTTGAATGTGACTGACAGTCGCATTCTTTATCTGAACTTTCAGGGATCGTAGTAGGCATTACATACCCTAACCCGCATCGAGTTTTGTTATAGTAGTTCCGTGGTTTGCCCGCCGGGACTGGCGGTTTTAAAGGTAATCGTCGCCCAGTGCCGTAGTTCAATCCTGGTGTCGTCCCCAGATTATACCCCTGTTTCTATATGAGATATTTGGATTGAGGGCTGTAGAGATACAGAGGCAGTCTTCCGGCATCTGACCCGAGGTCGACTTCTTCTATGGCGAGGGAATGCGGGTTGTTCGTCTGGCCGAAGATGATCGGATGATCTCCTCCCTCGAATATTCGGTAAGCGTCTTCTACTGGAGTAAGCTGGATCGCGGTGTACACGTTTGTCACCTGTGTGTGTAGGTGAGCGCCTATACCGTGTTCCATAGCATACATTGTACATAGCTTATTGAGCTCGGTGTAGTTCAAAGATAACCCTTTATTGATAAAGTAAGGTATCTTTCTAGGGGGATTACATCATCAGCGAAGGGGACAATGGTGTGGGTAGCCACATACTTGGCTAGCTCCGGTTCCTCTTCGGCTACCTCCTGTGTGAACGAAGACTGAGAGGACGACCTAGGAAGCTTGATTGTCAGTGGTTCAGTTGATGGAGCAGAGCGTGGAGTCGTTGGCAGACTGGCGACCCCCAGTTTGGCATTCGATGTGGAGCGAGGAGTGGCTGGTTCGCTAGAAGTGTCAGACCTTGCATCGAGGTGACAACCTTTCTTGGAAAGGCGTATTGTCAGCGGCCTGTCCGAGGGGTTGAGCTTTCCTGCTTGTGGTTGACTGACTCTCGGCAGTCGGATTGTCAGTGGCCCCGTTGTGGGTCTCGGCACTTGGCCGGACCTTGGCAGCCGGATTATCATCTGCTCCTCTTGCGCCAAGAGGCTGATCGCGTCCTTCCGCAGAGTGGCGGTGAGGGGTGCGGACTTGTCTGGTTTACGAGCTTGGAGGTGGATCGTCAGGGGTCCTTCTGATCCCGTGGCTGTCTCGGTATGAGTTTGTGCGTCTTCTTCATCAAGGTGCCTCTTCGACTTTTCGTATAAGCAGGAGTCCGAGTAGTAAGATTCGACCCCTTTGAAGGGATCGATATCAGCAAACTCTGTCTTCACGAAGCCGTGTTTGTCGACGTATTTGAAGCACTGGTATAGCGTGGAAGGCACGATCATATAATCGTATATCCATAGGCGCCCCAAGAGGATGTTGTAAGAAGTGTCTGCATCTATGACGTTGCAGGTGACTTCGGATTGGAGGTCGCCAATTTGACACTTCAGACGAATCTTCCCAATAGGGTAGCTCCTGCCCGAATTGAAACCGCTGATGGCGGTGCTTGTAGGTGTTAGGCGATGCATTGGGATACGGAGATGATGTAGCAGATCCTTCGGGATGCTTATGGAAGAGCCGGGATTAATGTACATCCGATCCATCTTCACGTCGCCGATGTATCCCGTGTAGTATAGCGGGCGATCATGTAGGTTGGTTTTGATGAGCATGTCCTGCGAAGTGAAGACGATGTTGGGTATTGCTCCCGTGCAGGCACTGTCTTGGAGATCCACGGGTGAGTCCTCCCCGGTGAGGTTGGATTGAGCGAGATAAGCATCGACATTTTGGAGTGCTTCGCTCAATGCAATACGAACGTCCTTGGAGAGCCTTAGGAGTTCGTATAGTGACAATTTGGCCGGAGTGTTAGCCAATTGTGCATAGATTTCAAAGTTATAGGGACTCTCTAGCACTTGGGTTGCGTCCTTTCGGAGGGATTTATCGAAACGAGACTCCTTCGGCCTAGGCTTGTCGGTCGTCGAAGGCTGAGCCGGTCCCGGAGCATCAGTTGTAGTAGGTTGATGATTTTCAGCTGGGCTGTCAATCACAGGTTGGGATTGCGCTCTGGACCGCGTGACGACGGCTGTAGCTTCCTCGTTGTCTGCTGAGATTGTGTGGCATGTCCTGATTTTTCCACTCTTTTTGTTAGTGGAAGATGGTGTGGGCCGAGTTACTTCTGACACCAAGTCTGGATGGACCCACATGACCTCTCCTCGGGAGGTGGTGAGAGGTACTAGACCAGCAGCCTGTTCCCGGGGAGGAGAAGATTGGTAATCTCCATTGTCGCAAGAGGGACGGGGATTACCCCGTCTTGAGTCTCCGTCGGAGGGAAGTTGCCGAATTTTACGGACACCATATTGGCTGCTACGGTTACCTTTTCGAAGTCGATGGCCAGAGCGTTCGAATCAATGAGGCTTTGGATGTACCGTTTTAGTTGGTAGCAGTCATGTGTAGCGTGGTGTACATAACGGTGGTAATAGCAGAACTTTGGGTTCTCCAAATCAACCGACCGAGGCTCCCGCCTTGGTGGAGGAAGCTGAATTCTACCTCCTTGTATGAGCATGTCCAAGATAGGCTTGACGTGGCCGTCTTCGAAAGAGTAAGTGATCTGAGGCCATTGTTTGTCTGTTGGTTGTGACTCGGGCTTCTGGGCCGTGTCGGCCACCATAGCCTGTTTTCCCTTGTTGTCCCGATTGTTGGAGGGGTTACCCCCATTATCGTTGTTGGGACGCTTGCCCTTGTTTTCTTCTTCTGAGATGTGCAACCCCAGTTGGCGAGCCTTCTTCAGTCGTTCTTCGGCGCTTGTGGCGCTGATGATGAACGCCTTCCAATCTTTGAATTGACTTTCGCCCATCCAGAGACTAATCGTTGGAAGCAGTCTCTTTTGGCAAATTTCAATCAAGGAGGAATCTGGATTTCCGGAAGGCAGCTTCATGGCGGTCTGGCAGAACCGCTCGATGTAGTTCCTTGTCAACTCCTTCTCCCCTTGGACGACGTCCATGAGAGTGGACATAGTGACGTCTTGTCCTACTTCGTAGAATTGCTCCAAGAACAGGCGCTTGAAGCCGACGAAGGAGTGGATGCAGTTGTCCGGTAGATTGCGGTACCAATCGAAGGCGACTCCTTCCAATGCCCCGATGAATAACCGTGTGAGGATCGCATCATCATGGGACAGATGGTCGGTGGTGACCTCAAAGTAAGTGATGTACCGACTTGCTGAGGTTTTGCCATCATACGGGTTGATATTGAACGACTTATATCTTGGTGGGAATGGAACATCCCTCCATTCAGCAGGGTATGGTTGCCGTATTCTGAGATCTTGAGCGTTTTCTCGGGCATGGAACATGGCTCAGAGCTCCTGGACCTCTCTTCTTACTTTTCGGGTCTCATCTGTCGCGGTAGGGGCTGTTACTTCGGGAGGATTATTGCCCGGGTTTGGTGCCGCTGAGTTTGAATCTATATTGACCGCGGGGACCGTGCTTGTTTGGCCAGGCGTTCCTCCTTGTAGAGTGGGCAGGGCTGCTTTAATCTCGTCTACAGATTTGACCAAAGCAAATAATATGGCTTCGAGACTGTCAATGCGCTGGCGATTATTGGAACCTTCTTGATTGCTGTCCGTCATGAACACCGTCCTTACGTGAGGAGTGACGGAAGGGACGGTGGAGGATGTGCCCTCTGAGTCGTACCCGTGTACCGAGAAGTCGTCGGGATATGTGGGAATATTGTCTTTTGGTTCAGACTCGGAGGGAGCAGCACTCCCAGTTTCAGAGCTTGCTTCGTCTTGAGAGTTACGGATGTCCTCGGGGACATCAGCATTTGTTGTACCTGATGGAAGAGTTGTTTGTGCGGGCTCGGCTCCTTGAAACATCGGATTGTTGTGGATGTTCGGAGGAGTGCTACTCCCAGTTCCCTCAACCTCCAGTGATGTGGATGATGAATTTCCCATCGCGGAAAATTTCATCTTTGAACGGGTGTGTTGGAATACACCGGTAGAGGACAACCGTTTAGACGATAGTTTCTTGGCTGTAGTGGTTGATATCTTGGGACTGGAGATGCTTGTCTTTTTCCCTCTCCTTTCGACGGGGACCTTCTGAGCAGAATTACAGGAGACTACCGGAGGTGCCTCATCTTCTGAACTCGAATGCTGTAGTCTTTGGAAGACGGATGGCCGATCTTCCGTCACTGTCGTATTGTTGCAGCAGCAATTGACGATGATTTGGGTGCAGCGATGTCCAAGTGAGGACTCTTTGCACGTCGATACTCCTTCTTTTTCCTTGCGTTTGTGGAGGATCGCCTCCCGCAGGTCAGAGGAACCACTCTGTCTGTGTGCCGCCGGAGGCTGGATTCGAGTGGTTGTATACAACTTCCCATCCGAGGCCCGTGTGATAGTCAACGGGACGCCCCGATAGTCAGAGGTTGGAACAGCTGACTGGGCTTGATGAGCCTGCGCTGCCCTAGACTTCCTCCTTTTAGCACTTATGGGTGCGTAATAGGAGGAGTCCAAGTTGGGTACCACAGAGTCTGGCTTATCATCCAGAGAATCATCAGGGTCAGGACCGCATGAGAGACGGTCGAAGACTGATCGAGAGAAGCGTGAAACGGACGCCATGCGGCTAGAGTTGGGTCCCGTGCAGGCTGTCTGCATGCGGTTGTCTTCTGTCGTTGGACGAATTGTTTTTGTGCGGCTAGGAGTCACGACCGTACAGGCTGGCCGCATGCGGTTGGTGATTGTGGCCGCATGGGTTTCTGCAAGCGATTGACTCCTGTAGCCTCATGTGTTTCATCCATGTGATTGGCGACTGTAGCTGCATAAACCATGCGGCTGACAGATGTGACCGCATGATTTTTTTTCATGTGGCTAGCGGATGTGGCCGTATGAGCTTTTTCCATGCGGCTAGCGGATGTGGCCGCATGAGCTTTTTTCATGCGGATAGCACTCCTATGCGGCTCAATTCGCGTAGAGTTCCTCTTTGCCCCTGTAAGTCCAGCATCATAGTGTTTTCTTCTGCCGAACTTGGGGACAGCAGAGTTATCTACGGTCTGAAGTGGGGCCGCAGAAGAGTCCTTCTCGCCGTCTTGAGCAACAGAGGGTATCCCGCCGGGGGCTTAGGGAGAAGCAAATAATTTTGGACTCCACTCTCTGCGAGCCTTTGTCGTGCGGATGCGCTTCTGGACCGGGCCAGCGCTTCCTTCGGAGAGCATCTCTTCAAACGCTTGTTGGTCGAAGCGGACAACCATCTTTTGTTGCGTGGAGCCAAGTTTGGCTGCATCCGACTGCGTCACCAACTCCTCAGCCGTGGAGAAGTTTGTCCCCAGCAGAGTCGCCATCGTGTTTGCCATTGATCGTAAAAGTACAGAACAGTTTTATGGGAGGACTGAACTTTAGACTCACAATACAAACTCGCTTGTACAAAGAAAGCCTAGGGACGAAAATCTAGGTACAGCAGTCTAAGTACAATTGTTTATTTTAGATTCTGGGGGGTGACGATAGAGGCTCGGGAAGGCGACGGCAGCCCTGCCTTACTCCTTGGATGATCGGTATACAGCCTTGGCTCTGGTGAAGAGATGGTTGGCGTTGATAAAGAAATGCTCCTCTCGCTCCTCTATTGCTCTTCTGGCTTCTCTCTCTCTGTGTATTTTCTCTCTGATTATTGGAGGGGTCTCTCTCCGTATGTCTCCTCTCTGACCGTGTATATTTTGCAAGGGAGTGGCACCCTACTATTTATAATAGTGGGGAGGTATCATTAGGGTTTGGCTGATTACCCATTCTCAAAGTGGCGGCGACCTGATATTTAATCAATCTAGACCATTCGTTCTGGGTGTGAAGGATCTGGGCCATCAATGGGGGTAGAACTGAATCTTTCGAATAATTAATGCTGATTACTTTAAATCTTCATGATTGATTGTGTAGCTTGGATCTCCCACCACGTGTCCCATTGGTTTGATTAGGAATGATATGACCCGATCCCATTAATTATGAGGATGTGGTCATTGGGATCTGGTAAATCTTTGCATCTCATAATCATCTTTGCTGCCAGCTGGCATTGAATCTCTGCCACGTGTCTTGATGATGGACTCTGCCAGAGCCGCATGAGACAGAGTCTCGGCGAACCGCATAGGTATAGTATTTGCGAGCCGCATGAGGTGGTTCCTTGGTGAACCGCATAAGGGTAGTAACTGCGAGCCGCATGGGATGGCTTTTTGGTGAGCCGCAGGAAGACGATCCTTGCCAGCCGCATGAAGCTGTTCTTCACTGGAGCCGCATGGGAGTAGCCACGTGTCAATCTCGAATTGCGTCAGAGATTTTCTTCTATTTCCCAAGAGTCTGTCATTATGGCAGGGCCATTATGATGCTTTATGTCAGAGCCGTCAGCCATCAAATCAAGACAGAGCATTAAATAGGCAGACTGCTCGATGGCCAGCTGTGTGAAAGGGTCTTCGTGGGTACACGTGGCATTGAGCCGCATATCTCTGTGAGCCGCATGTATTTTTGAACCACATGCGGCTGGTGGACTCTTTGAACCGCAGGACTATCTCTATGCAAGCCGCATGGACTCTCCTGTCTGAGCCGTATGAGACTAAGAGTCTCTCTGAACCGCATGGGACTGCTCCTGCATGAGCCGCATGGGGTTCTCCTGCTCTGAGCCGCATAGATCATCATTCTGATATTTTCCATGTTTCTACAGAAAGCACATGGCGAGATGCGCCTGTTTGAGAGCGCATGGCGAGATGCGCCTGTTTGAGAGCGCATGTCACGACCCGCACCCACTGTGAGGGTACAAGAACGTAACAGCGCCCAGCCTACGCCGCAGTGTCGGCGGTAGAACGCTGTCCTAAGTCAATCATCTAACAATATAAAGGTACCTGTACAGTATAAACACTCCGAATGGAGGTGACATAACAATATACAGTCTCAATCACATCTAAGGCAGAATGATGAAAATAAAAGATAGATAGATAAATGCTGGAATAAAAGATCTACAGGATACAATCAGAGAGAGAGTCTAAGTGTCTACTGCCATACAACTAAACATCCAACTCAAAACAAGTCTCTAATACTGAAAATGAAAGGATATATACAATCACATCTCAGAAGACAGAAATAGTAAAACCTAGACTAGGGTGCCTCAGTCTCTAAGCTAGTGGATCAGGCTGGAAATCTGGGTCACACATGTCATCTATAGCTGTCCCATAGTAGGTGTCTATGCAGGCCTCCTCCTCATCCTCTGTAAAATTTTCAACAGGTCCAGTCAGGACGGGAGCGAGCACAAAACATCTCACGCAGTTCATATCGAGTTAGGAAATATAAAGCATGCAATAGAGTAAAGTACATGAAACGCTGAAGAAGAAGATATATGAAAAACAGTAGAGATTTGATAACAGGAAATATCTAAATATGATAAGTAAGAACTATAAGGAACATGTGATTTTAGAGTACAATCTGGTTATGTAAACGGGCTAGGAAAATGCAATGGTAACTCCATTGTACGTGGGTGTACAATAGACATATACAATAGTTATACAATGTTGTACAATAGGATTTGAGTACATAACCAATTCTACTCCCCCTCCCCAATCAATACACAAGGATCTACTCCAGTTACGTTATCTTATACAATAGTGTACAATGTTATACAATGGATGTACAATATTATACAATAGTGTACAATGGTCTATCCCTGGGGCTCATGTGATAATGAGAGTACAATATGCACAATGAGTATACAAGGATATGGGTATTCAATAAATACAATATGGAAGTGAAACGCACATCACAATATGTATCTAGTGAATACAAGGGGATAACATCCCAAAAGGAGATCCATATAGTACCAATCCGTGATAACAATCGTGTCAGCATCAAGTACAGTAATCTAGAGCAAGAATGTAAATCCATACAAGTATGAAACGGTCAGAGAATGTACTCGCCTGATATCCTGAGTGTCTGAAGAGAATATACTGTCCGAGGAGTGGTGTCTGTCTCCTATAGAACAGCACAAGTCACAACAAGTCTAAAAATGGTAAACTGAAGTTCTACTATGCATTCTACATGAATCTAGGTCAATCTAGGCCAAAGTCAACTCTTGGTCAACTCTGGTCAACCCTAGAAGTCAAACTAGGTCAAACTAGGTCTAACCAAGTCTAAACTAGTCTACCCTAGCAAGTATACACCATACAAGTCTATATGACCACTCATGTGCATATTTACCATATGCCAAGACCACACAAGGATGCCATAGGCTGAAAGACTAGGCCATAGGCCAAGGCAATACCATGCCTAAGACCAACCATAAATCATAATCTCAAGACAAAATTACCTATAACAAAATATCACACATATTGATATGGCTATGCTATATGACATAGCCTACACAACTATAGTATAGAATATACATATTAGTACATAGGCTCCTCATAAATACCACACATATACAATATCACATATATTGATATAGGCTCTTTCCTATAGGTTTAGAAATAGACTAACACTCATGCTCACCTATAGACTAGTAGCTATATATATAGGCTTCCTCTATCCATACTTAGTCTCATACTCACAACTCATATGTACATATATACTCTCAACTCACTCACTATATTCTTGATACCACACTTCTAGGCCCTCACACATATAGGCAATAGCTACTTAGGCTCACCTATAGGTTTATATATATATGGACTCACACACAAACTCACAAGGTGGGTTGATATAGGACATCTACAAGGCTCACATACACCTATCCTCCTAGGTTCACCACACTAATCTCTCTCACAATCACACACACACACACAAGGAAGGGGCTGATTTGTGGACAGAAACTTGAGACTGTAATGGGGACTTGAGTGAAGGAATGAATGAAGGAAGGATGGAGGGATACAAGGCTAAAACATTGGTGGCTTGGAGGGTGTTTAGGACTGGAATTTAGGGGCCAATGGGACTGCACTAGAGGGTGTTTTCAGGCTGCCTAATGGCTGAAACATGGTTGAACAATGGGGGGTTAAACATGGGCTGTGATGGGGTATTAAGGACTGCAATGTGCTGTCACTAAGGCTTAGTTTAGGACTGGAATTTGGTGTGTTTATGGACAGGTACATGGACAGGAAATAGGGTGTTCAGGATTAATCACAGTGCAAGAGTTTTTCAGAAATTACATTAAGGCTCAAATGTTAGCTAAGGAAAGGAAACTAATCACTGTAAAATGGGGAAGAAACCAATTCACATAGAACAACCCCATCACAAATTCAAATCCACATGTCAATCATTCCACATACACCTGTGATATATATCCATACATATGTATATAATCTATGGTATATATATACATATATATATATATAGAGATCAATATATGCATCACTTCAAATCAGAAAAAGTCTGAACTCAATTCCAGTTTTCTCATACATCCCTATTGAACTCTACACATCACCAAATCACCCAAAAATTGACACACAGTTAGTAAACCTATAGGGGAACACATGTAGGGACTCAAAACCACAATTTAGCAGTATTAAATAGATTATAACAGGTGACAAAGTCCATGTTTGAAAACTAAAATTTTCAGGAAAAGGTACACTGTATCAGGAATTTAGGAAATGAGGATTTATCAACTAAAATCAAATTAAATGATGAACTATTGGTTGGTAACAAATAAATATGTTGCACTCGTGCTAAGTGATGTGTTTGTGTCCACAAAAGTGGACACAAACGTGTCCAACAAATTAAAATACACCTTTTAGTAAAACTGTGCACACAGGGAACAATCGTCGTGCACGTGTTCCCGACTCTCGTGTGCACGACACGACACGACACAACCCATGAGGTTGTGTCCCAGTGTCAACCTAGACTAGGGCTAGTGACTGCACACCCTGAATCATGTCCAAGTCGAGTGTGCGCGACACGACACGCGCGTATCAGTGCACGAAAACATACGCGCACTGCACAGGCAAAATCCAGTGCGTCGAGGATTTCTTCCTCGATACGCCACGTGGGCCCACCAAATTCGACACATGGCGTGTCAGTGGGTGCCCCAAGGCTCCCACAAAAACTCGTGTCAAAACTCGCCGTGTCGTGTCCGGCACAAGCCCCGCACAGCAGGGCATGCAGCCCCGAGTGCGCGCGAGCGTGTCCCCGTGTCCAAACTGACACGACACCACACCAATAATAACTCAGTCCATAAGAAATAGGTAAGCGACAACAAAATAGAAATTTTCATTCAAAAACATTTCAAAAATAATGCAAACAAATCCACTGTGACATTCCATCAAACACCTAAGACATTGCACTGATACGTGTCCAGTTTGGACACGAAAGGACACGAAAACTTAGGGTTTCCTATTCCTTCAGTTAGGTTAGGCCTAGGGTTCCCTAGAAATGCAATAAAACTAGAATTTCATGGTGAGATTAGGGAGTTACCTCTATGTATCAAAGTCTCCAAAAAAACTCTAAAGAGAGAGATTCCTCTTGAGAGTCAAACTCCTCCAAATTGATTTGAATCTGAGAATAAGTTGTAAAAACAGCAAGAATACTCAGATTAAAACCTATTGCAATTTGTTTGGGGGAAAAAGGAGCTAAAATGGATTTTCTAGAGATTTTTGAAGTAGGGACATTACCTCTTCCTAAAGCTTGTTCTTCCTTAGAGGCTAGCCCTAATTCCAAGAGAATATTTATAAGGGGGAATCCCAAGGAGGGTTAAGTGGCTGGACAAAATAGTTAGGGTTAGGGTTGGGCACTTGGCTAATGGGCTTTGGGCTTAGCTATAAAACAAATGACTTAAAAATCACAAGTCATGACTTGTGGTTAAATCTTTCCATTCAAAACTCAATATTCTCAAATGTTTGCACTAACTAGAGTACGGTTGACCTAACTTAACCTAGGATCTCATATCTAGTCAAGTCCAACCTAACTAGGGTTAGGTCACAAGTCAAAGCTAGTCAAAGTCAACCTAGTCAACCTTCAATCAAACAATTCCAAAATAAATTCTAAAAAATTCCCAAAAATTCCAATAAATCCTAAAATGACCAAAATATTCTCTAGGCTAAAATGTACTAATCAAACATCCTAATCACATGACTAGGCTCTAGGTCAACAGTCTCTAAGGCTACACTAGTCAATGCACCAAAATCATAAGTCATGATTTAAATAGTTTAAAAATGATTAAAAATTACCAAAAATCATATTATTAAATAAATATCATAATTAAATAAATTAAAATACAAAATTTCAAAATTATCCTTATTTTAGAAAACTGGGTGTTACAAGTCTACCCACCTTAGAGGAATTTCGTCCTCAAAATTAAAATGGTAGTAGTCTTTCTAGGTCAAATACCCCACAATCAGAGTCTCAATCATACCGTCAGATAATCATATGCGTCTGTCCAAAACCATGATACTCAGAATCTCTGTCATGCCAGTGAGCAAGGCTACGATAATCACAGAGTCCTCAACTATGGTACATACCTCTAGAATTGTGGTATTTAAAATTTTCGCATTGCCGCGCGCTTGGCAGCGAAAACCTTAAATTCCCACACCCGAGAAATACGTCCATAGTCCGACTATATGTCCTCACTATGCCTGCTAGCATGACCCTAGAGGATTCTAAAATCTCATAATCGAGGCGACCTAGCCCATACGACTTATCTCAGAAGAAAATTAAATCATAATGAAGCACCAGATCGAAACTTATCAACAATGAAGAAACAGATAGGAATAGATGGAATTGAATTTTCAAGACAGGAATCGCAGAATTGAATCAAAAGAACGGAACCTGCGACTAGATCTCCAATGGCCTGAGCATCCTCGGCTGTCATGGCGAAAGCTCACCCTGGCTGGCCTCCCCTGGCCTGCTGCTGATGCTGGACGAACCTCTGCTGCTGAGTCTGCAATGGTGGTCCCCTATGCTGCCCTGCCGGAGCTCTAGCTCCTGGTGCTACCTGAGCCAATGGTGTCGGGTTCTTGGGACACTCTCTACACTGATGCTCCACTGATCCGCAAAGTAAACACATACCCAGCCTCTTCCTGCAGTCGTCCCACCCATGTCCTTGCTTCTTGCAGAAGTTGCACACAGTGTTCTGCTGCTGCCTGGGTGCCTGCTGATACTGCAACTATCTCTGTCCCTGATACTGAACAGGCCTCTGCTGCTGCTGCTGGAAATGGGCCATCGGCTGCTGATACTGCTGCTGAAACTCATGCTGAACGTGCGGCCTCTTGGCCGATCCTCCGCTGCTGCTGCCCCCAACTGGGTCTCGCCCCCTCTTGAGCCTAAGCTCAAGATCATCCTCCGCCAATAAGGCTTCCGTCAAAATCTCCTCAAAAGTAGCATCTCTGTTCCCCTTGGTCAGGGACTTGACCTTCTTGACCAGACCCTTTCGGAACCTCTGGGCCTTCGCCGTCTCGCTCAACCCCTCAACAAACCTGCCAAGACGGCCAAACTCTCCCGCATACTCCTCTACTGAGAGGCTCCCCTGGACCAAGCTCTCAAACTGCGTCTCCAAGGCTCTGACTGCTGAATCTGGGAAGAACTTCTTCTTGAAGAAGCCCCTGAACTGCTCCCAAGTCTGTCCTGGTACCCCCATCCTGGGGTCCGACTGATACCAGGTGCGAGCAAGATCTCGCATCCGGCTAGCTGCTGCCTCAATCTGAAGGTCTGCTGGAATCCTGGCCAAGCGGAAGATCTCCTCCATATACTCGATCCACTCGTCGGCATATAGGATCCCCTCTGTCCCCAAAAAGTCTCTGGGCTCATCTTCTGAAACTGCTCGATCCCCGGTGTCTTCGGCTGCTGAACCACTGGTCGAGCTGCGGCTGTCGTGACGGCCAACTCCATGCCTCTATCCTGCCGAGCCTGCTGTCGGTCCATGAACTGCTGGAAATATGCGAACATCTGAGCTGCGTCCACATGTCCTGGAGGCGGTGGCGGCTGGAAAGGATCCTCAGGAATGACTGGGTCCTGCCTCCGAACTGGTGAAGGCATACCCTCAGCTGCTGCTGCTGCTGAAGTCCCAATATGAGCAGAGGTGGCAGGAGCTGTAGCCTCCCGACCCTGCTGAACTGGCTGAGAGGTAGCAGTCCCCTCTACAGTATCTCCATGAATGGCACGCTGTAATCGCGTCTCCACCATCCTGAAGACAGATCAAACAAACAATCGCTGAGAATGAGTCGAAATAGCAAAGGAGGACAGTTATATTCAAGGAGAACAATATCAGCAAGAACTGAGATGGTATGAATTTGATATAAGTTTTTCCTAGTGTGATTGAGTACCTTTAAAAAAATATCCCTATCCTACTGCAGGCTGTAGTGATACTCTAGTTCGAATACCACTACATAAACTCGACCTGCATGGGCCACCACTAAAAACGTGTCACGACCCGCACCCACTGTGAGGGTACGAGAACGTAACAGCGCCCAGCCTACGCCGCAGTGTCGGCGGTAGAACGCTGTCCTAAGTCAATCATCTAACAATATAAAGGTACCTGTACAGTATAAACACTCCGAATGGAGGTGACATAACAATATACAGTCTCAATCACATCTAAGGCAGAATGATGAAAATAAAAGATAGATAGATAAATGCTGGAATAAAAGATCCACAGGATACAATCAGAGAGAGAGTCTAAGTGTCTACTGCCATACAACTAAACATCCAACTCAAAACAAGTCTCTAATACTGAAAATGAAAGGATATATACAATCAGATCTCAGAAGATAGAAATAGTAAAACCTAGACTAGGGTACCTCAGTCTCTAAGCTAGTGGATCAGGCTGGAAATCTGGGTCACACATGTCATCTATAGCTGTCCCATAGTAGGTGTCTATGCAGGCCTCCTCCTCATCCTCTGTAAAATTTTCAACAGGTCCAGTCAGGACGGAAGCGAGCACAAAACATCTCACGCAGTTCATATCGAGTTAGGAAATATAAAGCATACAATAGAGTAAAGTACATGAAATGCTGAAGAAGAAGATATATGAAAAACAGTAGAGATTTGATAACAGGAAATATCTAAATACGATAAGTAAGAACTGTAAGGAACATGTGATTTTAGAGTACAATCTGGTTATGTAAACGGGCTAGGAAAATGCAATGGTAACTCCATTGTACGTGGGTGTACAATAGACATATACAATAGTTATACAATGTTGTACAATAGGATTTGAGTACATAACCAATTCTACTCCCCCTCCCCAATCAATACACAAGGATCTACTCCAGTTACGTTATCTTATACAATAGTGTACAATGTTATACAATGGATGTACAATGTTATACAATAGTGTACAATGGTCTATCCCTGGGGCTCATGTGATAATGAGAGTACAATATGCACAATGAGTATACAAGGATATGGGTATTCAATAAATACAATATGGAAGTGAAACGCACATCACAATATGTATCTAGTGAATACAAGGGGATAACATCCCAAAAGGAGATCCATATAGTACCAATCCGTGATAACAATCGTGTCAGCATCAAGTACAGTAATCTAGAGCAAGAATGTAAATCCATACAAGTATGAAACGGTCAGAGAATGTACTCGCCTGATATCCTGAGTGTCTGAAGAGAATATACTGTCCGAGGAGTGGTGTATGTCTCCTATAGAACAGCACAAGTCACAACAAGTCTAAAAATGGTAAACTGAAGTTCTACTATGCATTCTACATGAATCTAGGTCAATCTAGGCCAAAGTCAACTCTTGGTCAACTCTGGTCAACCCTAGAAGTCAAACTAGGTCAAACTAGGTCTAACCAAGTCTAAACTAGTCTACCCTAGCAAGTATACACCATACAAGTCTATATGACCACTCATGTGCATATTTACCATATGCCAAGACCACACAAGGATGCCATAGGCTGAAAGACTAGGCCATAGGCCAAGGCAATACCATGCCTAAGACCAACCATAAATCATAATCTCAAGACAAAATTACCTATAACAAAATATCACACATATTGATATGGCTATGCTATATGACATAGCCTACACAACTATAGTATAGAATATACATATTAGTACATAGGCTCCTCATAAATACCACACATATACAATATCACATATATTGATATAGGCTCTTTCCTATAGGTTTAGAAATAGACTAACACTCATGCTCACCTATAGACTAGTAGCTATATATATAGGCTTCCTCTATCCATACTTAGTCTCATACTCACAACTCATATGTACATATATACTCTCAACTCACTCACTATATTCTTGATACCACACTTCTAGGCCCTCATACATATAGGCAATAGCTACTTAGGCTCACCTATAGGTTTATATATATATGGACTCACACACAAACTCACAAGGTGGGTTGATATAGGACATCTACAAGGCTCACATACACCTATCCTCCTAGGTTCACCACACTAATCTCTCTCACAATCACACACACACACACAAGGAAGGGGCTGATTTGTGGACTGAAACTTGAGACTGTAATGGGGACTTGAGTGAAGGAATGAATGAAGGAAGGATGGAGGGATACAAGGCTAAAACATTAGTGGCTTGGAGGGTGTTTAGGACTGGAATTTAGGGGCCAATGGGACTGCACTAGAGGGTGTTTTCAGGCTGCCTAATGGCTGAAACATGGCTGAACAATGGGGGGTTAAACATGGGCTGTGATGGGGTATTAAGGACTGCAATGTGCTGTCACTAAGGCTTAGTTTAGGACTGGAATTTGGTGTGTTTATGGACAGGTACATGGACAGGAAATAGGGTGTTCAGGATTAATCACAGTACAAGAGTTTTTCAGAAATTACATTAAGGCTCAAATGTTAGCTAAGGAAAGGAAACTAATCACTGTAAAATGGGGAAGAAACCAATTCACATAGAACAACCCCATCACAAATTCAAATCCACATGTCAATCATTCCACATACACCTGTGATATATATATCCATACATATGTATATAATCCATGGTATATATATACATATATATATATAGAGATCAATATATGCATCACTTCAAATCAGAAAAAGTCTGAACTCAATTCCAGTTTTCTCATACATCCCTATTGAACTCTACACATCACCAAATCACCCAAAAATCGACACACAGTTAGTAAACCTATAGGGGAACACATGTAGGGACTCAAAACCACAATTTAGCAGTATTAAATAGATTATAACAGGTGACAAAGTCCATGTTTGAAAACTAAAATTTTCAGGAAAAGGTACACTGTATCAGGAATTTGGGAAATGAGGATTTATCAACTAAAATCAAATTAAATGATGAACTATTAGTTGGTAACAAATAAACATGTTGCACTCGTGCTAAGTGATGTGTTTGTGTCCACAAAAGTGGACACAAACGTGTCCAACAAATTAAAATACACCTTTCAGTAAAACTGTGCACACAGGGAACAATCGTCGTGCATGTGTTCCCGACTCTCGTGTGCACGACACGACACGACACAACCCATGAGGTTGTGTCCCAGTGTCAACCTAGACTAGGGCTAGTGACTGCACACCCTGAATCATGTCCAAGTCGAGTGTGCACGACACGACACGCGCGTATCAGTGCACGAAAACACACGCGCACTATACAGGCAAAATCCAGTGCGTCAAGGATTTCTTCCTCGATACGCCACGTGGGCCTACCAAATTCGACACATGGCGTGTCAGTGGGTGCCCCAAGGCTCCCACAAAAACTCGTGTCAAAACTCGCCGTGTCGTGTCCGGCACAAGCCCAGCACAGCAGGGCATGCAGCCCCGAGCGCGCGCGAGTGTGTCCCCGTGTCCAAACTGACACGACACCACACCAATAATAATTCAGTCCATAAGAAATAGGTAAGCGACAACAAAATAGAAATTTTCATTCAAAAACATTTCAAAAATAATGCAAACAAATCCACTGTGACATTCCATCAAACACCTAAGACATTGCACTGATACGTGTCCAGTTTGGACACGAAAGGACACGAAAATTTAGGGTTTCCTATTCCTTCAGTTAGGTTAGGCCTAGGGTTCCCTAGAAATGCAATAAAACTAGAATTTTATGGTGAGATTAGGGAGTTACCTCTATGTATCAAAGTCTCCAAAAAAGCTCTAAAGAGAGAGATTCCTCTTGAGAGTCAAACTCCTCCAAATTGATTTGAATCTGAGAATAAGTTGTAAAAACAGCAAGAATACTCAGATTAAAATCTATTGCAATTTGTTTGGGGGAAAAAGGAGCTAAAATGGATTTTCTAGAGATTTTTGAAGTAGGGACATTACCTCTTCCTAAAGCTTGTTCTTCCTTAGAGGCTAGCCCTAATTCCAAGAGAATATTTATAAGGTGGAATCCCAAGAAGGGTTAAGTGGCTGGACAAAATAGTTAGGGTTAGGGTTGGGCACTTGGCTAATGGGCTTTGGGCTTAGCTATAAAACAAATGACTTAAAAATCACAAGTCATGACTTGTGGTTAAATCTTTCTATTCAAAACTCAATATTCTCAAATGTTTGCACTAACTAGAGTATGGTTGACCTAACTTAACCTAGGATCTCATATCTAGTCAAGTCCAACCTAACTAGGGTTAGGTCACAAGTCAAAGCTAGTTAAAGTTAACCTAGTCAACCTTCAATCAAACAATTCCAAAATAAATTCTAAAAAATTCCCAAAAATTCCAATAAATCCTAAAATGACCAAAATATTCTCTAGGCTAAAATGTACTAATCAAACATCCTAATCACATGACTAGGCTCTAGGTCAACAGTCTCTAAGGCTACACTAGTCAATGCACCAAAATCATAAGTCATGATTTAAATAGTTTAAAAATGATTAAAAATTACCAAAAATCATATTATTAAATAAATATCATAATTAAATAAATTAAAATACAAAATTTCAAAATTACCCTTATTTTAGAAAACTGGGTGTTACAGCGCATGCTGGTTACTGCACCTATTTGAGAGCGCATGGTGGTTGCTGCGCCTATTTGAAGGCGCATGGCGATTGTTGCGCCTTGCTATAGACTTAGGATCTTTTCTTTGTAGAAATTTTTCTTTGTACAGCTCTTTTTAGACATGTAATAGACTTTTATACGAATAAAAATCCTCTTTTAATGTCTATTCTTTTGTTGTGCCCAGTACTTCATCTGAGCTCCCTGACGCATGTAGTGTTTGGTGCATAGGATTTCTGGTCCTGAAATTCCATGCTTCTACAAGACCCCCTTCAAAGTTTTCAAAACTTTTCGTTAAGTTTTGGAATACTTTGAATAAGAAGCATGGTGGTCTTGGCGCATGACTGTTCGGACGCATGAATACTCTGCGCATCAATGATGGGGCGCATGCTCCTCTCAGTAAATGCAAATGATAATGCTTCGATAACCAAGAAGATTAATGATGATCTTTTTGGATTTATTTGCAGTTATCTTCTCGCAGGACCCGAGGCGGCGGCTGAGGTCACGCTTCATCGGTTCACGCGTGCAACTGAGCCTATAAATATGCGTGAGATGGAGAGAGAGAGAGTTCTTCCTCTCTTTTCTTTCCTTTTTAGAGTTTCTTTTGAAAAATCCTAACTTTCTTCCTTCAAGAAATGGCTCCCAAGACTTCTCGCGGCGGTATTGGCAAGGGAAAGGAGCCTGCGGAGTTCGTTGAGGAGGACGCTCCTGTCACCATTGTGACTTCGGCCGACGTTCGGCCTGCGGTGACGGGTGGGTTATGTTCTTTCAAACTTTTTAGACGAGTCTGGAGTACCTGGCGGCGTGTTCTAACTCTTTGTCGCCGACGCACATGGACTTCTATCCTGATAATGCGTCGAGGCTATTCTGCCGACGCATATGGGTCTAGGTCTTGATTATGCACGGAGGTTTTACTGCTAACACGCATGGGTTTACACCCTGATGATGCGCCAAAGTTTTGCTGATGACGCGCATGGGTTTATACCCTGATAATGCGCCGAAGCTTTACTGCTGACGCGCATGGGTTTAGATCCTGATTATGCGCCGGGCTGCTTTGACATACTTTGTCTTCTTAAAGCTACTTGCCTGACCTTGATTTTGCTGTATCAGTGTCGATGACTATCCCTTTGCTGAATGAAGTCCTTCTGGATGCTTCTCTTTGTCAAATGGGAGTCAATTTTGACGAGGAGGTTATTAACCCAGCGAAGGCTGCTATCCTACTAAATCAGCCTTCCGAGTGAATGCTGCAAATCTAAAATCAGTCGCCTATTTTCCTCCAGAGTATGATGGAGAGCGGCAAACTGGAATCTGTTGAGTCCGAGGATGTGACCTTCTTGAAACCTACCTTTCTGTTCGGTGACCGACTGACCTCCCCCGAGGCAAAGATATTGAAGATCAAAGAAGACTGGTTCTTCTCTGCAAAGGGCATAGTTCTGTACATGCGACAACTTGAACGCCAATTGCCGCTGACGGCCTTCTACCGTTTAGCTTCCAAGAGAAGGATGTCATGGGAACTTACTCCTTCTCAAGGAGGGGCAGTGGGCGATATTCTTTCGATTGATGTTATCTCGAATCAAAGGGATACCTTGGCTGCCTCGTGAGCTGGTCCCTCGTTCAGTTGTCGAACTTTGCGTCCTGGAAGACTTTATAGTGAGGTCCCTAATGACACATTTACCTTTAGTGCTTCGACCTTTGCAAATAGGATGCTAACATCAAAGGTTATGTATCCGAAAGATGGCTTTAGGGTTGAAGGTTGGTGCCACCATATGCTGAAGTGGGACGAGTTAACCCTTTGGGTGTTATCGAAGTTCAAGGCTGAGCTTAAAGAGATTGGGCTGACGGCCGCTATCCGTGCCACACAGGCTGGTGTGGATCTCAATAAGCACATGTTCCTTGCGCTCTTGGAAATGTTCAATGCCCAGACTGGCACTTTCTTTACTCCTGTGGAGGAGTTGGGATTGGCTCTCCATGAGATGTACGAGGTGTCCAAGCTTCCCTGGGGCTCGGAATCTTACGAGAAATATTTCCCGTCAAACGAAGAGATCCTTATTCTAGAAAAGAAGGATCCGGAGATGATGGCTGTTTTCAAAGAGGTGGCGAGCCATCATTATCTGATGCAACAGAAGGACAAAGGCAAGACGCTGCTTCTGGCACTGTATGCACCGGATGTCATCTAAGGCAGTATTGACGGCATACTTGATGATATGGCTCCGGGATTGTGTGTTCGCGGGCGGATCTGGCTCTATGGAGAGGGTGAACCGGAACCTTATTTTTCCAGCAGTGAAATTAGTCTTTGGTCGTCCTTTGGCCCTCCTCCCTGCAATGGTGTGTAACCTGTTGCGGGATTTGAGGACTTTTGCTGATGATGTGATCCATGGGAGAGGTAGTAACGACAACTTTCCCCGGGCCGAGCTACCATTCCATTATCTGATGGGATGGTTGATTCTACATCACCCAAACGTGATGAGTCCTGGCCCGAAAGAGGATCACGTTGAAGGTGATGCCTTCATCTGCCGCTTCTACAAGCGGAAGTGGTTGCACACTAGCGTCCCCGTCTGCATGAGGGTCTTATCTTATCTTCAGGGGTGGGAGATCGTCAAGGTCAGTCCCATCTTCAAAGATTTCGAGGCTGACCAAGATTTGGACGACTCTGGCGAGGATGCGATTACTCTGCCAAAATGGAATTTTCGTTGGTTGCAAAGTATTCGGCCTTCCCACTTGGTCTACCGCAACCAAAATAAGTGCTATCTGGAGCCATATCTGCCAAGCCGATTTGCTTGCCAGTTTGGCTACACCCAGCTAATGTTACGGAATCCCAGTAACAGTCTGGGGTTTGCTGGAATTTTACTTGATGGAGCCCGGGGTTGGCAGTATTACAATACCGGGTATACTGGTGTTCGTTTCACTACGCCAGTTTGCAACCCTCGGCCACAGATCCTGTATTCGGCCGTTAAGTTGTATTGAACCATGAATACTATGTCTCCTGATTATGATAGGGAGACCAGTTTCACCATTGGAACTCAGCTAGAGGCTACGACGAATATATTGGTGGCGGCTCGGTCATATCGCCCACCAGAGTTGGCGGGATATCGGGCTGCTGCTGTAGCACCAGCGAGAGGTAATCGAGAAGATCCCCCTGCTGGAAAGAGGCGGGCTAACGCAGAAGCCGGTTCGTCTGTACCAAAAAGGCTGAGAAAAATGACGACTCCAAAGGCTACAGGAGTGCCGCCTGCAATGCCAATGGAATCAGTTCCTGCTGAGGTAAAGACATTCTCCGTGATCTGGTTCCTTCTGTCGTTTTTGTGACATATACTTTCTTTTTGTAGGAACCATTGAAGAAGAAGACCCGGGTTTCGAAATCGGGTGTCTGTAAGCCGAAGGAGGTGGCGAGCTCTTCTGATGAGCGCATTCCTCCGATTGTAATATCCCCTGTAGAGGAGGATCCTAACAATGTTGTTCCAGTGGAGGTTTCGGTATCTCTAGATTATGTTGGAAGGGAAACTGAGGTTGAATCAGTTCCCAAGGTGGTACAAACCGTCGTGGGGACCTTGGACATTGAGGGTCCAGCGGAGACGGGGCTTCCAGGTGAGGTAGTAGAGTGGAGTTCGTCGTCTTCAGATGATGTTCCTCCAGAGATGCGTGAGCCTGTTGTGGGGGCAACAGATGTGATTGGAACAGATGAGAGGGTTGATTCCTCTCCTTGTCAGGATAAGGAGAGGTCGACTGCAGTATTGTCGAGTCCTACCCCAGACTCAGCAGCAGAGGCTGAGACAGTTGCTGACCGGGAAGTAGCAACAGATCCTATCCCTGCGGAGGGATTTGATGGTGAAATTGGGACTTGTCTGCCAATCCTGACTTCAAGGGAGCCGAGTCTGGAGACAAGTGTCGATCTTGCTGTTCTGGCGGAGGGAGAAAATCCTGTATAGCCTGCTGATAGCATGTTGGGGACGGATAAGGTAGCTGCTGATATCGATGGTCCCTCTGTGCTCGAGAAAGGTAAGGGTTTGCTGGAACCCTCTGTTGCTCCTTCTACTTGGGACACGATATCGACGCCTCTATCGGCTCCTCCCGTTCTTTTGGCCCCTCAGGTTCAAGCCCCTGCTGAGGAAGAATCTGTCGATGTCGAGGTTTTAGCCTCGCAAATAGAAGCCGTCGGGCCTTCTTCCGGTCCGCTGTCTAGAGCAGCTCCTCCAACACCTGCTATGACGCCCCAGGTGCTGGCAGATGCAGATGAGTATATGAAGTTTATTATTGAGGCGGTGTATAAGATGCTGCAGAGGGGTATATCGGTAGTGATGGATGCCAACGGAAGCTTTGCGACGGCAAAAACCTTGGCACTCCCTCACATCAATCTGATACGTTTCTACCAGGGCCATGATCATATGGCCGAGATTCTGGAGGCCTCAGTGGCTGAGCTGGACCAGCTGCTTTCTGAGTTTCAGTGTATCCAGCAAAATGATCTCTCCGCTCTGATAGACACTAAAAAGGAGAAATTGATCGCTGAGGCTGAGTCCTCTTACCAGGCCACCGTGGGTGTCTGGAAATACGAGGTGGCTAAAACTGAGGCTGCGATGGAGAGGTTATCTCAGTCCATGCAGGAGAAGGTGGAGCTGCGAGCTGCATTGGACGCCAGTATAGCGGAGGTTGATGCTAAGATTCGCCTCCTTGAAGACCAATGGGCCCAACTCTTATTAGATGCTGAGCGAGTCCAGGCTTAACATGTAGCATCTAAGGAGAAGGAAGCGGCTTTCATCCGTCAGGCTCTTTCCCTAGCTCAGCAGCGACGACAGTTAGACGAGAAGCATGAGGATGACACTTCTCCTGAGGCCATAGAAATGATGCGTCAAGAAGCCGATCGCAGGGTCCTGGCAACCGCAGAGACTCGGGCGGCAGACTTGAAGCGTCGGATTGAAGAGCTTTCGGCCAACCTCGGGGATGTTTAGGGATTGTAATCTCTTTTTTTGTGTAATTTTGCAACCCTTGCTAGGGATGTAATCTTTTATTTTTGAATAAAGAATACAGAGTTTTTGTGGTGTATTCATTTTTGCTGTCATGAACTTGATGATTTGTGTGGACCTATTATCTTTTGCGCACCTTGGTTGTTAGGTACAGATAATAAGTTTGAGAGAACCTGGCATGTTTGCTCAGAGGTGATGTGGACGTGGCAAATATGGGATTCAAATGATGGAATCTTCCTACTCAGAGGTGTTATGGACGTGGTAGGAATGACTCTGGGGGATGCGCGAAACTACTCAGAGGTGATGTGGACGTGGAAGTTCTGCGATCAATGTATAGCAACACAGGGGTTGTCCGTACGGGATGTTTACTCAGAGGTAACGTGGACATGGTAAACATGATGGGTAGCGTAGTCTTACGGAGTGTAAGATTCCGCTTGATAGGGTGTAGAGGAATAACTCAAAGGTAGTATGGACGTGGTTGTCCTTCTACTGGAGGATAGAATGCCACGGAACAGCTGGGTTCCAAAAGCGTAAGGTTTTGTGGAAGGAAATTGTATGTGAGCCCTGATGATTGGGTCCACGAACTCCCTTGTTGGGTAGAGATGGAAGTACTTGTCTAAAAGATGTCAGGAGTAGTACTTCTTTAGGAACTTGCCGTTGATGGACATCATGAACAAGTCTCTATTGGATTTGGCGAGGCGGTAAGCACCGTTTGAGTATACCATCTCTATGATGAAAGGTCCCTCCCACTTGGGCTCGAACTTTCCTGGTGTCTTGTGAGTCAACACTATCGGCCTCCTGACTGCCAGAACCAGGTCGTCTACTTGGAAAGTCCTCTGTTTGACCTTCTTGTTGAAAGCCTGTGATATACGGGCTTGATAAAGTTCGATGCGCTGTTGAGCTAGGAGACATTTTTCGTCAAGTGCCTCCAATTCTCGCAGACGGTGACGTTGATTGTCTTCTTCTGTGAGTTGATTTGTGATCGCTACAGGAGAGAGGGTATCTGGATCTCGAGAGGCAGTACCGCTTCGCTTCTGTAGACCAGGAAGAATGGTGTGTTGTCCGTCGGGGTCCATACCATTGTACGGTAGGCCCAAAGACATTCGCCAAGTTTTTTGTCCTAGTCAAGTTTGTTGGATGACACGACCTTTTTGAGTAGCCTGACGATGATCTTGTTAAACGCCTCGGCCAATCCATTTGCTGTCGGATTGTAGGCAGTCGATGCCACGTTCTGAATGCGATTCTTGTCACAGAATCTGCTGAAAACATGGTTGATGAATTATGAACCGTTATCGTAGATAATCCTTCGAGGTACCCTAAAACGGTAGATAACATGGTGTTTGATGAAGCTGATCACCCTGGAGCTCTTCACTTTTGCCAGTGGAACTGCTTCTGCCCATTTGGAGAAGTAGTCAGTGATGGCTAGGATGAAGCGGTGTCCCCTTGATGAAGGAGGGATGATCGGTCCTACAATGTCCATGCCCCAGGCTTCAAAGGGCCAGGAGGCAACCGTAGGATGTAGTAGTTCTGACGGTGTATGGATGAAGTCGGCATGGAGCTGGCAAGCATGGCACTTTTTAGCATAGTCGACATCGTCGGCTGCCATGGTTGGCCAGTAGTAGCCCATGCGTCGCAGTCGATCCTGCAACTTAGGGCCAGGTTGTTGAGCCCCGCAAGTTCCGTCGTGAGCTTCTCGAAGGGCTTCGGCTGCTTCTTTGTTGGATAAACATCAAAGGAGAAGTCCATCGTAAGAGCGTCGGTACAGCATTTTAGTAGCTGTATCGTAATAGAATCGAAGGGAACGCCTCCTGACTAAGACGGCTTCTTTCGGGTCCTCCGGGAGAATTTCGTAGACAGCAAAGTCGATGAACGGGAACCTCCAGTCTCGGACATTAACACCAGTACTCGTTGGCATGGCTTGGGCTATTTGTGAACATAGGTTGTTTTTAGGACAGATCAAGTCTCGACCAACTACCGTGATGTAGTGTTGAGTCCCGAGGTGTCACGTCCCGCACCCGCTTTTCGGATATGAGACGTGTCCAAGCCAGCCTACGCCGCAGAGTCGACGGTAGAACGCTGTCAAGCCCGCAAGAAATAGATGCTAAATAAAAACAAATGCTGCTCATTCACATTTCTAAATTATTACAACAACTATATCATTTAAAAAAAGTAAAAGAAATACAAGATTTTATAATTAATGAAATTGATATAATTGCTTTCTATTTCTAGGTTGTCTTCAGCATACCCAAGTTCTCCCAGTGCTAAGAGTGATCGTGGCTAAACCTGAAAAATGTGGGTTTCCAGTCAGGAATAGAACAAGTACATAAACCGACGGCAATACAAAATACAACAGAATTAACAAGACATGAAAATAGCATATGAGATATGAAAGCTGTAAGAAAACTGATGACATAGCACGATAGAGAAGTAAACAAGGAAAAACTAATAAAAGACATCTATCTAGGTGGTGTGAAATATCTGTTTCGACATGTGAACGGCTAGGGGGTAAATCCGGCACACTGCACGTGTCGTGTGCAGCGGCTATTATTCAAGAATAGACTCATGGGATAGTTCTGCGTAGTTCACATGTTTACTTAGATATTTTCCCTCCCGACTACTCCGTGTGACGAGCATGTCAACAAGCAGCAAGATATATGTATAGACATGAAATGAAAAGACTACTATGAATCGGAAAGCAATCAGAAAGTGCACTTGCCTGAGGTCCTTAGCTGGAGAAACCAATAATACCATACCACTCAATGAGCTACAATCAGTCAACACATGTAGAAGTCTCCGGATGCGGAAATAAACATTATCAACATTCTCAGAATAGTCAAATTAGCTAGAATTGCCTGTCCTTAAGTCTAATTCTGGACACAGGGGCAAAACGGTAATTTTGGGCAAAAATGGTGTCCGCCGTTGGACCCGCTTTACACCGAAAAGCGTGCCAAAGTCAATGGTCTCTAAAGTCATCAATCTATATGTCTACGGATCCAGTTTTCCGATATGAACCCAACCGTATATCCAGAGTTGGATTCCGGCGGGCCGTGCACAAAATCGCCTCTTGCGTGGGACCGTGAGACCCACAAAACGACGTCGGATTCAACTATCTCAGAATTGGACCAAACTTGGCATATAGGACCAGAATAATGATACAGTCCTATTGGCGCAAGTTTCGTCTCGATCTGATGAGCGTGCACAAAGTAATTGAGAAATTTGTAAAGTGTACGATACGGTGAATTTCGACGGATACGCATCAAATTCGTCGCGCACACGCGACCAATTTGAATTCCGTCAAAGCCCACATGACCACAAAGCCGTTATGCAGCTTTCAATCCTTTCGGTTCGTGACCACGTCGCCTGGAATGGCAGGACGAACGTGGTATCGGAGGATTTTTTAGATTTTTTTACAGTTTTAAAAGCAGGTTTTTCATGAACTTTGAAAATAGTTTAACAACAATTTAATTGATGAAAAATAAATCTATAAATGGGGTTGTTATCTCGTATAGGTTGTCAACAGTCATGTTTAAATGGATTTCCTATACTGTCGAGGAATTGGCGATCATACGCCTTCCAAAACGTGTTTCGGGACTACTTTTACTCTGCCTACAAGCAGGTTTTTTCGAGTTTTGGCACTCGATTTACCACGCGTACATCGTTAAATAATTATATCTACTTAAAGGGAGACGAAGAGGGTTAGGTTAGGTATCCACCTGAAGAAACGGCTCGTCGAATGATCGATCGGGCGTGAAGAAATCTTGCGACGAACGTCACACTCCGTTGCGACTGCTGCTGGTGCTCTGCGCGGCTCAGTCGCGCATATGCCCGCGCCTGGGGTGGCAGCGCGCAGGTGGGTGGTGCATCGAGTTTTGTTAGGGTTTCGATCTCTCTCCTTTCGATTATCGGGGTCCGCTCGGTTTTGCTGGGAAGTAGGCCTGGACAAGCTGGGATGTTGCTGGGCCGATATTGGGCTGGGCTCGGGATTGGGTTGCAGGGAAATATGCGGGTGGCTGGGTTTGCTATTCCAGCGGGTGGGCTCGTAGGCTCTGGCCCGAGCCCGCTGGGTTATGGGTATGCCCAACTCGGGCTAGGCCCAATGCTGGGGGCTTCTTATTTTCTTACCAATCAAAACTTATATATATATATATACACGTATACGTATTTTTATATACACTTATTTATACACATACGTATATTTATATTTATACAAACACGCACGTATGCGTATATTTATATATTTATATAAACACACTTGTATATTTAATATTTATATTTGTATATTAATACACACACATATATACATATATATATATATATACGTATATCTATATAAATATCAATTAATAAATTATAAAAATATATATCTATGCCTATATATATATACCTCCATAACTCATATAAATTCCGCTAGCATTTATTCTTAGTGTAGAGATTATCTATATAAATAGGAACACATATATTATCACATTTATCTGACCAAAAATAATATAACCAAATAAATAATATTATTAAATAATAATAACCTTAATAACAAAATAATAATAACGAAATTGAATAAACCAATAATGGTGTATATGCCATTTTGTACCGTCTAATAATCCCAAGAAATGTACCAGGCCTATCTTATACAAATATTATTGAATATCAATAGTTAATAACATTTATAATATTTAAAAAAATACTTAGAAAATATTCATTAAGTCATTAAGACGGAATACGACACCATCATACCCAAAATACATCAACATGAATGTCATAGGACGTCCCGTATGACTACATGGGCTTGGGCTCAGTTTGACTGGTTTAGTACAACCGGGTCTCCTAAACGTCAAATAACAATAATAATGAATAATTAAATTATTCATAATGGTCATGTCACAACTTGGCCTGGTTTTCTTAGTTATGACATCACTATGGCTCGGCCTTCCTCTACCATGACTAAACACTAGTCAAAGCACGCCACTGAGCTATCCGTGCCATGATCCCGAGTCACCTCGTACTCCAATTCTCAATTACGGCTAAAATCATCTACCGTAATAATTAACTAAATAATTATTTACAAAAATTCTAAAATTACTATTTAAATCAAATAAATAATAAAAATATTTTGAAAATTTTTGGGAATGGAGGCTACTAATCTACCCACCTTAAAATAATTTCTTCCTCAAAATTCTAATTCATAATTATTTCTTAAAAATCAAAGTCTAGTATTCCCTTAATCTCCTCAAATTTAATTTCTCAAAAATATTTATGGCCTTCTCTAGTCATTTGGTATTTACGAAATCTCGAGGACTTCTACCCACCTTAGGTCACATACTCCTCAAAGCACGGTCACTAAAGTCTTATGACCTTTTAATTGCTTGCTACAATCCTACCAACCATATCTAGGCATATGGTATCTATAACCCTCTCGTATCTATTAAGCAACCCAAAATTTAACAAGAAACAAACTTACACAAGTAGCTAAGAAATATTTATAAACTCTAATAAGCATGATTATTCGTCGCTCAGAAGTAGAGAGGGCAGGAAGATACGGCGGAATAATCGGGAGCAATTGTGAAGTTTCAAGAGCAGTGGAGAGTATCCAATGTTACAGACAGGAAGGGGGTTTATGAACCACTGCCTTATTTTCTAGATTGGGCTACTCCATTCCAGTCACTTGCTAAATCGAAGAATCCTTCGTTACTTAGAGTGGCCTGCAAACCGTGCAATACAGAAGTCTCGTTCTCAAAATTCTAATTCAAACAAGGTTCCGTAATGGAACAGAATTTGAGAAACCAAAATTGTGATCTTTTCTGTGGTTATCTAAACACACGAGCAAGGGATAAAGGTGCACTACAAGATCGTCTCACGACTTCCAGGTAAGGGTTATAGCTAGTCCTTTTGTCCTGAAAGTCGTAGCACAAAAATAGAGTATAAGGGGACGGGTTTGAGTGGGACATGATATACCTAGATGAAGGTGGACTCGTCTAGATCTTGCATACAAAATTTGTTGGAAGGTAACAACTGGTCTCGTGCTCTGAATATTAATGACACGATCGGGGACACAAAAATGATCTCAATGGAAAGTGGGAGTCCATGGGGCACTAAATATTCATTCTAATAGAAATTATTCTAATCAATCAGTAATCCTTGTATATTCTAAGAATCTTTAGAAGGCTTATGGTCTACCCACCATAGGAGCTAGGACATGGTTTTAGGAATGAAGAGGTTAAGAGGATTCCTAAGTCCAAATATTGTACCTCGACTCTTATTAATGGAGAATAAGGCATGGCGTAACGAATACGGTAGGTATAAGTCAAGTCAAGGGTCGTTCCTCAATAGTTGGAAAATGAGTGTGTGTGCAATGACACATGGTCGATAAAATAGAATGACCTACTCGTCCACAGTATACATGAGTTGTCGACGGGGTAACCAACTCTAAGGCACATCATATGAGAAGATTTCTAATAACTGAGTCATGCATTTCTATTTGTGTCAAACCTGCTAGACTATTGTCACAAGGGTTCTAGTTGAAGCAAGCTTCAATCAATGATTAGAGGCTCGCAACAATTGGTTTCCGGAGAATAGGTAGTCTCCTAGGTTGGCATTTGGTCAAGGGAAGGATCCTAATCATTCTCGGACTCCAATGGCCAGAAGATCAAGATAGTAAGTGTAGGGTCACAGAGAGGACGAGTAACTATGGCAAGGTTCTAGTCACCTGGCTGGCCGATTGTAGTTACCCTTGTTTATACCACTATTATAGCCATGGGGATACTCTATATCTATCTATCAATTGCGAGCTTTCGTCTTTCCAATCAGTGAAGACGAAAACAATAAAGAGTTTAAGAGAGATGTTACTGAACACAATTACATGATTCAAAGACGAATGTATAATTCAAAAGAATTTGTCGAAGCAGTCGCGGATGAGATCCTGGATACCTCTATATCTCAATCCACGTAAGAAAATTAGATGAAGAGCGAACCAATTGCATCATGGTTGATCAAACCGTAATATAATGATTCTGTTTAGACAATATGTTAGCGGACATCCCCAATAAACATAAGTCTTGAATCAAGCTCGATAAAAGAGTAAGCTTGCAAAAACTAGGCTGTAATAGCAGCGTTGGTCAAGAGAGTCAAAATGTGAGATTTTTGGAAGAAGGAAAATAAGAAGTTCGAGTTCTGAGAGAATCAAAACCTTACCTGGTGTCATTACTTATATAGGCATCCTACTATCTTCTATCCATAAGGCTTTGGTCGACTAATGGGTTATGGACTTCTGAATCCTATGTTTTAAGTAAACCTATTAGTGTTAGTCAATTACCCTGTCAATAGATCACAAGAACCACATAACGCAAGGTTGGGAGACATGCTACTTAACTTACAGAACCTTCACTAGTTTTTGGCCTTAGGTCTTATGGTACACACAGGGCATTTTCCTATTCTCTATAGTATCCTAAACTTGTAATCACGTCTGAAGTCATTTCACCGAGAATTAGGCCTCGCCCGTATACTCTGGCTGTGGCAAGACCCTTGGTTCCGTGATTCAATTGTGATAGGCTATCAGATACTCTACTCTATATTGACACAAAGGTATCTAAGATCTAAGAGGTCAACTACGACATAGTTTTTAGCAATGATCCATAACCTACAATTCCTCGAAAGAATTTCAATTCTATGGGTTGTGCCTCGCCAGTGCGCTGCTGGCTGCAGTGAACCCACGTTCTCCACTCTCAAATAATTGACGACAGTGCGCTGCTGTCTAAACTTTATGGGTTAGCTAATATTTCTCTAACTATAACCGTAAAAATTTATGAGCTTCTAGAGATTCAAACAAGTTGACTAAGAATAAAGCATAGGTATTCGTCCTGTCAGTCACAACACTTAAAATAAAAGATCTATCATGGAGGAAATAACTAAAGATGAAAGGAATACAAATATTCTAGTATATATTTCATATGCATTTCAATGGTTGAGGAAAATCTCGAATCAGTCTACCTCGAGATTTTATACAAATAAAAGAATCAGTAACTATAAATCAATTCCTTACAGCAAAATAGAATTTAAAACAGGCAATTCTAATTTATGTTATGATGCTATATCTAATAGAGCAAAAGAAAATTGAACAGATCATCAAGGTGAAGGCCTAACTAACCAAGCGAATAGTGGATCCACATGGGATTATAATGTCATAACAAAAGTAATAGTGTACCTATAGGGATCTAGCAAGCAATTTAAATTGAATAATTCTAAATTGCATGGCCTATTTAACAACCTTAACTACCCAACGGTCAATTTAAACAAGGGACTCCTAGTCCTAGTCATTCTCTTAAATTATTTTAATCCTAGTTTGTGAATGAGCAATTCTTGGTCGCAGGCTCGTAATAGTACGACTAACGTACCATCACGAGTTCGCAATCTTTTACGAAAATAGTCCTACATGGGCTACCACAAAAACTTGTCACGACCCGCACCCGCTTTTCGGATACGAGACGTGTCCAAGCCAGCCTACGCCGCAGAGTCGGCGGTAGAACGCTGTCAAGCCCGCAAGAAATAGATGCTAAATAAAAACAAATGTTGGTCATTCACATTTCTAAATTATTACAACAACTACATCATTTAAAAAAAGTAAAAGAAATACAAGATTTTATAATTAATGAAATTGATACAATTGCTTTCTATTTCTAGGTTGTCTTCAGCATACCCAAGTTCTCCCAGTGTTAAGAGTGATCGCGGCTAAACCTGAAAAATGTTAGTTTCCAGTCAGGAATGGAACAAGTACACAAACCGATGGCAATACAAAACACAACAGAATTAACAAGACATGAAAATAGCATATGAGATATGAAAGCTGTAAGAAAATTGATGACATAGCACGATAGAGAAGTAAACAAAGAAAAACTAATAAAAGACATCTATCTAGGTGGTGTGAAATATTTGTTTCGACATGTGAACGGCTAGGGGGTAAATCCGGCACACTGCACGTGTCGTGTGCAGCGGCTATTATTCAAGAATAGACTCATGGGATAGTTCTGGGTAGTTCACATGTTTACTTAGATATTTTCCCTCCCGACTACTCCGTGTGACGAGCGTGTCAACAAGCAGCAAGATATATGTATAGACATGAAATGAAAAGACTACTATGAATCGGAAAGCAATGAGAAAGTGAACTTGCCTGAGGTCCTTAGCTGGAGAAACCAATAATACCATACCACTCAATGAGCTACAATCAGTCAACACATATAGAAGTCTCCGGATGCTGAAATAAACATTATCAACGTTCTCAGAATAGTTAAATTAGCTAGGATTGCATGTCCTTAAGTCCAATTCTGGATACAGGGACAAAACGGTAATTTCGGGCAAAAATGGTGTCCGCCGTTGGACCCACTTTACACCGAAAAGTGTGCCAGAGTCAATGGTCTCTAAAGTCGTCAAACTACATGTCTACGGATCTAATTTTCTGATACGAACCCAACCGTATGTCCAGAGTTGGATTCCGGTGGACCGTGCACAAAATCGCCCGTTGCGTAGGACCGTGGGGCCCGCAAAACGACGACGGATTCAACTGTCTCAGAATTGGACCAAACTTGGCATACATGACCAGAAAAATGATACGGTCCTGTTGGCACAAGTTTCGTCTCGATCCGATGAGCGTGCACAAAGTAATTAAAAAATTTGTAAAGTGCACGATACGGTGAATTTCGACGGATACGCATCAAATTCGTCGCGCACACGCGACCAATTTAAATTCCGTCAAAGCCCACACGACCACAAAGCCGTTACACAGCTTTCAATCCTTTCGGTTCATGACCACGTCGCCCAGAATGGCAGGACGGACGTGGTATCGGAGGATTTTCTAGATTTTTTACAGTTTTAAAAGCAGGTTTTTCATGAACTTTGAAAATAGTTTAACAACAATTTAATTGATGAAAAATAAATCTATAAATGGGGTTGTTATCTCGTATAGGTTGTCAACAGTCATGTTCAAATGGATTTTCTATACTGTCGAGGAATTGGCGATTATATGCCTTCTAAAATGGGTTTCGGGACTGCTTTTACTCTGCCTACAAGCTGGTTTTTTCGAGTTTTGGCACTCGATTTACCATGCGTACATCGCTAAATAATTATATCTACTTGAAGGAAGATGAAGAGGGTTAGGTTAGGTATCTACCTGAAGAAACGGCTCGTTGAATGATCGATCGGGCGTGAAGAAATCTTGCGACGAACATCGCACTCCGCTGCGACTGCTGCTGGTGCTCTGCGCGGCTCAGTCGTGCATATGCCCGCGCCTGGCCGGCCGGCCGTTGGCCGCCCGCTATGGTGCTGGCGCGCGTGCGGCGCCTGGGGGTGGCGGCGCACAGGTGGGTGGTGGCGTCGAGTTTTGTTAGGGTTTCGATCTCTCTCCTTTCGATTATCGGGGTCCGCTCGATTTTGCTGGGGAGTAGGCCTGGACAGGCTGGGATGTTGCTCGGCCGATATTGGGCTGGGCTCGGGATTGGATTGCAGGGAAATATGTGGGTGGCTGGGTTTGCTATTCCAGCGGGTGGGCTCGTGGGCTCTGGCCCGAGCCCGCTGGGTTATGGGTATGCCCAGCTCGGGCTAGGCCCAAGGCTGGGGTTCTTATTTTCTTACCAATCAAAACTTATATATATATATACACGTATACGTATTTTATATACACTTATTTATACACACACGTATATTTATATTTATATTTATACAAACACACACGTATGCGTATATTTATATATTTATATAAACACACTTGTATATTTAATATTTATATTTGTATATTAATACACACACATATATACATATATATATATACGTATATCTATATAAATATCAATTAATAAATTATAATAATATATATCTATGCCTATATATATACCTCCATAACTCATATAAATTCCGCTAGCATTTATTCTTAGTGTAGAGACTATCTATATAAATAGGAACACATATATTATCACATTTATCTGACCAAAAATAATATAACCAAATAAATAATAATATTAAATAATAATAACCTCAAAAACAAAATAATAATAACGAAATTGAATAAATTAATAATGGTGTATATGCCATTTTGCACCGTCTAATAATCCCAGGAAATGTACCTGGCCTATCTTATACAAATATTATTGAATATCAATAGTTAATAACATTTATAATATTTAAAAAAATACTTAGAAAATATTCATTAAGTCATTAAGACGGAATACGACACCATCATACCCAAAATACATCAACATGAATGTCATAGGACGTCCCGCATGACTACAGGGGCTTGGGCTCAGTTTGACTGGTTTGGTACAACCGGGTCTCCTAAACGTCAAATAACAATAATAATGAATAATTAAATTATTCATAATGGTCATGTCACAACTTGGCCTGGTTTTCTTAGTTAGGACATCACTATGGCTCGGCCTTCCTCTACCAAGACTAAACACTAGTCAAAGCACGCCACTGAGCTATCCGTGCCATGATCTCTAGTCACCTCGTACTCCAATTCTCAATTATGGCTAAAATTATCTACCATAATAATTAACTAATAATTATTTACAAAAATTCTAAAATCACTATTTAAATCAAATAAATAATAAAAATATTTTGAAAATTTCCGGAAAGGGAGGCTATACGAGGGGTGCTGCCAGTGAGGCTGCGAGGCCAGCCAGAGCATCAGCCTCCAAATTTTGTAGACGGGGTACATGTTCGATGAAGAACTTGGTGAAGGTTGAAATGATGTTCAACGCAACCATATGGTAAGAAATCAGATCTCCATGGCGAACCTCGTATTGCCCTCTGATTTGGTTAACGATGAGTTTTGAGTCACCGTAGGCTTCCATATGATTCACCCCCAGCTGTTGCGCCAGCTGGAGTCCCATGATGAGCGCATTGTACTCGACAACATTGTTGGAGCACGGCTTTGAAAGGGAGTAGGCACGCTGGATGACCAGCTGATCGGGGGACACTAAGACTACCCCCACTCCTGCGATGATTTGGCCTTTGGGGCCTGTTCTTGAAGCACCATCGAAAAACATCCGCCAGACGGAACTTTCTTCGGTGATGTTTGATTCTTGGACCTCATCCAGGATGTCTTCATAGAGTCTGGAGGACTCTGGGATGGGATGCACGACTAAAAAGTCGGCCAGAGCCTGACCCTTAACGGCTTTTTGTGGATCAAACACCATATTGTATGGCATTAGTAGGATTGCCCATGTAGCCAGCCGGGAGTTCAATGATCCTGGCTTCGTCATGAGGACTCTAAGTGGATTGACTCGGGAGATGACATGAATTGTCTGGCCCGAGACATAATGGCGAGTCTTCTGGATGGAAAATACCAAAGCCAAACACTCTTTTTCAACGGGGTTGTACCGGTGTTTGGCCTCGATCAGTGTTCTACTGAGGTAGTAGATAGCTTGCTCATAGCCTGTATCGCTGTTCTGAGCCAGCAAAGCGTCGAGAAAATAATCCATGGCACGGACGTAGAGGAGAAATGGTTTGTCGGCGACGGGTGCCACTAGGACTGGCGGGCTCGTCAAGTAAGCCTTGATATCGTCGAAAGCCTTTTGGCATTCCTCTGTCCAGACATAAGAGACTCCCTTCTTCATGAGCTGGGTGAAGGGTTGACATTTTTTGAAAAGGTTTGCTATAAACCTCCGGATGTATGCCAAACGCCCTTGTAGGCCTCGAAGTTCTCGGAGGTTCTTCGGAGGGTCCATGTCAAGGATGGCTTTGGTCTTCTCGGGATCGACATGAATGCCTTTTGCCATGATAATGAAGCCCAAGAACTTTCTGCTAAAAACTCCTAGGAAGGATTTAGAGGGATTCATCTTGAGTTGATGCGCTCGCATGAGATCGAAGATTGTCTTGAGGTCTTTTAGGTGATCTCCTTTGGGACGGCTCTTGACTGCGATGTCATCAATATAGCATTCGACTGTCTTGCGAAGATACTGACGGAAGATGGTGCTCATAGCTCGTTGGTATGTTGCACCAGCGTTCTTCAAGCTGAAGGGCATCACTGTGTAGCAGAAAACCCCCTTCGGAGTCCTGAATGACGTGTGTTTTACGTCATCGGGGAACATCTTGATCTGGTTGTAGCCCGAATGCCCATCCATGAACGATATACATTCGAAGCCACATATGTTGTCGATCATCATGTCGGTAATTGGAAGCGGGAATTCGTCCTTTGGGCAAGCAGTGTTGAGATCCCTGAAGTCGATATAGACTCGTATTTTTCCATTCTTCTTGGTGACAGGGGCGACGTTGGCTACCCAATCCGGGTGTTGTTTTTCGCGAATAAATCTGCTGGTCAGGAGTTTGTCTACTTCCTGATCGATAGCATTCATGATGTCAGGACGAAAATGTCGCTGTTGTTGCTTTATAGGCTTGGCATCGGGTAAGATATTGAGCCTATGCATCGCGATCTAAGGATCGAGTCCCGACATATCTTCGTAGCTCCAGGCGAAGACATCGATATATTCTTTAGCCATCTAGATTAAAGATTCCCGGTCTTCTCTTTTTAGGCTTTTGCTGATGAAGATGGGTTTAAAAGAGGACCCATCCCCATGGTCGATCTGCTCGACTTCGTCTTCGGTAGAGGGTTCGCGTAATTCAAAATGAGACTCCCATTGTTCTTCTAGGCGTTGAGCCCAGGGTTCTTCTTCGAAGAATTCTGGCACTTGGACTTCACCTTCATCTTCTTGAGGTTGTGCAGATGTCATGTTGGCTGACAGCACTTTCTTGAAGACTGATCCGATGCTGGTATCGGAATCCCAAGTTGACGCTTCGGATGAATGAGAATGTTCTATCCCCTCTGCCTTCGAGCTCTATGGAGTTGACGGAGGCGTGACATAGCCCACCCCTCGTTGAGTTTGATGATAGTAGTCTTGCGGCTTTCCTTTAGGTGTTGGAAGCCGGAGAGGAAGACGTCGACCCTTGCCGTAGTTCAGGCCTTTGTTACTTTTTAGGTCGTAACCCATCTTTTGGATGAGGTACTTTGCCTTGTCCGTGTACCGATATACTTGTATTCTGCCGGTATCTGGTTCTTGCTCGAGTGGCAGGGGGTCTTGATGACGCTCGACCTTGCCGAAGATGATGGATTCTTCGTCTCGATTCTGCGGTAGGACTACAAAACAGACCCCTTGGGACGGGACTACTCGATTTATATGATGGACGGTCGTTATTTGTGTTTGCAACGACCGTAGAGCGTTATCTAATTTATACATGGCATTCCAATATGGAAGACTAGAATAATTAAAAGACACTCTATTATTGATGAAACACGAGATTTTATCCCGCGGGATTACATTGTCCAGAGAGGGTGCATCTACATCAGCAGAGATATATTTCCCTAGTTCTTCGTCCATGAGTACTGGGGTTGGATCGGGAGAGTCCACCACAGCTTTGATCTTGGCGTCCGAGAGGGCTATGTGGGCCTTCTCCGGCAGCTTGGATGAGACAGATGATTGTGGCGGCTTGCCCTTAAGACGCACCTTCAGAGGTGCCTCAACTGCGCCTTCAGTAGTTGGTGCCTTCCCCTGTAGTTTTACCACAAGGGGAGCCAATGTCTGAGGCGGCTTTCCCTTGAGCCGTATCTTCAAGGGAACTTCAGTAGGTGTTCTACTCAAAGCAGTTGGTGCTTTTCCAGGCAGCTTGATGCTCATGGGAGGCAACTTCTGAGGCGGCTTCCCTTTGAGTCAAATTTTTAAAGGAGCGTCAGGAATCATCTTGGGCTCCATGTCATGTTCTGCCGCTTCTGCTTCATCGTCAGCATCATTGGCTTACTCCTCGTCGGATGATTTGTACAAGGTAGAATCAGTGAAGTAGGTCTCGACCCCCTTGAAAGGGTCAATATCCGCGAACTCGGTCCGGATAACGTCATTGGTGCACACGTACTTCATACATTGGTGGAGTGTGGATGGCACCACCATGTACTTATGCAGCCATGGACGACCCAGTAAGAGGTTGTAGTTGACGTCAGCGTCCACGACGTAGCAAGTCACCTCGGTTCTGAGGTTACCGATATGGCACTTTAGCCTTATTTTGCCCAGCGGCTCGCTTTTGCTAGCATTGAAGCCACTGATTATTGTGTTGGAAGGTGCCAGTCGGTATATTGGGATCCCCAGTGTTGAGAGTAGCATCTTCAGAATGATGCTGAGGGAAGACCCCGGATCGATCTGAATCTGCTTCACCTTGACGGAACCGACATACCCTGTATAATACAGCGGCCTGTTATGTCGGTTGTGCTTGAGCAGCATGTCTTGTTGGGTGAAAGTTATATTGGGGTTAACTTCATCCGCACAATGGCAGTGCGCACATGTGGTCAGAGTATCCTCAGGCTGCTTGACCTGGCTGATAAAGGACTCAACATCCTTCAGGGCTTCACAGAGAGCTTCCCGAGTATCCTTGGAAAGACGAAGGAGCTCGAACAGAGATAGACGGGCAGGAGTACTGGCAAGTTGTGCCAGTATGTCGAAGTTGTGGGGCTTGGCTGGCCCCGAAGCATTCTCCTTTCGCAGAGGCCTGTCGAAACGAGCCTCTACATGCTTCTGCTTATTGGCTGCTGGGGGCTTACATAGGCCCTCTTCCTGGACAGCAGGGACGGTGTAAGGAGGCACCACCTCGATGGCAGCTTCGTCGGGTTGGGCGTTCTGATGTGAATGCGTTTGTACAGGAAGTGCCTCTTCTGCAGAGGAAGAGACCATGCGGCAATACTTGATCTTCCTGCCCTTATTTTTGGAGGTAGAGCGTACCTCCGGTTGAGTAAACTCGAAGACAAGATCAGGGTGAACCCACAAGACCTCTCCCCGGGATGTGGTGAGTGGGATGAGTCCACTCACGTTGTCACGAGTAGGTGGTAAGTTAACCACCTCCATTGTCGCCTTTGGGATGGGGATGACGCCATCTTGTGTTGAAGTGGGCGGCAAGGTGCCAAAGTGGAGTGACACCAGGTTGGTCGAGACCGTTTTCTCCTCGTAGTCGACGGAGATGACATCCGTATTGATCATGCATTGGATGTAGTTTTTAAGGACGTAACAGTCCTTAGTTGGGTGTCCGACAAACCGATGGTAGTGACAGTACCTCGGATTGTCCACTTTTCTAACCTCGTCGGGACGCTTCGAGTCTGACAACTTGATCTTGTCACCCTGCTTCAGTATCTCAAAGAGTTGCAGGGTGTCTTCATCGTTGAAAGAATAAACCTCCTTTGCCTTGGTGCAAGTGGAGGCTTCTGAGCAGGTGCTGATGCACCTTTGGAGGCATTGACAGTCAACGCCTGTTTCTACTTCGTCTCTCGGCCGGGGTTGCTGGCTGCAGGCCGTTTCCCCTTGTCTTCAAAGGCATGGAAACTAACCCCCAGAAGGCGAACATTGGACGCCTTCTTTAATGCTGCTTCGGCCTCAATGATCAAGGAACTCCAGTCGGGAGGAGGAGTAGAGTTGGGCCAGAGTTTGATTGCAGGCAGCAAGTTCATACTGCAGGAGGAGAGAAGCGCATATTCTGGCATGCCCGGGGGCAGTCTGAAGCAGGCATGTCAGAAGCGTTTGATGAATACTCGAATTGTTTCCTTCTCCTTCTGACGTATCTCTATAAGGGACGCTATTGTCATGTCCTTTCCGCCGTCGTAGAAATGGTTGAGGAAGAGACGTGTCAAGTCGTCGAAGAAAGATATGGAGTTATCGGGAAGACTGCAGTACCAGTCGTACGCCATCCCTTTTAGTGTTCCGACAAATATGCTGGTGAGTAGTGCATCCTCCTTTGGGAGATGTCCCGTTTGAGATTGGAAGTACATCAGATAGGGACGTGGAGAGTCCTTCCCATCGTATGGCGTTAGTGTCTGTGGTTTATACTTAGGAGGATAAACCACTTTGTTCTACTCGAGAGGATAAGGTTGGAGAATCCACATCTTTTGGCGCTCCTCTTGTCTAGTCTTGGACTCAAAGCGCTCACGTAAGTCCCTGATCATCTCGACCACGTCTTCCGTGGAGCTGGGAGTCGGGAAAGGTGGTACCACCTGGAGTTGAGCATTTGAGGGCTCCGACGTCTGAGGTGCCTCGCGGCGATCTATATCCAAGGATACCCGTTGAAGGGGTACACTTGATTCTCCATTGGCCCCTGGGTCAGGACCAGTAGACGGTACCCTGGCCAAAGCGGACCGTATTCTGAACACTGCTTGAGTCAGTGTTTGCATGGAGGCAGAGAGGGTTTTGAGTCCTCCCTCCAGGGTATTCATGCGCTGGACGAGGTCAGCTGGCGGCGCATCAGGCTCGGTATCACACTCAGTCATATACACTGTCATGATACGGCTTGAGTCGGATGGATCAGTTGAGGCTTCGCTTTCGGCCTCACTCTCCTGTAGAGGAGTTGCCTCTTCTGGAGCTTCGTCCTGGCTACCCCCAGCTATGTTTTGGAGGACACCCTCGTCTTCAGGAGCGTCCACAAGGGCCTGATTATCCCATATTCTTTCTTGGAGGTCCTCATATTCGAGACGCAGACCCACAGGAGATAGACTACCCCCAGCTACATCCGGGAGGCTGATTTCATCTCCAAGATGAAGGTCCATTCCAGCTGTGCTTTGGAGGATATCTTCGTCTTTAGAAGGAGGATCAACAAGGGCTTGACTACCTCCAGCTTCCTTCAAGATCTTCTTTCTCCCCCGAGTGCCTTCAAACACCCCGGAGAACGGGACAGTTGTCTTGGTTTTCCTCGGCTGGCTCTTGGACGAGGACGAGGAATTGCCAGTCGCCTTTCAGACTGACGAGGAGTTGGAGATTATATTGCATGAAGCAACCTTTGGTTCTGGCTCCTCTTTTGTTGACACCTTTTTTCCGAGGTGACGACAAAGGGGTGTTGATGATTGCAGCCACTGGAATACCGACAGTCTTGGTGGCACCACTGCCTTGCAACAGCAGTTGATGGTGACTACAGCACAAGTGTGCCCTGTGAGGGGCACATTGTGTTTGTCAGTTGACTCTTCTGATCGATGTTTGTGAGTGATCACGTTACGCAGATCGTTGGAGGAGAGTGCCACCTTTGCACCCCCATCAGGCGCATGGCAAGGCCAAGCGCCGGGGTGGTTAAGTGAATGTTGCGCCCCCTGATCCAACACCAAACAGGCGCTCGGATCAGAATTGGGAGAACAACATTTACAGTAATTTGAATGAACCTCAAACGCACAACCAGTGGAGGCACGGGAGTTCAAAACCACAGGGTTTGCGTTGCTCGACTTGGTTACGAACGCAATAGATGCGCCCAAGTGAGACAAGGACTTTGAAGGTCGACCTATTTTCGGCGCAGAAGCACCCGAGTCGACCTTATACAGCTTATCATCAGTAGCGCACATGATTGTGAGCGCATGCTTCTGATTTGCTGCCGACATAACACGTTTAAGGCGCATGGCCCGTGCTGTCTTGGACTTCTTCGTACCAGCCCGCTGGGGCGCATAGTATTCAGAGTCCAAATTCTCCTCGCCACTACAGCGAGTGAGTCTGTCAAAGACAGAGACTTTCAGTGGCGCATCAGAAGTGATGCGCGGGGCATTAGCTGTGCCCCTGCTCCGTCGGCGCATCTTCCTCGCCTGAGAGGGAGATGGCTGGGGAATGTGGTCAGCCGCACGTTTCCCCGAGAGATGTGCTGCACCGGTGGGCGTATCTTGGTTGCTGAGGATGTCAGCAGGAAGGGAAGGCTGCATTGGTGCATCCCTTTCGGTGGTGGTGGCAGAGGTGTCGACCTTGCGCGCCCAGACCCGACGAGTCTTCTTCGGCTTTAGCAGCCGCTTCGAAGGATTCGTACTGCCTTCAGAGATGAACTCCTCATACGTCTGTTGATTGAGGCGTACGACCAGCTGTAGGAGCGTAAAAAGTGCTTCACATAATGAGTCAAAGAGATGGATCATTCCATTCAAATCGATCCACTTTACGCCAAAGAGAGGCTAATCACTTTACGCCTGAAGCAGGCTAATCATTTTACGCTCGGGTCAAAGCTAATGGTTTTACGCCCAAGACAGGCTAGCCACTTTTACGCTGGACAAAGCTGTCAAGTCTTGCATTTAATGCAAAGTCTGACATGAAGATTTAATGATAGCATATATCACAGAATTCGAAGGGATTTGTTTTACACAGAGACCCATTTGTCATTTAGTATGTGGACTGAGCTATCTTACGCTCATAATATGGCTTCTTTTACGCTCAACGGTTGACGTATGCGTAAATTTTATTTGGGCTACTTTTACGCTCAAGGTTATTTAACAACCACTTTACGCGGGAAGTCTACATCAGGGCTATTATATGCCTAGTCTACTACTTTACGCTCAGGATATATTTGGGCTATTTTTACGCCCTATTTCAATTCAGAACGTGGTTTGCCTACATGGCTTTCATGCCACATATCTCGAAGAACGTGTGTACGTGTATCCTATTCTTACTAAAATGATGGGACACGTGTCAACGTATGCAGAGGATGGCTTCAATCATGGGTAGCAGTTGTTAGCGTAAAGACGGAACTTTTGCTGAGTTTTTACGCACAAGAAGCCAAGTCTATAAATAGACTGATTTTTCTCATATAACGGACAGAGAGGGAGAAATGAGAGAATACATAGAGATCAGAGCCCAGAGACTTTGATTTTTTGGAGCATTCTTCTTCAACTTTTCTTCCAGAACAGAGTGAAGCAAAGCAGGAAAGCATTCGGCCTCGCCATCAGTGCCCAAGTGCGTCGATACCTTTCTGGTGTCTTAGTTCTTCCAATTGTTCATCTTCTAGCAGTGATCTTCATTATCATCGTATGGTCCAAGGAACAAAGTGATCATTTACAGATCAGACTTCCATAGCAATACTTCCCAGAATCAAATTTGTACTTCTTGTACTTTTTCTCATTTTATTTTTAAAAATCCGATTTCTAGGCATTTTGTTAAGTGAAACAAAAATGACGACTCTGTTGGGGACGACCTTCTCCTCTGATAAGGAGGCAATTGCTCAATATGATGATGTGTCGATTGGATCGATAAAGAAGACTCTAGTTGTACACTTCGACCAGACTGCTTATGAAAAGATGCTCCGAACTGGGGGTGGTTCTCGTCGCTCCAATATTCAAAAATCTCGCAAAGCACGAAAAGTTTGGATTCCTAAATCCAAAATAGCTTCTGATCTCTCTGTTGCTTCTGATGGCAAGGGAATTCTTTCCACTCCTGTCGTAGGGACTTCCGTTCGTAACGAAGCAGTCCTTACTTCAGCGTTGCACTCTAAGTGTGGCAAGTTATCTCCCGTCTGTGACGGTGAAGATAATCAGGTTTTACGTCCAGTGGGTAAAAACCAAATTTTACGCTCAGTGCATAAGAACGAGTCTCCCATTTGTAATGAGGCAGACTAATGCTTGTGCTTCTAAGTGTAAAAATAAGTCTCCTGTCTGTGACGTGGTAGACACACAAAAATTAGCTCTTTGCATAAAGGAAAATCTCCCATCTGTGACGTGGTAGATAATCAATTTTTACACTCTACGCGTAAAGGTAAGTCTCCTGTCTGTGACAGTGTAGATAAAATTCGCAACGATATTTTTACATCTAATGTGAATGTACCTAAATGCATACAGCATAAAAATGTTGTTGGTAAAGCTTCAGTTCTACACCAACAACCTTCTTATACTGCTCTACGCAAAGTACCAAACCTACAAATCATACGCAATGAAAATAGAGTCCTTCGTGCTCAAAAATCTCAAGATTTGCACACACAACTCCAAATACGTAGAAATGTACAGTTTGGTTCTGCGAATGCAGCCAGTAATCTTCTTTATACACAAGGGACTAAATGTTTTGCTACCCCAAATGTAATAAAGAAGACTACTCCTTCTACTCCTTCTGATTTACGTGAATTGCTAATGCAAAAGCGTAAAAATAGACAATCTCCCGTGACACTCCCCCAAGAAAATCATCACTGTGAGTGTCACCAGATTGTGATCAAATGTTGTTGCTCGACTTCCAGACAGTCAGTTTTTGATCGATTGAATTTTAATGTGCCCAAACAACAAGCTGATGAGGTGTCATATGCATCAGTCAACATGGCATCTCACACCAACAGAGGACGACATCCTAGACGGAATACGTTCCAAACCCCAGGTCAACAATAATTCAACAGACTTCTCGATTCTTTTGAAGGAGTATATCAGAATACTCGATCAAGAAGACAAAAACAATTGCAGACTTCTGATTCTGAAGCTGGGGGTACTCAATCTCTTGAGTCCGAAACTGATAGTGTTGATTCATACTTCTATACTAATCCTTCTGTATCTTTAAGAGAGGTTGAATCCTACGCTATTGGAGACGAACCAGAGACGTCATCTGTTAATACAGAACAACGTCTAACTGCTGTTGAGCAATCATTGAAAGACATGCTTAACATGATGCAAAGCATGCACCAGATAATAACGTCTCAGCAAACTGCTCAACCAGCAATTGTAACACCGGTTCAGGCAGCAGCACCAACTTAAGATAGCCAAGGGGTTGATATACCTTTGAATATCCAAGAGCCTGCTGTTAACCAAAATTTTGCATCTCCAGATCCCATCATTCCAGAAGATGTACCATCTCCAGTGGAGATTACGGTACAACCAACAACCTTTCAATCAAATATGCTTCCACAAACTAGCGAAGCCATTCAAGCAGTGTGTGAGCTCAAAGCACAGTTTGAAGTTTTGAAGCACAAGGATCAACTCCAGAGGTTAGGGATTAAGCAACCTTATCCTCCTCATTGGAATGATGTACCCTTTCCACCGAAATTCAAGCCACAGTCCATAGTATTGTTTGATGGAAAGGCTTCTCCTAGTTAGTATATCAATTACTTTGATATTATGACTGTACATTTGCAGAAAAATGATGCTCTTCTCACTAGAGTATTCATTGGATGCTTGACGGGTTCAGCTTACGACTAGTATCGTAGTTTACCCGACAATTGCATTTCGTCTTTTGACGAATTTAAGGCAATATTTCTCTCCTATTTCTATAAGGGAGGTATGGACATGAACATGTCCTCCTTAATAGAAATCAAGCAAAAGGAGAAAGAAGATACTCGGACGTTCATTGAACGTTTTCGACAGACGACTCTAAAGATGCCTCCTGGTATGCCAGATTCAGCGCTGATTGATACATGTAAGATGAATCTGCGACCATCCATCACTATCTTCACAAGTTCCCAATTCACAGATTAGGCTTCGTTTATCATAGCAGCAGTTTCTGTCGAGACTAATGGTAGGTTGGCTCGTGAACATGGGATAATTTTTGCCTCTGAGGATAAAAAAAGAAAAGTAATCCTGGTAATAATTCTGACAATCGTAATATGAAAGAAAAAGACACTCTTATGGTCAATCTTTCCAAGAATAAAACGACGTCGAATAATCAGGAATCTTCCAGGCCAAAAGAAGAATACTCTTTTGACGAAAGTGATATCCCAGGGATATTCTAATGTCTGGTGAAGAGTGGCAAACTCCAGATTCCGGAGCCAAAGAGGCCCAATGAGGTGAATCTGACTGACAATCCCAAATATTGTATCTATCATAGATACATTAATCATCCTACCAGTGCTTGCTATGTTTTGAAGAAGAAAATCCAAGAGTTGATAAATGGTGGTGCTATTGCTTTAACCAATGATGACCACACGGTTACAACCAATGTGGTTTCTCTTCAATTTGGAGATTTTCTTCCACAACAAGTACTAGATGAAATTATTCCAATTCCGAAGGCGACGATGTAGATTTTGAATATCCCGCCTGCCAAGGAAGAAAATGAAGGATTGTTGCCTCTTACATTAAAGAATGGTGAAATTATGTGGGTACATTCTGACTTATTACCTGAAATGGAAGATGAAGGTAAAACTTCAAAATCCAAGAAAGGTAAGAAAGTCAAAACCTGCAACATGATTTCTCATGTTATTCCAGATCCTGATGATTTGGATCATCTATGGGATGGCATTCCTTTGGAAGATAGACCGAGCGGATTGAACATATGTCCTCCAAGTCTGGCTCCTCCTACCAAGCTCAAGCTTACTCATTAGTAGTGGCTAGCCATGAATAGTGTTCCCTTATACAGGGTACAACAAGTCTTCGCTACTTATGAAAAGGCTCCTACAGGAATTTTTTTTCGTATCCCGAATCCTTTTCCTCCCGTAGTCGCAGAGACGGTTATTCCTCATTCTTCCGTAGTTACAGGGATCTCTTCTTCTTCCTCTATGGAACCACCTGTTGAAAGTCCATTGCCTACCCACTTGTACAGTCAGCAATCTATCCTTCTCATGAAGAAGATGGGTTATGACTTTCAAAAGGCAGAAGGTTTGAATTATGATAAAGGGATACGACTTCCTTTACAAATTCAAAGTCAAAAATCCACTATTGGATTGGGTTCTGAGGTTCCTCATAACAATCCTCATAAGAAGAAGGCTAAGGAAAGGAAGATTAAATCCTGCAATATGGTACTTCCTTCTTCTGAGTCTGAAGAAGAAACTTTTGCTGGTACAAGATCTGGAAAAGAGTACCACAAAGATTATGAGGGATCCTCCAAGGAAGCTGAGAATGTTGAAACACCATCAACTCAACCGTCTCTTGCTCCTGCTGTGGTTGAAAAGGGAAAACAGAAAGCGGTACGCTTCGATGTCCCGTTGAAGTCTACTTCCAGTCAGGGGGTGGTGATGAAACCCTATAAATTTGATATTCTAATCCAATTAGCTAATACTCCGGCTAGATTATCTATTTTTGAGTTGCTTCGCCTTTCTAGAGAAAGCCGCAAAACTTTGAGTGAAGCTTTGCTGCAAGCTGATTCCTGCTTAGCTCAACTCAAGATTCCTGACAATATACCAGTATCATGCCCACAATGTCATAGTGTGATGGAAGCAATTCCCAACATCACATTTTCACAAGAAGATATGTTGTTGAAGCATAACAAGCATGATAGGCCTTTGTGTTACACTGGGTATATTGAATCTATTGAAGTTGACAGAATTTACATTGATCCTGGGTCTTCCATTAGCATAATTCTTCAAAGTATGCTAAGACCATTGAGGATTCCTACTAGTAATCTGACTTACACTAGTACCACAATAGTTGGTTTCAACTCTGGAAAGAGCAAACCACTGGGGAAGATTCGTTTGAAGATTCAGATTGGTGATCTTCGAACTATGGCAACATTTTATGTTATTAACTCAGACGTATCCTACAATATTCTTATTGGAAGACCATGGTTACATGAGCATAACATCGTACCTTTGACTCTCCACCAATGCTTCAAGTATGTGGATCCCCAAGGAATTGTGAAGACTGAGTTTACTGATATCAATCCTTTCAAGGGTGTCGAAGCCTACTTTTCTGATTCAAGGCACTACAAACAAGAACATGTAAAGAAAATATCAGATATGGCTGAAGATCAATCATCTGCTGAAGATCAGTCTATTAACGAAGATCCGCCAGAAGAGCAACCTTTGAATATCAAAGTCAAATGGCGAATCCAACCCCAACATGTCAACAATCAACCTTTGATGATCAAGGTTAAAGGAAGAACTCAAGCTTCATCTAAGGAATCAGTAAATATTCATGTTAAAAGCCAAGTTTAACCTCTTGTGATCAAAGTCAAAGGGCATACATTTCGTACGAATGATCCAGAACCTCCTTTGATTGTCAATCTTGGCAAATCTACGCAGAAGACGGATGATAATCCACTAGTGATTAATCGGAAGCGTAGTAGTCAAATTGTAAATGATGTAAATATTGATCATTATGTACTTTTTGATATCAATAAAGATTTTCTTTTCGAGTATATGGCTGTCAAGTTTATTGAAAGAATGACTTTATCTTCTGATAATCAAAGTCATCAATATAAAGACGACATAGACACAGAGGAAACCTTATACATTGACAATAAGGAAAATTCTTTTCCTCCTCATGTTGATGTTGGACCTTATGCTCAAAGGTTTCTAACAACTTCTCCCTATCTTCTTCCTGTAGCCGCTTCATTGCAAGCTTGTGTAACTTATAGACGTCACAAAGAATCTTATTTTGTGGTTCCGTCTGATAAGAAAAACAAGCGCCAAATTGTTTTTAGCTTGGCTAGAAATATCCCTGTTGCTCAGACAGATAATTTAAGAGATAAAGATAAAGGAAGAATCCGAATTGACAGATATAGTCAACAATCTCTCAAGATTATCCAGAACATGGGATATGATTTGAAGACTATACAAGGTCTCAATCAAGACAAAGGTAGACGACTACCATTATGTGGTGATCCGTTTTACCAGAAAACTCGTCATGGTTTGGGATATGATCCGTCCTACATGTTTAATGACGATATTCAAGAAGAATTCTCTTCTAGCTCTTCACAATCATCAGATTCAGAAGAAGTCCAATTCATTGAATCCGATATTTCTCACTCCTTGTGTATTAAAGGAGACTATTATGATGAATCTGAGCAAACATTTTTAGCTTACATGGTTCAAATTGATGGTGAATCCGAGCCATTTGAGAATGATCCTTGGGCCATGTTGGTTCATTCATTGACATATATCCTCAATGACATCTGTCCTCTTAATCTCCAGCTACCAAGGTTTGGTTAAGCTGATTACTCATCTCTTCGGAGAGAAATTTTGATCTTCTATCTTACCAGTTGATTAAAAAATTGGATTTATTATTTATCATGTTCTCAAGACCTCTGGATAAATGTTAAATCTACTTGCTTTTCCTATCTATCATGTTCCTTCGACCTCTGCATAGATATTAATCTACTTTTCTTTGAGTTCTTATATACTATCATGTCCATATTACCTCTGATAGTATTGCATACTCTGAAACAGAAAGTAAGATTTGATTATCTATCATGTCCATATTACCTCTGAATAGATACAAACTATTTGAGTTTAAAAGACTTGTCATGTTCATATAACCGCTGACAAGTATTTTCTGCCTCATACCTATTGTTTATTTTAAATAAATGATAGGATCACAAAATAAATATTTCATTCATTCCTTGTGAAAACATTACAAAAATGAAAGAGATAAAAGATGACAAGGAGTTCTTCTAAGGTGGAGTAGAAACATCTTGAAGCAACTTCTGTAGTTCTTCTAGCCGCTTGTTACGAGAACTCACAACCTTTTTAGTAGCTTCAGCACGTCGAGCTTCAGGAGTACAAATACGAGAAAGTCCAGCGAAGCTGATTATCAGTTTGTCCTTGGCTTCATCAAGGGTTCTGATAGTTGATTCAGCCCCGAAGGCTTGTTCTTCTAAAATGGAGCTCTGAGTGAGGTACAGATTTCGAGCGTCGATCATCTTTTCTCTTTCAGCCTTCAAGCGAGCTAACTCAGTCTCAACTTCACGGATCTTATCATTTTTATTCTGAATATCTATGTTCAAAGCATCGTAAGCTACTCTGTGACCATGCAGTGTGGACTTTATTCCAGCCAAAAAAGCTTTCTCTTTGGCAACTTTCAGACTATGTTCATGAAGAGCTTCATTATATGTGGTCTCCCGAGCAAGATAATCAGCCGTTAAGGCGTCATATTCCTCCTGGATGAGACTTTCAACAGTCTCCCTTGATAGCTTGAGGTATTCATTGATCGGCTGTTCAAGGTCCTCTATAATTTTCTCCAATGCTGCAGCTCTCCCAGTATCATCGAACATAGCAACATTTTTAATGGTCAGATCCATCGCTGCCTTCAAAATCTCGTAACTGAGGCCCTTATTCAGGACCATTTTTATTAAGGTTGCTAGAGTTTTATAAAAGGTCTCAGTATGAATCTCAACTAGGAGATTCATCTCTATGCTGGAGCTTGGTATGGCAGCAATATCTAATAGATCTCTTCTTTGGAGACCAGAAACAGATGTTGTTGGTATGACAACAGGATGAGACGAAGACGTTGTTGTTATTGCTGTCATGGCCAATTGATCCCTAGGAGCTTCAGGGATTATATCTCCAATACCAACAGATATCATTGGTGTAACAACAGGCTGAGATGGAATTATTGTTGTTACTGTTGCCACAGCCAATTGATTCCCAAGAGATTCAGGAGCAATGTCTTTAATATTTGTTACTCCAGCCATTTCTGGAGTTCTGGTGGCGGTAATATCGGTGGATGTGGTGACAATTGCGGGAGCTGGTTCAGGTTCTGGCATTGGCTCATCAGAAACTGGTACTGAATCAGTAGCAACAATAGAAGATGTCATTATAGCTTCCCCAGTTTCAGTTGGTGATTCAAGAATGCTTTCAGCATTTTCTTCAATGGTTTGCTCCACAGGATTTTTTATCGCTTCAATTACAGTAAAATTTTCTACAGCTGCTTCTTTATTCAAATTTGGTTCTCCTCCAGCAGCTCTATCATCACCTACAGTGAGGTCTATTGTAGTCTCTTCTTTGTGCTGGTCTTCAGCAGGAGAGGACATTTCAGGTTGTGCTTGTTGTACCTCTAATGATGGAGGATATTCTTCTTGAAGCTCCATCTCGGGTTGTTGAACTCCCCCCTCATCAGCGTCTTCTTCTTTCGAAGAAGAAGTTTTATCCTCAGATTCCTTATTTTCTTCATAGATATCTTCTTCTTGAGGAGGAGGAGCCACAGGTTTTGGTGCAATAATGATATCTACAAAATGAACAAAATAAGTTAATATATAAAATTATGGTACATAATTCTGTATAGGTTTTGTATGATACCTAGAATATGTGCGTTATGTTCAAGATATGAATCATAATCGCCATCCCAATCATCATTATCGAAATCGAGAGCCGGCTCATCTGATGGAATATGGTCTCGGTCAACAGTAGATACAGCAGTAGCATCCCCTGTAACTTGTGCCTTGGTTGGCAAATATAGATGGAGCGAGGAGCTAAGACGTCCAGGAGACAAAAGTGTTACAGCTTTCGGTGTTACTACTGGTGGAGGGGCTGAAGATCCTTCTCCTGGATGGACTGAAGAAGAACCAACAAGATGATCCTCTTCAACCAAGGTATCATCTTCTGGAGTGAGGGCTCTTGGCTTGGAAGGCCCTTTAGTGTTAGACTTCTTCTTTTTCTCCGGAGACTTCACCGGAAGAGTGGTAACCGCGCTTTGCTTCCTTTTTCGAGTTTTTCCAATAATTATTGGACCTGCTGCTATCTTCCTAGCCCCTCTGGGGATTACTTCCAGAAAATCATCTATAGCAGTAACATTATCAGGCACGTCAGGAGTTATTCGGACAGGTTCTTCAACATTTCCCTCCTGGGCCCATCGAAGACTTCCTGACATGCTGTAACCATCTTCAAAAGATTGAATAGATGTGTAGAAACGAGCATACGAATGAAGGATGTGTAACTGAGTTGTACTGGTAGCGGTAGATATTTTGAATCTGGCACCAGTACAAGCAGTGCTGAAATACCGCCATGCTCGAGCTCCGTCAAGCAGTTTCCTATGGTGACGGAAACTGGTAGAAGGGTTATCAACATGAAGTTGGTCATACCCAAATTGGCGAGCGAACCTACTGGGTAAGTACGGTTCGAAGGCACAATTATCTTCACTTCTATACATTAGATGCGAGGGTCTAATGTACATTAGCCATCTGAAGACAGGTATTGATAATGAAGCTGTTCTTTCTACCCAGTCTTCAAATTGTGTACCAAGGCAGTCGGCCGGAACTAGTGGCCTGGTACAAAAGAAATTCCACCTGTAAAAATAAATCAATGCTGCTCGGGTGTCTGCCACGGTTGTAACCCTCCATGTGGATTTGCTAATTTTTTGAAGGAAAATCCTCGCTTCATCCTCAGGGCCCGGTGGCAACAAATTGCAATTGTGATATAGCAACCAGCCCATCAAATAGGTGTAGGGCAACTCCATCCTTGGAAAATTATCTCGATGAGGAGCATTATTAATCAGCTCTTCACCGAAAGTTCGTAGACCTGCGTTTATTCGGCATACCATCGCCGACAGCAGGTTAATTCTGTGTTTGAAAACCAAACGTACCGCCGGCCATAATACGGTTCGATGAATTCTGTCTACGGTACCGATTCCTGGCACGACCCACCTTCGTAGCCACAGAGATAAGAATCCTGCAAGCAAGGCCTTCTTTGATAGTTTCTGACTACCATGTCTCAGGTAGCTCAAAGTTTCAGTCCCCGCAGGTATATCTCCGGTTTTTGTCGACAGATATTGGTCTCAAGACTTCTGCGAGGCCATTAATTCTTGAATTAAATCTGCAGGAATTATAGAGTAAGGTTTGATGGTCTGAGTCTTATCTTCTCGGAACCTGCTCTTCTCCATCTTGGACACTCTATTTTTATGATAAAATAGGTAAGTTGTCCATTTAGTTATGTATGACAGATATGATCCGGTTTCATACATGTTGGTGCAAATCAGATAATGGCACATAAGTTCTTCGTAGACTTGCACCAATTCGGGGTTTTTCTTCCGAATTTCTGCCAATTCTCGATTGGAGGGAATATATTCTTCATAGGAAAACTCACCCATTGGTAGCTTCGAAATGAACTGCATCTCATGAAGGGCTAGACCCATCTCGCCGTGCGGAGTTGCGAAAGTTCCTGTTGAACTCATATACAACTCCAATAAAGCCAAGAACAGATTGCCGTTCGGTAGAATACCATAACTGGTGGAAGCCACCGCTTCATACAGACCAATCTTATCCAATTCTGTCTTAAAGTTCTTCATGACCCAGTTACTAATCTGGATCCAATTTCTACTGTAAGGGGTTAACCATCCTGTTAACCTAGGATTGGTCTGAGGATATAAGACTCCTTCTCTTAGGAACTTATTTATAAACATGGGAATCTGTACGGGTTGAATAAGAGATGAGTCCTCACTCGGTGTAAACCCGGGCATCAGACTAGAAAATGGAATGACACCCCCGCAGGGAGCGCTGATGTGGTAACCCATGTCGTTTGCTCTCTCTCGTCTGAAGATGATCCTTCCCGGTCTACCATAGCTACTGGGAGTTAAATTCCACAACATTTGACGGTGATGGCTAGCATGGACGAAAGCAGATAGAGGATAATCTCTGTCCATGTCAGGGAGATACATCACCCTTTCTCCAGATCTAAATATCCAAGCCTCCTTTTTAGGGTGAGTCTGTGATTTGCAATCTATAGCATCTCCAAACAAGAAAGCTGGCTTAAGGAATTGTTGATTGTCCAATGATACCAGTACTTCCCCGTCGATCATGGATAACAACATCCTGTCTCCTTGAGCATATATCAGTTGTGCCCTCTCTATAGGGTATTCAGGGTTCGATTGAGAAAATTGGACATGAGATAAATCTTTCAGATAGTTCGAGCCCACCATGCCCGCTGATGAGCTAAAAAATTTCTCAAGTGGATGAGCTTGCAAATCTACTGATAAAAGACAAAAAAAAGAGAGAGATCAAATTAGTTTGAAGTCTTATGAGTAAAGACATTTATGTTTACTAAAGTTCATGAGGTCTTTGTTTTACAAAGTCTCTCAATGGTTGATGAGTTTTTACGCCACATATGTTGATATGAGCGTAATGTGTCTTTTTACGCTGGCATGAATGAACATGGGCGTAGTTAAGTTTTTTACGCTAGCACCTTAGTTGTGGGCGTAGTTCAACTTTTACGCTGGCACGTATAACGTGGGCTATCTCTTAACTTTTATGCTGACAAGTATAACGTGGGCGTATTTCTTAACTTTTACGCTAACACGTACAACGTGGGCGTATTTTGTTATTTCAGTTTTTACGCTAACACGCATGACGTGGACATAAAAAAATTGAATGTTCGGGTTATCTCCTTCGTCCCCAACGAGTTTTTCCAGCCAAAGAATAGGGTTTTACCCATCATAGGCGGAGCTACGGCTAGGTTAGGTTGTCGGGGTGATGTTGATGTCCGGACGGGGGTTTTCACACGATCGGCCGATGATGAATCGATGGCCGGTTTCTTCCCCTTGTTGCTAGCGGTGGATGATTTCTTGGGAGCCATCAGATCAAAGTGATGTTTCAAAGAAGGAGAAGGCAAAGGAATTCGGGATTGCAAGAAGATAAGTAAAAGTATTTTCTCTCTCTGAAAAGATCTATTTATAGAGAAATTCAAACTGGTTCAAATTTCCTGAAATTATGCCGACTGTTGGATATCCCCACTTTTACGTGGATGACTGTTGAGTATCCCAAATTTTACGCTGACTAGTCAAATCTCAACTTTTACGCTTCTGTTCAAAGTGTTTCAAATTTTGAAGATATTTGAAAACTTTGAAGGGGTTTTGTAGGAGCATAAAAAGTGCTTCACAGAATAAGTCAAAGAGATGGATCATTCCATTCAAATCGATCCACTTTACGCCAAAGAGAGACTAATCACTTTACGCCTGAAGCAGGCTAATCATTTTACGTCCAGGTCAAAGCTAATGGTTTTACGCCCAAGACAGGCTAGCCACTTTTACGCTGGACAAAGCTGTCAAGTCTTGCATTTAATGCAAAGTCTGACATGAAGATTTAATGATGGCATATATCACAGAATTCGAAGGGATTTGTTTTACACAGAGACCCATTTGTCGTTTAGTATGTGGACTGAGCTATCTTACACTCATAATATGGCTTCTTTTACGCACGAAGACTATACGAGTTTTTACGCTCAACGGTTGACGTGTGCGTAAAGTTTATTTGGGCTACTTTTACGCTCAAGGTTATTTAACAACCACTTTACGCGGGAAGTCTACATCAGGGCCATTGTATGCCTAGTCTACTACTTTACGCTCAGGGTATATTTGGGTTGTTTTTACGCCCTATTTCAATTCAGAACGTGGTTTGCCTACATGGCTTTCATGCCACATATCTCGAAGAACGTGTGTACGTGCATCCTATTCTTACTGAAATGATGGGACACGTGTTAACGTATGCAGAGGATGGATCCAATTATGGGTGGCAGTTGTTAGCGTAAAGACGGAACTTTTGCTGAGTTTTTACGCACAAGAAGCCAAGTCTATAAATAGACTGATTTTTCTCATATAACGGACAGAGAGGGAGAAAGGAGAGAATACATAGAGATCAGAGCCCAGAGACTATGATTTTTCGGAGCATTCTTCTTCAACTTTTCTTCCAGAACAGAGTGAAGTAAAGCAGGTAAGCATTCGGCCTCGCCATCAGTGCCCAAGTGCATCGATACCTTTCTGGTGACTTAGTTCTTCCAATTGTTCATCTTCTAGTAGTGATCTTCATCATCATCGTATGGTCCAAGGAATAAAGTGATCATTTACAGATCAGACTTCCATAGCAATACTTCCCAGAATCAAATTTGTACTTCTTGTATGTTTTCTCGTTTTATTTTCAAAAATCTAATTTTTAGGCATTTTGTTAAGTGAAACACCAGCATTTTGTGGGAGGGAGCCCACCTTCACGTCGTCGGATTGTGACACAGCTTTTTCGGTGGAGGAGAAAGAAGTCCCCAGCAGAGTCGCCAGCTTGTTTGCCATTAAAATTATGTTATTGTATATTTTAATACAAACAGAACAGTGTTACAATGTAGGACTTAGACGTTGTCCTAGGAGTACCCTTTTGTTTATCTGGGTCTCTTGTGCCGATGGAGCGAGTGATAATGCATTGACTCCGTTGACGATCTGACGACGGTTCTCGGTTCTCTGAAGGTGTGGATTGCTCTGGGTGCTGGAGCTTACTGAGAGGAGGAAGACGTTGAGTGTCTGTATCTGCCTCTCTGTGTATGCTTGCAGGTCTGCCTCTGTATATGTATGTCGGTACTTATATGATGTGTATGGAAGAAGAAAATGATCCCTCTATTTATAGTCTGCAGGCTGGCTGCTCATGCGCGCATATGTCGGATGCGCCTGGTCGTAGGAATGCCACGTGGTGATTACTGATGGAGGCGCATGGATGATGCGCCCTATTTGAGGAGTTGAACCCTTCCAGTTGCCTTTGTGGGCTGCAGCTGAGCTGACATGTAGCAATTAAGAGAATCTTTTAGTTGCTGAGATCTTGGGTGATTAGCACCCCTTCATAGGCTGAATCAAGTCAAAGGACACGTGTCGCAGGTCCATGGCTCGAAGATCTCGGATTTGGTGGGGGGTGATCTGATAGGATGCGCCTGAGACTGGGCGCATGAGAAGACTTTTGCTCGTAATCTTTAGGAGTCACAAACCAGTCGAGGCGTATGGCTTTTTAGGCGCATGCGGGACTTCAGTAGTGACTTGACCTCTGTCTTTAGGGATCAGAGAAAAGTCTGAGGCGCATGGCTTTTGAGGCACATGCAGAGATTTGGGCGCATGGCTGCGGAGGCGCATGTGAGATGGTTGGGCGGCCACGTGGCTCGTAACCGCCGGAGGAGAGTAATGATGATGCTGACGTTGGTGATGCTTCGACTTCTAAAAAAGCTGTCAACTGTTCAGTCTTTGGGGGACGTACAATGCCCCGACTGTTGCGTTCGTGCTTTAAATAGCCTTTTTTGATTTGGCTAAATTCGAAGCGTCAGGTTCATCACCATTTAATGTAAATTCATTGAACGGGATTCGGAGAGCCAGCCACTTGGCGCATGGGTTTGATTTGCCCAGCCTATAAATAGTGGCATGGAGGGGGTTTGCTTCTCATTCTCTCACGTCTTCCCAAAATAAATTTGTTTGCCTGAGCGCATTCTTTTGACGAAATGCTTCCAAGGGTGAAGATGCGACGCATTGTCTTCATCGATGCTCTTGAAGGTGACTGTTACATCCAAAAGTCAGGGTCGAGGGCTTCTGAGGCAGGCAGAAGGTGTCTGTTGCATCCAAAGATTGGGATGTTCGAGCCTCGTCTTCGTTATACTGGAAGAGCCGCAGATCGGAATTGCGGTGCTCCCATCTTCCTTCGACTTTGGAGAGCTCTTCCTCTTGTAAGAGTGGGTGTTTCCTATTCTGGTTGGGTTGAAAGCTGCTTCTTTAGCCGCGGGTCGATTGCGGTGCTCTTCTCTTCCTTGGTTTGAAGAGTTCTTCCTCCAGCTAGAGGGTTGATTGCCACCCTCGTTCTGCTCAATAAATGCTTTATTAGTTGAAGCATTTGATGGCGCATATACTGACACTTCATGATGCGCCTGACTGGGACGCTGAAGGGTGGCACATAACTGAGCTGCGGAAGGGATGCACATAAGTGAGGATGCACATAACTGAGCTGCTAAAGGGATGTGCCTGTCTGAGAGCGCATGGCGAGATGCGCCTGTTTGAGAGCGCATGGCGAGATGCGCCTGTTTGAGAGCACGTGACGAGATACGCATGTTTGAGAGCGCATGGTGGTTGCTGCGCCTATTTGAGAGCGCATGGTGGTTGCTGCGCTTATTTGAAGGCGCATGGCGATTGCTGCGCCTAGCTGTAGACTTAGGATCTTTTTTTTTGTAGAAATTCTTCTTTGTACAGCTCTTTTTTCGACACGTAATAGACTTTTATACGAATAAAAATCCTCTTTTAATGTCTATTCTTTTGATGTGCCCAGTAAGCTCCCTGACGCATGTAGTATTTGGTGCATAGGATTTCTGGCCCTAAAATTCCATGCTTCTACACATAGCAGGTGCTGGGTACATGTAGGGTGCCTGCTGCATCATCAAAGCTAGATACATGGCTGGTGCTGGATGCATCGTAGGGGTAGATAAACTGCTGGTGTCGAGTGCATGATAGGTGAAACAGGTGCTGGAGGAGGGATGGATGCTGGCACCGGAGTCTGCGGAGGAAACTGCGATGGCGGTGGAATGTCATCCCTACGAAATCTCGAGTACTGTGGCTGGCCCGGATTGTCCTGGTGAGTAAGTTGGCCTCCCTGCGTCGGTGGAGTTCCGTAGGTGAAAAACCTGCCAACTGCTGGTGGAGTGTTTAGTGCAGCGTCGTTCCTATCCTGCGAATCTATTGGCTGAAAATAAAAAAATCATTAGACGATAGAAAGATTTCAAACAGGATGCATAAAGATACTTGAAATCGAATATAGAAGTCAATGACGCAATTTTTAACTCATGGAGACAGTCCTTAGGTCCCTATTCCTAGTCCTAGTCACAGGCCTGCAGTAGTACTACTAACCTAAGTACTACAACAGTTTCGATGTCCTTGCAAAATGTCGACCTGTGTGGGCCACCATAAAAATGTGTCACAACCCGTACCCAATATTTGGGCATGAACCGTGTACATGCCCAGCCTACGCCGCAGAGTCGACGGTAGAACGCTATAACAATATGATAAACAACCATGCAATAAAAATATTTCACAAGGACAATCAGCAATTCCATATTCCAACTCAGCATCTAATAGATAAAATAAATAGAATCATCTCACAATGTATGAAATCTAGAATCAAAATAATCTCAACTACATGTCACAAAGTCAACTCAAATATCCAATACAAGGTCTCAACACTAACTAAAAATATCTAAGATAGTGCAGCGGGATCAGCTGCTGCATACTCCTCCTGATAAGCAAAGTCCGTCCCTAACACATCTTCCAAGTACGGGCTATACTGGTCAGGACATACGATCTCATCGCCATCACCTAAAATTTGTTTGGTTACCCAGTCAGGATGGAACGAGTACAATTCACTGAATGCAGTTCCAATATATAAAAATGACCATATAACAGAGGTTAGCTTTTAGACATATGATTCATAAAATAAAATAAAGAAATACAGAATAAAACTGAATACTAAGAACAGAAAATGAAATACAATAAAATACTCACCAACTGACCGACTGAAGTACCTTTAATATGTGATCGGTCTTGGGACAATTATGCGACACGGTCTACACTATCTACACGGTCTAAAGTTACACGGTCTACACGAAATACTGCAATAAAAAAATACTGTCTACACTGTATAAATGCAATAATAATCACGATCTACACGATATAAATACAATAATAATCACGGTCTACACGGTCTAAAGTCAGACCACACATCATTGGTACTTCACCCTCTCGACACAACAAGGAACAAAATTAACATAAAACTGAAATCACATATCTATCGACTAACAATGATGAAGATCAATACTGAAAACAAACAATAAACTCTACTAGCTTAGCGTCCCAGGCTACTGGCGCTGGTCAGAGTCCAAGTCGAGATCCAAACACCCTATTTAAAGAATCACAGAGTCAAGATACAATTCAATATGAAAGGTTGGTGTTCTATCTACAATTTGTCTTATTGGTTTAGTGTCTACCCCATTAACCTTCATACTTATTCTTTAGTTAACCAACTAGGTTCCCCATAGTACTAGTGTCTACTAGTTTCAGAATAGGCATAAATTACCCCCAAGAATTTGAGCATTGGTACATGGCATGGTACATTGATTCCAAGGGTTATTGTATACCCGGGTATAGGAGATAGGTCTGCAGTCTTGACTATGGGTGCTCTTTTACAAGGAATGGTGTTGGTTTGGACATCAGGTTTACCATTAGATACTCAAAGACTAATATAATTCCTAATAATAATACATACAGGAACCGAGGCAGCTTGGTGGTTTACATATGTTTAAGGAACTGAGCTTCCTGGACTGGAATACCTAAAGCTACCTAGACCTATGTTCAGTTCAACTTCCTGGACTTATCCCCTAAGACACTTACTACTGAGTTATTGAATTATTAGGAATATCTGTCCTGTAGCAGTCCCTAACCATACTCTACCAATCCACCCAAAGCCTTCAGTTCGAAACTGGTTTCATCTACTGTGTGTGAAGTCGACTGATTACAGAGTATGAAATCGGTCTCAGTTTGGTTTGATACTACTCAGTGTCTCAGGTTTGGTCTTAGCTCAACACAGGGTTTCAGTTGGAAATCAGGACAGCCATTAGGGTTAGCCTCTCCAACACATATGCCCTCATTAACATATTGCTACCATATCCTTTATGTGGTGTTAAAAGACTCCTGGCCCTTTGTACCAGATGAACAATAGTGCTTAATACCTAGGGGTATTGTCAACCTGTGTGTGTCAAGCCTGTTACCAGGTTGACTCGAGTGACCCCCAATGTCGATTTGGTATACCTTTGGTAACTCTGTTTCTTCAGAGAGTTGTATCACAGTGTCGAATTACATTGGTATCCCCTAAAACCTGATACCTAGGCATAGGTTACCAACTAATCTGATCATATAAATGTTATGTGTCGAAGAACCCAGGTTGTCCTGGTTGCCAACAAAGGCCTGATACTAAGCTCTGGCTGACTATTTAGCCTGATACTCGGGACAATGGTTGAACTTGGTTCCCAAGTCACACGAGGAGTAGTGATGGTTTGAATATTTCTGTTATAGAACTCTGGGCTGACACCAATTAGTATCCTAGGATTTAGGATCAGGCTTAACCTATCATTCGATTTCCTGGTCATTACAGTTGGTTTATCAAATCATCAGTAATCCCAGGATTTGGGATCAGACTTTTCTCATCTCTAAATTTAAGGTACTAAAGGTTCCAATCCAAAGTTATCATACCCTCTTGTATCAGGTATCATTATGATACCCGACCTTTAAGACTGATCTTTTCTTGAGATCGTGCCATTTGTATCCGGCTGCTGATACTCTTCGAGTATCCACAGGGTTTGTAGATGGTATTATGCTAGGCTTCGATACTTCTTTGTATCGGTATGGGTGGTATTATCAACATTAAACATGATTTTCAAGTGGCCAACATGCAGCCAAAACTAATTGAATCAGAGATTGAAGACAACGTTCTCTAAATAAGAAAGGGAAACTTACCTCAGGCTTGGCTCATTTCTCTGTTCCATGTTGCTCGACAGAAATCAGGAGTCTCTCTAGGGTTTCCTCTCTCTCCCTGTTGCTCGTATCAGATATCAGGAGTCTCACAAACCGTATATATATAAGCAGGGGAAAGGATAAGGGGTCGGTTTATTTGAAACTGGTCGTGTTATCATTGGGTTTCAAATCCTATTCAAGAAGCTTTTTATCTAAAACTGATGTATTCAGCTGAGATTCAAAATTTGCTAAAGGTTTGGGGGTCGGTTTAGCAGGAATTAGAAGGGAACAATTTGAATGCTAACAACATTCATGATCTAAACTAGGAAACCTTACACATAACCCCCTTAGATTTGGGTCCTTGCACGAAATGTAGCTCTCCTAAATACACATATATGAACTAATACCTATCTACCATTTACATGTGTTCGAGTTGCATTCGGGACTATGGTCTATATCCTGAATGAGATTTAAATTGAAAAAATGTCATTAAGGTCCCTGTACATTCTTCTATTGCAAAGAACCCCTTTATGCAATACTATATTTACATATTCATGTTTATAGGAAAAACAAGTGTCTAGTTTAAAAATGATAATTAAATAAATAATAAATAATAAAAAATTTAACATGAAGGAAATTGATCAAGGGGTTTACAGTAGTGCAAGTAGAAATACGATTAAATTTATTTATGTCTACAACACAAAATAAAGTATTCATGCTTTAGCACCAAGGCTAGCTAATTTCTTTTCTTCCTCCGTGTAACTATAATAAGGCTTGTTACTTGTAAAGGAAGTGAGAATAGAGGTGATAGTAGACTTTTTATAGCCATTAATAACAATTGACTATAGGTCAAAAATCTAGAGACTTCGGGTAGAAGCTCATCCGTGTCTTCCAAGAAATATAATTGGTTCCATCAAATAGTGGGGGTCTATTTGTGAACTGTCCTTCACTTGTGAATATTAATTTCACGGTTTCCATGTGTACTCTAGAGTGTTATTTGAGAATAACCTGCTCTGATACCAATTGTAAAAACAATTGGTATGATTAGTAATACCTATATAAAGAGGATCTGCTCTGATACCAATTATAGGAACAATTGGTATGATCCGTAATACCTATATAAAGAGAACCTGCTCTGAAATAAATTGTAGAAACGTTGAGCACCTCTAGAGGGGGTGAATAGAGTGTGTGTATATACAGTAGAATAATAATCACCACTTAAAAAACTTATGGCAACAAACTAACTGATGTGCAAGCAGGCAATATAAAATAATTACGTAAATAAAGTATTCAGAAAAGCAAACTCAAACACCAAGATTGTATATTGGTATCCCTCTGAGAGGAGTAGTCCAGTCTCGAGTATTCTTACTTGATATTGAATCCACTATGAAGTGAAACACAAGCTTTGAATTTGAAGTGCTTGCAACTCCTTACAATGCGTGCTTTTAATCCAAAGATACTACTTCACACCTGCAAGCCTTTGATCCGAAGGACTTGCCAACTTAAGAAACATGATAAAAACGAACTGGTTTTCAAGCCTTCTTTACAACTCGACCAAACTTCTAGATCGAACAGAACTGGCACTGGCTTGACTAGGAGTCCTGATTTTAATGAACTTTCAAAATTTTATCATGATACATGACTGCCAGAATGTTGGCAGTCATAAAACTGTCAACGATGTGATGTCCGATAACAATTTCTATAGTGCCCTTATCATTTTCCTAAAAAGGGATCCATTGTTTTACTTGTTCAAAAACTTAATGATGGTATAAACTTTCGTAGAAGTATGAATATTTACTTGGTAAAAGCTTATGGTTATTTTAAGTCAAAATCTAGTTTGGAGATCAAATTTTATGATTCGTGTTCTCGTTTCATATAATTTATGTGAACCTGGACACTATTTATTTTTTTTGAGTTCGACTACATAAGAACTCAAAATAAGAACATATAATATCTATTCTACTATATAATAGGAAAAATTAGTTGGTGAAACTTTTGAATTCCGAAAATACCCTTATATACTTATACTAATTAAAAGTAGTTCATTAATTTTAATAAGAATAACTTAGTAATTAGGAAGACTACCCTTTGGTCTTCCTAAAGAGTCTTCCTAAACTAATTAAGAAATGTTAAAATACGTGCAAAACACGTGCACATATGCTAGTTCATATAATTCATGAATTTTACTAACATTGAAGTATACCTTTTTTTTATTTAATATGGTAAAAAAATTTATAGAAGGAAATGAGATACAGGTAATCCTTTTCACGACCATTTTAAAAAATTAGAAACTCTGAGTACCTATACCACCCAAACCGGTTCAAAATCATTTTGGGGACAGTGCCTTTCGCTCATCGGTAAAGTCAAATAAAGTAAAAAAGGATGGAGGGTGTGGGTGCTCGGCTGGGCCGGTCCTCTACCAGGTACGGCGGGCCGGCGACCGTGTTTAGCGGTCCGGTTAGGAAATGGAAGAAGAAGTGGGTCCCACTCACCCCCACCACCACCACGGCCACCGCCACCGCCGCCACGAACAACCACCACCATAGCAACAATTCCTCTCCTTCTAATCTCGTCCTCTACAAATGGACTCCCATTTCCAAAGAAAACACCACCACCACCGACTCTCCAGCGGACGCCGAGCCCTAGCGCAAGAAGTTCCGCTACGTCCCGGTACTACACATTCCACAAAAAATAGGGTTTCTTCATTTCTTGATCTATGACTTTGGATTATTATATTGAAGAAAAACATGTAATGTAGACCGATGATTTTGTTTTTCATAGCAAAACAAAAAATGCCAACCTACAGTTTTTTGTACATTTTATTAAGAATAAAAAGATGCTACAACTAGGGTATTATTTTATTTTCTTTTTACTATTTGATACGAACCCAAATTAATGACCATACCAATATATGCAGTTCACTCCCCCACAGAAGTTTACTACTTCCCATTGGTTTCTACTGTTAGTATAAATTTCCAACTATGTATTTTAGACTCTGAAAATAAATTATAAAATAACGTTCTAACCGAGACCGAGGCTTTAACTTGGTTCAATGTCCTTAACACAATATTCGTCCCGCACTAGTGCTTACGGTTTAATGGTGATTAATCTCCTAGGATATAATGGTTCTTCTCCTACGGTAGTAATACATCACACTGCAGGAACTGGACGAAGCAATGTTGGTAGTCCCTCTCTCACTTAGACTTAATGCTAGATGGATGAATTGAATAATTGAATGCTTCAAACACTTACGCTTTTATAAATAATAAAGAGACACGATGGAAAGGACACACATTTCCAACAGATTCGTTGCCATAGATTCGTTGAAAGAAAACAATTATTATTAATTAATTAATATTTCAAATATACGTTCACTTATCCAATATCTATATCAAAAGAAGTATCAGTTCACACTGCATTACCAGAATATCAGAGTGCATATCTGTTCAGATTAGTGAAGTGTACTGGATTACTATTTTATCCCTCATTCCAACTCAGCAACAAGTTAATTTTCATTATGCTTAGCTGGTACCAAAGAGTGTAATTGGTAAGTATCAATATAAATAGGAAGGAGAGGAAAGAGGGAGGTATGTGGAAAATATGAGTTTATTTTACTTTTCAATTTTCATTGTTTAGATCTAGTTATTTCCTTTGTAATTCCTTTCCCCGCCATTACCAATTTCAAATACAAATTTAGTTGTTGTTCTTCCCCAAATCCAGATCTTCTTCAATTTCTTTGTCAATTATCATCTATGGAGTGTCAGTTAGGTTTGGTACCTAACAATTAGTATCAGAGTTGTTCGGTCCCAGCTCTGGAAGTTCATCAATGGCAGAGCTAGAGCATCCATAGAGGATCATCGGAGTTTCATCAATGGTAGAGCCACTACGGCCAGGACGGATCAGGTTCTTGGCAAGGGTTTCAACCATCAATCTCAGCATCTTCACAGCCGTCGAACCCTTGGAGCTATGGATCTCGGTATGAAACTCTACCTAAATCACCATTCCGTCACGAGCTGAAGTACCGAGCAACTGACTAGCTTTTGATTGTTTGGAGCCGTGGATGTTAGCAGGGAACATATATATATATATATATATATATATATATATATATATATATATATATATATACTGGAGACAAATTGGAGACAAATCCAGTAATACTGGCTACTAGCTAAGTTGTCATGTCCAGATTCTTAAGAATCGATAGTCGTCCCCCGGACGTGATGTCGTGCGAACCTAGGTTGCGATCGCACAAGGCATAGTCAACAAGGTTATCCGAAATACAACATCTAAGAGAGTACGCAGAGAAATTGAACAACACATTGAGACAGATAAATTTTGCATTTTATTGATAATAGACATTATTTTACAAGACTCTATTACAATCATGCAGCGCGGGCTTACAACATGACTCGATTACAAAATAAACGCCGATGAGATAGTCGTTCCATACATTACATCCCTTAATTTATAACAAAAGTATTCCAGCCACCTGAGATGGAAGGAAGTCGAGACATCTTCTTGGACTGGTTGCTGTCACGACCCGCACCCACCGCGAGGGTACGAGTACGTAACAGCGCCCAGCCTACGCTGCAGTGTCGGCAGTAGAACGCTGTTCTAGGTCATGAACTATAGCTAACTAACATGAAATACTCTCCAAAAGGAGGCCAAACACAGAGCTACAACTCAATCACAATCTAAGGTAGAATGTAGCACGATGAAATAGATAAGAAATCCTCAACTGAGGTACAACAGAATGAAATAACATAAGTTAATAACTCCCAGTATCAATATCTCTAGAATATACAACTCTGAAAAAATAAGGACAACATCTAAACATGAAAAGAAGAACAGTCTAAGCTATCTACACTAAGCAAGGGTATCATCCTCAGCAGCTGCCTGAACCTCCCCAGGGGTCCAGGTCGCGAGTGTCATCTAGGCAAGCTCCAAAGTAAGGGGTGCAAGGTTCCTCATCATCCTCTGTAAAATTTTCAACAGGTCCAGTCAGGACGGGAGCGAGCACAATACATCTCACGCAGATCATAACAGGTTAGAAAATATAGACATACAAGAGAGTACGATACATGAAACTGAAAGAAAGTACACGATGTAAACAGGAAGAGAACTGTAATAGAAATATCTACTATAAGTAGAGAGCTACCAGTGACTAGTGATTTAGAGTACAAAGTCGACATGTGAATGGCTTGATTTGCACATGGCTATACTAAAGAGGCGTACATGGCTATACTACTTTGGAATTGTTCACATGACTATTTATACTCTCCCATACCCCAATCAATACATAAGGATCCAAACAAGTTATGTTACGTACATGGTTTTCATATGAAACCCATAAATGGGTGCACATAAAATATACATGAGAGCTCATACATGAGTGCACATGAAGTTCACATGGGGGCCCATAAACGGGTGCACATGAAATTCACGTAAAAACTCATAAATGAGTGCACATGCAATATAGGTTATACACGAGATACATGGGAAACACGATCGATTCATGAGAGCACATGAGAGTACACGAGCGAGCATGAACGAGCATGAAGCACATAAGAAACATGAATAACATGAGAGCGAGGAATACATGATGTACACGAAACACATGACACAATGTATCCGATGCTCCCGAGGGGGATAACATCTCAATGTAGGGATCCATATAGTACCAATCTGTGATAATATCGTGACAGCATCAAATAAGGTAAACTAGAACAGGAATACAATTCTAAGCAAGTTATGAAACGATCAGAGAATGTACTCGCCTGGTATCTGAATGTCTGAAGTAAATGTACTGTCCGAGATGAGGTACCTGACTCCTATTTAGAGCAACACAAGTCAATATGTATACAGGAATGATAAATGAAATGTACAATGCATCTGCATGCCGTCTAGGTCAAACTAGGTCAAATCTTAGCCCAAACACAAGTCTAAAACAGCAATTATACTAGACTAGCCACCCAGGCTAATCAACCAATCTCAAATCCTATACCAATCTATAGGCTAACACTACCAACCACCCACACTAACACTGCCTAACTACTCAACACTCCTACCATGCTAACTTTCAAGTCTAAAACCTTAACACAAGTCCTATATCACAACCAGTTACTACCAACTAGACTAAACTATACTAACACAGTCCAACACATCACAACAATCTCAAGTCTAAGCTAACAGTTAGCTATCTATTCTATTGGCTAACTAAAGGCTAAACCTTAGCCAAAGCCTAAACCAACTCTAAGTCCTATCGGCAAACACAATTAACCAACAACATAACACTAACCTATTACCAAAAGCCAACTCTAGGCCAACATAACAAAGCTTACCAGGTAGCACTGTCCTATACCAGATCAGCAACTAAAACCTATACTAGCTATAAGCCTATACTAGCCTCTAAGTCCTGATACTACTAACACAACCACAAGCCTATGCTAAACTCTAATCAGTCCTATACAACCTAACATATAACCTACTAAAACCATCCTAATGCCACACTCCTTAACAACACCTTAACCAATCTCTACAACCTACCTATTGTCCTACCAACAGTCTAACAAGAACTGCTACCACATCACAATATATACTCCAAACAAGTCCAAACAGCCTATAGCCTAATAGTCAAGCAAAATGAATCAGTGAACATCTCACAGTTCCAAGGAGGAACTGAAACCAATTTCAGTCTACAACAATGAAGGACACCAATTCAAATTCATTTTCAGGTTACCTTGTAAGAGGAAATCTCATTAAAGTGGTGTGTGTGGGTAACATCAGCTCATGTGTGTGTGTGTAAATGTGTCACAGGTTGTGACAGGAATTAAATAGAAAATGTGGTAGATTAGCAATTCAGTCAACATCCAAACAAATTCAAAAACTCATCCTTGTGTTAATCCTCAACCCAATCATAAACCTTAAGTTAGATATAGGAAAACTCTTTGCAATAAAACCAAATCGATCAATGGAGCAAAATAGTTTGGAAATTCTCAGGTTTTCAGTAAGGAGGAGGAATCTCAGGTTTTCTATACATTACAAATTTCAGGAAACAGTGGGGTGTCAAAACAGTGAGGATAAACCTGTGTGTGTATCAGGAAATCAGTTAACAGGGTAGCCAAAACCTGTGTACAGAAAATCTAGGGCCAAGAAAATAAATGTGCATACTTAGGAATTCCCAGATTTCAGGTTTTCAGCTCAAGTGTCCTGTGTATGTAAGCCAATCTCAGTTAACATTATATGACATAATGTTAACATTCAGCCAAGGGTTCAAACTCTCGGTTAGCATTCAGCCAAGGGTTCAAAATCTTAGTAAAGTGAAATGTGAGTGTATAACAGATTTCAGTGATATGTGTTAAGGATTTTATGTGTGTGAGTGATTGTGTGTGTTAATATATAAACCATGCGTGTGTGTCATGAGTAATGAAACAGTGTGACAGGTTTAAGAAGTGTGTGAGACATCTCATGAAACAGTGATAGGTTTAAGGATTTTTCCTGAAACTGATGACAGGAAACTCTAACCCAACAAACTTTGTCACGACCCACACCCACTGTGAGGGTACAAGAGCGTAACAAGCTCCGAATCCTCCCAAACTTGGGTAGCTTCCTCCTTGGCTAGAATGGAGAAGGAAAGAAGAAGATTTGGTGGCAAAATGGAAGGATTTGATGGAGAAATTGCTAGGGATGCTCTCTAGGAATTTGGAGAAGAACAAGAGAGAGAGTGTGGATGAGAATAATGAAATGAACTTGAGCCTATCCTCTCCTAAAGTGGCTGGCCATATGGGGCTATTTGTCCTATTATGGTAAGGTCCAAAATGCCGCCACTAACCTATTCTATGAGTATTAGGAAAGGGCTAATTGGTTGGGGCTAAATTAGTCATTCTAAAGTCTCTAATCACACTAACCTTATCCATAATAATTAGTCTAACCTCTAACTAAAATATTTCTATCATGTGGACTAAATTTAATATCATGTGGGCCATGCCTAACTAGTATGTGGGTCCCACTAGAGTTAAATTACCCCCGGGTCCCCGTTTCAAGTCGAATTGAGTTGAAATTCGAACCCGACTCAAATAACCCCAAAACAATATCATAAATAATAAAATGATATCAAAATAATTCAAAGAGGTCAAATGCAAAAATATCCTTAGGCCAAAAATGACATTAAAATATCATAATCACATGGTTAGGCTCTAGGTCAAACAGTCTCTAGGGTTTCACTAGCAAAATGTCAAAACCACAACTCATAAATTTAAATAGTTTAAAATAATTTAAAATTCACTAAAAATCATAGTATAAAATAAATATCATTAAATAATAATTATAATTATAAAATTTCAAAATTACCCTCATCTGGAAAACTGGGTGTTACAATCCTACTCACCTTATAAAAATTTCGTCCTCAAAATTAAGATGATTGCACCCTTTTCTAGGCCGAACATAGACAAGGGTCAATCACTAGTCAATTTCCTCAACATCTTAGTACTTGGTCATCAGCTGGTCAACTTCTGAGGACTTTTACCTATGCTAGCTACCTAGTGTTGGCAACTAGGGATTAGCAAAGAAAACTCTATAATAGACTAGCTCTTAACTTTCAAATCCTATCAAGTCACCCATAACTAATTACCCACAAGCTAAGCACACCAATCCCAAATACCACATATATATATGCTCAAGAACAACAACCCATCACATATATCCTAAGTATATCATCTATATATATAGACCTCTTAGTCCTAGGTGAAACTACAACTATGCTCAAGGGCAGGCTCTGGTTACTGGGTGCCTTACTGGAAGGGTAAAGGAAAACAATAAATAATCATCAAGGTTGTATGGCATACTAACATCCTATACGTAACTGGTTGGTATCATAATAACAGGGAATTATCTGCAATGGGTTACTATTCTAGCACCAATGCTAACTATCACCTCTAGGGTACATACACTCTACAAGTCACCATATCTATATACTATGAAGGAACTACCTATGAACAAGCTCTACAATCTAAATATCCCTACTACTAAGTCATTTATAACAACAAAAAGGGTATGATGTTTTAAACCTTCTCAAGATACAATCTGCTAATCATATGCGTCTGTCCAAAATCATGTTGTCCAGAGTCTTCATCATGCTAGTGAGCAAGGCTACGATAATCACAGAGTCCTTGACTAAGGTACGTACCTCTACGTTCATGGTATTTAAAATTTTCGTATTGTCGCATGCGACGGCGAAAACCTTAAATTCTCATACCCGAGAATACATCCAAAATCTGACTACATGTCCTCACTATGCCAACTAACACGACTATCGAGGATTCTAGATCCTATGATTTAGGCGACCTAGCCCATATGATTTTCTCAAAAGAAGAACAAACACAACAAAAGAGTAATATGACAAAATTAATCAATCAATAAGGAACAGATGGAATCGGATTTCAAGGTAATTATAAAAGACAATTGTGGGAATGGAATTGAGAAGAACGAAACTTGCAGCAAGATCTCCAACGGTCTGTGCATCCTCGACTGTCCTGGCGATAGCTCGCCATGCTGGTTTTCTCCAGCCTGATGCTGATACTGCACAAATCTCTGCTGCAGATGCTGCATGAATCGCTGCTGCTGAGAGAAACCGAAAATAAAGGGAAAAGTCTTTGTACAGACGGAGGTGCACCTCCAATATAGCAGAAATGCCAACCTGAGTCGGTACAACAGAAGCTGCGGTCTCGAGGCCCTGATGAACAGGACGAGAGGTGGCCAGCCTCTCGATAGTATTCCTCGAACCGAAGTGATGAGATCGTGTCTTCATAACCATCATGAAAACAGATCAAAATAAGAAGTAATTTCTGAGAATGAAGCAAAAATTCAAAGGAGGACAGTTTATATTCAAAGGAAAGTCAATAAGCAACAATTTTAGACAAAAGGAATCTGATTAAGAGTTTTTCCTAATGTGATTGAGTACCTCCAAAAATAATCCTAATCCTACTACAGGCTGTAGTGATATTCTAGTTCGAATACCACTACATAAACTCGACCTGCATGGGCCACCACTAAAAATGTGTCACGACCCGCACCCACTGTGAGGGTACGAGAGCATAACAACGCCCAGCCTACGTCGCAGTGTCGGCGGTAGAACGATGTTCTAGGTCATGAACTATAACTAACATAATATGAATGCTCTCCATAAGGAGGCCAATACAGAGGTTCAATTCAATCACAATCTAGAGATAGAATATGGTACGATAAAATTGATAAGAGAATCCTCAACCGAGGTACAACAGAAATGAAATACAAGTCTCAACATCTCTACAATATACAAACTCTGAATCAAGAACAACAACTAAACATAAAAGAAAAACAGTCTAAACTATCTATACTAAGCAAGGTATCGTCCTCAGCAGCTGCCTGAACCTCCCCTGGGGTCCAAGTCGCGAGTGTCAACTAGACAAACTCCAAGTAAGGGTGCAGGGTGCCTCATCATCCTCTGTAAAATTTTTAACAGGTCCAGTCAGGACGGGAGCGAGCACAAAACATCTCACGCAGTTCATATCATGTTAGGAAATATAAAGCATGCAATAGAGTAAGGTACATGAAACACTGAAAGTAAGAAGTATATGAAAAACAGTAGAGATTTGATAACAGGAAATATCTAAATATGATAAATAAGAACTGTAAGCCTACTGTGATTTAGAGTACAATATGGTTATATAAACGGTCTAGGAAAATGTAATGGTAACTCCATTGTACGTGGGTGTACAATAGACATATACAATAGTTATATAATGTTGTACAATAGGATTTGATTACATAACCAATTCTACTCCCCCTCCCCAAATCAATACATAAGGATCTACTCCGGTTACGTTATCTTGCACAATAGTGTACAATGTTATACAATAGATGTACAATATTATACAATAGATGTACAATGTTATATAATGGATGTACAATGTTATACAATGGATGTACAATATTATACAATAGATGTACAATGTTATACAATAGTTGTACAATGGTCTATCCCTGGGACTCATGTGATACTGAGAGTACAATATGCACAAGGAGTATACAAGGATATGGGTATTCAATAAATACAATATGTAAGTAAAACGCACATCACAATATGTATTTAGTGAATACAAGAAGATAATATCTCAGAAGAAGATACGTATAGTACCAATCCGTGATAATGATCGTGTCAGCATCAAGTACAGTAATCTAGAGCAAGAATATAAATCCAGACAAGTATGAAACGGTCAGAGAATATACTCGCCTCGTATCTGAATGTCTGAAGTAAATATACTGTCCGAGATGAGGTACCTAACTCCTAGTTAGAGCAATACAAGTCAAGATGTACACAGGGAATGATAAATATAATCTACAATGCATCTGCATGCTGTCTAGGTCAAACTAGACTAAAGTCAACACTTGGTCAACTCCAGTCAACTAGACTAGTCAAACTAGGTCAACTAGGTCAAATCCTAGCCAACAAGTCTAATAAGTCTCAGTTGGCCTAACCAAGCCTAGTCTAGCAATCACACACCAATCACAAGGCTATATAAGCCAAACATAAGCCATCACATTCAATATTATACATAAGAGAAAGGAAGCTAACATGTAAAGCTATGTGTGTGTGTGAACATGGAGGTGTACATGAAAAGAGAATTCAACACTAGGCCCTATATCACATATATGTATATATAACTATAGGAAAACTCTATTTACCACATTAACACATTTAGCCATGTACAGTATATATATATATATATAGAGAGAGAGAGAGAATAGCATGTGTATGTGTTCATGGGTGTGTGTGTGTCATAAAAGTGCACAAAAACATGTGTGTTATCATGGAATGAGTGTTAGGCAATGTGTGAGTGAGAGTGTCAATGAGTGAGGGTGTGAGGGTTATATAGTGTAGTGTGCATTGTGTGTGGAGTGATAGTGAGGCATGACAGTTGTGTAGTAAAGTGTCAATAGGAAGTTAACATTCACATATATGAGTTCTCATGTATCTCTTATTTAGTGAAACAAAACTAAATTCCAATTTTATTCCTAACAAGGCTACATATATTACATCTATTATTACATTACATTCATGCTTGCATTCATTCATTATTCATTTATTCTCTTGCACCACTATATGCACCATACATTACATACTATGGAACCTACATATTCATTACAAGCCATACTTATACATGCTTACATTAGATAGGATACTTACACCTCATACATCATTTATTTAAATATTTACTCATGCTTGCATTCTCTATTTAATTACATAATGTATATACATTAACATGGGTTAAAATCAAATAGAACATTATATTACACACAAGGGTGCACAAAATGCATATGCCGAATAGTAACTCCTACTAATAATCAATACTGTACCATCTCAACATGAATTAAAATCTAGGATTAAAGTATGTTATAGATCTATGTGTTAGCTTTCCGAAACTTCAAACGGATCGCATTTTCGTTTCCGGAAACTCTCGGAATCGCGAAAACACCGAGAACACGTTTGTCTTTCGTACAGCTGACACTCAAATAATTCTCCAGAAAGTTACAGAAAGAATTAGGCCTATTAATACATGTTTTTGGAAAGCTAACTTCAATACGCTTCTTTTAATAAAACAGGAGATTAAACCGAGCTTTGAGCTAGAAGTTATGACATTTCTAAGTTAGGGCTGAAATTAAAAACGTGGATAAAAATCATGACGGATTTGGGTAGTTTGAGACAAAAGAACACAAGTATATAACATAATATATCAAGAACTCACTCTCTACACTAATATATATATGAGACACTATAGAACACATCTCTAATACAAAAATATGAGATTAAACATGTAATAATTCATTCATACATAACAACAACACATAGTGTGTCCAAATTTGGGATTTTCCCACATGGACACAACCACAACACAAAGGACACTCCTATGACCTCCAAATAGACACAAAATGGACACAAATGGAGATGCAACCATGGGGGTCATTCCTATGGGTTCAAAATAGACCTATATGCATGAGAAAATGAAAAGGAGAAGGGATTTATTCCTCCCGGTAGATCGAATCGAAGAGAAGCCTTCCCGGAGCGACACCGACACGTAGAGATTCCAAAAGGACACGAACGAGCTCCGAATCATCCCAAACATGGGTAGCTTCCTCCTTGGCTAGAATGGAGAAGGAAAGAAGAAGATTTGGTGGCTAAATGGAAGGATTTGGTGGAGAAATTGCTAGGGATTGCTCTCTAGGAATTTGGAGAAGAACAAGAGAGAGAGTGTGGATGAGAATAATGAAATGAACTTGAGCCTATCCTCTCCCAAAGTGGCTGGCCATATGGGGCTATTTGTCCTATTATGGTAAGGTCCAAAATGCCCCCACTAACCTATTCTATGAGTATTAGGAAAGGGCTAATTGGTTGGGGCTAAATTAGTCATTCTAAAGTCTCTAATCACACTAACCTTATCCATAATAATTAGTCTAACCTCTAACTAAAATATTTCTATCATGTGGACTAAATTTAATATTATGTGGGCCATGCCTAACTAGTGTGTGGGTCCCACTAGAGTTAAACTACCCCCGGGTCCCCGTTTCAAGTCGGATTGAGTTGAAATTCGAACCCGACTCAAATAACCCCAAAACAATATCATAAATAATAAAATAATATCAAAATAATTCAAAGAGGTCAAATGCAAAAATATTCTTAGGCCAAAAATGACATTAAAATATCATAATCACATGGTTAGGCTCTAAGTCAAACAGTCTCTAGGGTTTCACTAGCAAAACGTCAAAACCACAACTCATGAATTTAAATAGTTTAAAATAATTTAAAAATCACTAAAAATCATAATATGAAATAAATATCATTAAATAATAATTATAATTATAAATTTTCAAAATTACCCTCATCTGGAAAACTGGGTGTTACAAACTTCGAATTGAATCACCCATATATTCTAACAGGGAACTAGCAATGACAGTTAACATTTAATCCCAATAGGGCATGAACAGGAATTACAAAAATCATTTTTAAGAACCAAATAACAGTTCAACTTCTATTCACACCATATTTCGAATTTCCCATTCTCCTACATCAACATAACCTAACTTTAAACAGTGTGATTACACAGGAAATGAATCTATCAGTGAATAACCACAATGCACATGGGTTTAACATAGTAAATTTGAACATCACATTTAGATTAGGAGGGAAACAAAATCTGAATATAGGTTCAGTGATTAGAGTATCTATCACAGTTTTCTTTACATATCGATTCATCATTCAAAACTGAAATCAAAAACCAATGAGCCTAATACCAGTCAATGACCTACATGTAGTGATCTAATACACATGTATGTGAACAAATTCCAGCATCTAAAACAGTTAGAAACAAATTAAAATCAGAAAATTTAGATTCAGCACATTTGGTATCAGTGCGTATCAGCCCACATGTGGGAATCATGAATTCGATCCTAATTAATCATTAAAATTATAAACAATAGGTTGGTAACTAGTGTCACATATGTACACGTGTCCTGTGAGTCATTTTGTGTCCAAAAACCACGACACAGACGTGTCCAACATGTTGCAAACACGTGGGGTGCACCCAGTGTTGCACAGTGTCGGGCACGCATGTACTCTAGTGTAGGACACGACACACGACACATCGTGTCATGTGCACACACCTACGTGGTCGCCTAGGGTAGGGCTACACGTGGGATAGCCTTACACGTGTCCACGACGAGTCTACAGAGGACACGGACACGTGTTCGTGCGTGCCTGTGCACGTGTTCAGTCGCCTGTGCGCGACAGTGCGTGGCCAGTGCGGCCCCGATTTCTCCACGCACAGACCACGTGACTCTCCTAAATTTTGGGAGCTTGGTGGCAGACATTGCCCCAAGTTTTCCCAAAAATTTCAGGATACGACGTGTCCTGTGTCCACAGAAATGGACCCCGTGATGCAGGACACGGCCTACGGGCCCGTGCTGCATGTCCAAATGAAATACACGACACACAAGGACACAAAACACCAGGACACCTTCACAAAAATTAATACACACATCAAGATCTACAAATCCATGCAATTACATTTCAAAAATATGAAAATTAATTCCTATGTGGCATTTCTACAAACACCTATTCTATCAATAAGATACGTGTCCGATACGGACACGAAATGAACTCGACTCGACACAAATCCAATACCTACGGCTAGGGGACACCTAGGGCTTCCTATTCATGCAAAGAAATCGAAAATCTATGGAAGGAATAGGAAGTTACCTATATGTGCAATTTGCATGAAAAAGCTTCAAAAGGGGGTAGTTCTTCTTGCTAGCTAGCTCCTCCAAATTGCTCTCCAACTGGGATTGGCCTCCATGAACAGTAGAAAAATAGGATTTAGGTCACCATGGAAGAAGTTTTAATGAAAAAGGATTAATATTGATCAAAATAGGAAAAGTTTCAATGGAGACAAACCTTGTTCTCTAGAAAATGAAGGAATGGATAAAAGAGGCAACTAAATTTGAGAGGGATTAAATAGTGATGGAGGAATCCCTAGGCTGGTCATAAATGCTAGGGTTAGGGTTTTGGGGAATCAATCTAAGGGCTCTCATTCCATCTAGTATATTCAATGGTCAAAATCTAGGTCCAACTTTAATCAAGTCGCAACCTAGTTTATTCTAACTAGTCATGACTTAACCACCTAACCAATACTAACTAATACTAACCAAGGCTAACTAAGACTAGCTATGTCTAATCTAGGTTAGGTCTAATCTAGGTTAGGGCTAATAACAATCACATGGCAATCAATTAAATAATATTAAATCACACCATTCAAAATAATATATATTAAATTCCAAATAATTATAATAAATTCAAATAAATTCAAGATAACCAAAATACCCTCAAGCTAAATGTACTAAACAAAATCTCTACCCACATGGTTAGGCTCTAGGGCAGACAGTCACTACGGCTTCACTAGCTGCACATCAAAATCATAAGTCATGATATTTAAATAGTTTTTAAAATGATTAAAAATCACCAAAAATTATATTATTATTTAAATATCATAATTAAATAAATTAAAATACAAAATTTCAAAATTATCCTCATTTTAGAAACTGGGTGTTACAAGTCTACCCACCTTAGAAAAATTTTGTCCTCGAAATTTAAAATGGTAGTAGTCCTTCTAGGTCAAATACCCCACAATCAAAGTCTCAAACATACCGTCAGATAATCATATGCGTCTGTCCAAAATCATGATACTCAGAACCTTCGTCATGCTAGTGAGCAAGGCTACGATAATCACAGAGTCCTCGACTAAGGCACATACCTCTAGAATCATGGTATTTAAAATTTTTGTATTGCCGCATGCTTGGCAGCGAAAACTTTAAATTCCTACACCCGAGAAATACGTCCTAAATCTGACTATATGTCCTCACTATGCCAGCTAAACACGACTATTGAAGATTTTAGATTCCATAACTGGGTGACCTAGCCCATATGATTTATCTCAGAAGAAGTCAAACATAACACAAGAACAACATGACAAAATTGATAAATCAACAAGGAACAGGGAGAATCGAATTTTCAATGCAGTTATAAGAGGCAATTATGGAAATGGAATCAAAAGAACGGAACCTGCAACTAGATCTCCAACGGCCTGAGCATCCTCGACTGTCCTAGCGAAAGCTCGCTCCTGCTGGCCTCCCCTGGCCTGCTGCTGATGCTGCATGTACCTCTGCTACTGAGTTGGTAAGGGTAAACCCGTCTGCTGGTCTACCGGAGCCCTAGCTCCTGCTTCCTGAACCGTCTGTCCCGATGACTCGGGACACTCTCTCAGACGATGATCGGATCCTCCGCAAAGCAAACATCTGCCCAGCCTCTTCCGACATTCGCCCCAACCATGCCCTGGTCTCTTACAGAAGGGGCAAATAATAACTAGCTGCTGTTTCGGGGCCTGCTGCTGCCTCTGTGGTTGCTGCGTCTGCTGAAAGGGTACACGGTCCTGAAACTGCCGCTGCTGAAGGTAGACCCTCGGCTGCTGATACCGCTGCTGGAACTTCTGCTGAAACTGCTGCTGAATCTGCAAACAGGGCACCTGCTGCTGAATCTGTAGGTGGGGCCTCTTAGCCGGTCCCGCACTGCCACTAGCTCCCTGAGTATCTCGTATCCTCTTCTCCTTTAGCCCAATATCGTCCTCCGCTGTCATAGCTACTACCAGAATCTGCTCGAAAGTGGCGTCGTGGTCGCTCTTGGTATATGACTTGATCTCTCCGATCAAACACCTGCGGAACCTTCTCATCTTCCCGACCTCGGTAAGATCCTCGATGAATCTGCTCAAATGGCTGAACTCTCCAGCGTACTCCTCAACGGTCTGGTTCCCCTGAACCAAACTCTCGAACTGTGCCTCCAAAGCACGGAGTACGGTATCGGGAAAGAATTTCTTCTTGAACAGTTTCTTGAACGCTGTCCAAGTCTGACCGACTGTACCAACCCTCGGGTCCGTCTGGTACCAGGTACGGGCCAAGTCCTGCATCTGACTGGCGGCTGCCTCGATCTGTAATCCTGCTGGTATCTGTGCCAATCGGAATATCTCCTCAATATGCTCTATCCAATCGTCGGCGTATATGATGCCCTCTGTACCCTTGAAGTCTCGGGGTCCCATCTTCTTGAAGGAATAGATGTCTGGAGTCCTCGGCTGATACGGCTGCATCTGGCCTCCCTGTGGCTGAGCAGCCACCAGCTCCACTGTAGTCCTAACCAACTAGTGAGTATCTTGTATTCTCTGTCGGATATCAGCAGACTGGCTCTGTTGAATCTATTGCTGAAACTCCATGAATCGCTGGAAGAGGGTAAATATCTTAGCCGCATCTACTGTCCCTGAAGGTAACTTCTGCTGAGTCATATCTGGAATAACGGAGGAAGACCTCCGGACAGGTGGAGGTGCACTCCCAAAAGCTGCAGAAGCTCCTATACGAGCAAAAATAGGGGGTACTGTGGTCCCAGTGTCCACGATCAGGCGAGGGGTGGTAGGCCTCTCACCAACATCTGTTGGGCCAGAGCGATGCGATCGTGTCTCAATCACCATCCTGGAGACAGATCAAACAAGGAATCAATACTAAGATATAATTGATAATTCAAGGGAGGACAGTTATCCAAGGAAGCAAATTTTTAACAGGAATTTAGATGACAAGAATCCAGTTAAGAGTTTTTTCTAATGTGATTGAGTACCTCAAAATTATCCAAATCCTACTGCAGGCTATAGTGGTACTCTAGTTCGAATACCACTACACAAACTCGACCTACATGGGCCACCACTAAAAACGTGTCACGACCCGCACCCACCGCGAGGGTACGAGTACGTAACAGCACCCAGCCTACGCTGTAGTGTCGGCGGTAGAACGCTGTTCTAGGTCATGAACTATAGCTAACTAACATGAAATACTCTCTAAAAGGAGGCCAAACACAGAGGTATAACTCAATCACAATCTAAGGTAGAATGTAGCACGATGAAATAGATAAGAAATCCTCAATTGAGATACAACAGAATGAAATAACATAAGTTAATAACTCCAGTCTCAATATCTCTAGAATATACAACTCTGAAAAAATAAGGACAACATCTAAACATGAAAAGAAGAACAGTCTAAGCTATCTACACTAAGCAAGGGTATCATCCTCAGCAGCTGCCTGAACCTCCCCAGGGGTCCAGGTCGCGAGTGTCATCTAGGCAAGCTCCAAAGTAAGGGGTGCAAGGTTCCTCATCATCCTCTGTAAAATTTTCAACAGGTCCAGTCAGGACGGAAGCGAGCACAATACATCTCACGCAGATCATAACAAGTTAGAAAATATAGACATACAAGAGAGTACGATACATGAAACTGAAATAAAGTACATGATGTAAACAGGAAGAGAACTGTAATAGAAATATCTACTATAAGTAGAGAGCTACCAGTGACTAGTGATTTAGAGTACAAAGTCGACATGTGAACGGCTTGATTTGCACATTGCTATACTAAAGAGGCGTACATGGCTATACTACTTTGGAATTGTTCACATGACTATTCATACTCTCCCACACCCCAATTAATACACAAGGATCCAAACAAGTTATGTTACGTACATGGTTTTCACATGAAACCCATAAATGGGTGCACATGAAATATATATGAGAGCTCATACATGAGTGCACATGAAGTTCACATGGGGGCCCATAAACGGGTGCACATGAAATTCACATAAAAACTCATAAATGAGTACACATGCAATATAGGTTATACACGTGATACATGGAAAACACGATCGATTCATGAGAGCACATGAGAGTACACGAGCGAGCATGAACGAGCATGAAGCACATGAGAAACATGAATAACATGAGAGCGAGGAATACATGATGTACACGAAACACATGACACAATATATCCGATGCTCCCGAGGGGGATAACATCTCAATATAGGGATCCATATAGTACCAATCCGTGATAATATCGTGACAGCATCAAATAAGGTAAACTAGAGCAGGAATATAATTCTAAGCAAGTTATAAAATGATCAGAGAATGTACTCGCCTGGTATATGAATGTCTAAAGTAAATGTACTGTCCGAGATGAGGTATCTGACTCCTATTTAGAGCAACACAAGTCAAGATGTATACAGGAATGATAAATGAAATGTACAATGCATATGCATGCCGTCTAGGTCAAACTAGGTCAAATCTTAGCCCAAACACAAGTCTAAAAGAGCAATTATACTAGACTAGCCACCCAGGCTAATCAACCAATCTCAAATCCTGTACCAATCTATAGGCTAACACTACCAACCACCCACACTAACACTGCCTAACTACTCAACACTCCTACCATGCTAACTCTCAAGTCTAAAACCTTAACACAAGTCCTATATCACAACCAGTCACTACCAACTAGACTAAACTATACTAACACAGTCCAACACATCATAACAATCTCAAGTCTAAGCTAACAATTAGCTATCTATTCTATTGGCTAACTAAAGGCTAAACCTTAGCCAAAGCCTAAACCAACTCTAAGTCCCATCGGCAAACACAATTAACCAACAACATAATACTAACCTATTACCAAAAGCCAACTCTAGGCCAACATAACAAGGCTTACCAGGTAGCACTGTCCTATACCAGATCAGCAACTAAAACCTATACTAGCTATAAGCCTATACTAGCCTCTAAGTCCTGATACTACTAACACAACCACAAGCCTATGCTAAACTCTAATCAGTCCTATACAACCTAACATATAACCTACTAAAACCATCCTAATGCCACACTCCTTAACAACACCTTAACCAATCTCTACAACCTACCTACTGTCCTACCAACAGTCTAACAAGAACTGCTACCACATCACAATCTATACTCCAAACAAGTCCAAACAGCCTATAGCCTAATAGTCAAGCAAAACGAATCAGTGAACATCTCACAGTTCCAAGGAGGAACTGAAACCAATTTCAGTCTACAACAATAAAGGACACCAATTCAAATTCATTTTCAGGTTACCTTGTAAGAGGAAATCTCATTAAAGTGGTGTGTGTGGGTAACATCAGCTCATGTGTGTGTGTGTAAATGTGTCACAGGTTGTGACAGGAATCAAATAGGAAATGTGGTAGCTTAGCAATTCAGTCAACATCCAAACAAATTCAAAAACTCATCCTTGTGTTAATCCTCAACCCAATCATAAACCTTAAGTTAGATATAGGAAAACTCTTTACAATAAAACCAAATCGATCAATGGAGCAAAATAGTTTGGAAATTCTCAGGTTTTCAGTAAGGAGGAGGAATCTCAGGTTTTCTATACATTACAAATTTTAGGAAACAGTGGGGTGTCAAAGCAGTGAGGATAAACCCGTGTGTGTATCAGGGAATCAGTTAACAGGGTAGCCAAAACCTGTGTACAGGAAATGTAGGGCCAAGAAAATAAATGTGCATACTTAGGAATTCCCAGATTTCAGGTTTTCAGCTCAAGTGTCCTGTGTATGTAAGCCAATCTCAGTTAACATTATATGACATAATGTTAACATTCAGCCAAGGGTTCAAACTCTCGGTTAGCATTCAGCCAAGGGTTCAAAATCTCAGTAAAGTGAAATGTGAGTGTATAACAGATTTCAGTGATATGTGTTCAGGATTTTGTGTGTGTGAGTGATTGTGTGTGTGTTAATGTATAAACCATGCGTGTGTGTCATGAGTAATAAAACAGTGTGACAGGTTTAAGAAGTGCGTGAGACATCTCATGAAACAGTGATAGGTTTAAGGATTTTTCCTGAAACTGATGACAGGAAACTCCAACCCAACAAACTTCGAATTGAATCACCCACATATTCTAACAGGGAACTAGCAATGACAGTTAACATTTAATCCCAATAGGGCATGAACAGGAATTACAAAAATCAGTTTTAAGAACTAAATAACAGTTCAACTTCTATTCACACCATATTTCGAATTTTCCATTCTCCTACATCAACATAACCTAACTTTAAACAGTGTGATTACACAGGAAATGAATCTATCAGTGAATAACCACAATGCACATTGGTTTAACATAGTAAATTTGAACATCACATTCAGTTTAGGAGGGAAACAAAATCTGAATATAGGTTCAGTGATTAGAGTATCTGTCACAGTTTTCTTTACATATCGATTCATCATTCAAAACTGAAATCAAAAACCAATGAGCCTAATACCAGTCAATGACCAACATGTAGTGATCTAATACACATGTATATGAACAAATTCCAGCATCTAAAACAGTTAGAAATAAATTAAAATCAGAAAATTTAGATTCGGCACATTTGGTATCAGTGCGTATCAGCCCACATGTGGGAATCATGAATTCGATCCTAATTAATTATTAAAATTACAAACAATAGGTTGGTAACTAGTGTCACATATGTACATGTGTCCTGTGAGTCGTTTCGTGTCCAAAAACTACGACACAGACGTGTCCAACACGTTGCAAACACGTGGGGTGCACCCAGTGTTGCACAGTGTCTGGCACGCATGCACTCTAGTGTATGACACGACACACGACACTTTGTGTCACGTGTACATACCCACGTGGTCGCCTAGGGTAGGGCTACACATGGGATAGCCTTACACGTGTCCACGACGTATCTACAGAGGACACGGACACGTGTTCGTGCGTGCCTGTGCACGTTTTCAGTCGCTTGCGTGCGACAGCGCGCGGCCAGTACGGCCCCGATTTCTCCACGCACAGACCACGAGACGCTCCCAAATTTTGGGAGCTTGGTGGCAGACATTGCCCCGAGTTTTCCCCAAAATATCAGGACACGACGTATCCTGTGTCCACAGAAATGGACCCCGTGATGCAGGACACGGCCTACGGGCCCGTGCTGCGTGTCCAAATAAAATACACGACACACAAGGACACAAAACACCAGGACACCTTCACAAAAATTAATACACACATCAAGATCTACAAATCCATGCAATTACATTTCAAAAATATGAAAATTAATTCCTATGTGGCATTTCTACAAACACCTATTCTATCAATAAGATACGTGTCCGATACGGACACGAAATGAACACGACTCGACACAAATCCAATACCTACGGCTAGGGGACACCTAGGGCTTCCTATTCATGCAAAGAAATCGAAAATCTATGGAAGGAATAGGAAGTTACCTATATGTGCAATTTACATAAAAAAAAGCTTCAAAAGTGGGTGGTTCTTCTTGCTAGCTAGCTCCTCCAAATTGCTCTCCAACTGGGATTGGCCTCCATGAACAGTAGGAAAATAGGATTTAGGTCACCATGGAAGAAGTTTGAATGAAAAAGGATTAATATTGATCAAAATAGGAAGAGTTTCAATGGAGACAAACCTTGTTCTCTAGAAAATGAAGGGATGGATAAAAGAGGCAACTAAATTTGAGAGGGATTAAATAGTGATGGGGAATCCCTAGGCTGGTCATAAATGCTAGGGTTAGGGTTTTGGGGAATCAATCTAAGGGCTCTCATTCCATCTAGTATATTCAATGGTCAAAATCTAGGTCCCCCTTTAATCAAGTTGCAACCTGGTTTATTCTAACTAGTCATGACTTAACCAACTAACCAATACTAACTAATACTAACCAAGGCTAACTAAGACTAGCTATGTCTAATCTAGGTTAGGTCTAATTTAGGTTAGGGCTAATAACAATCACATGGCAATCAATTAAATAATATTAAATCACACCATTCAAAATAATACATATTAAATTTCAAATAATTATAATAAATTCAAATAAATTCAAGATAACCAAAATACCCTCAAGCTAAATGTACTAAACAAAATCTCTACCCACATGGTTAGGCTCTAGGGCAGACAGTCACTACGGCTTCACTAGCTGCACATCAAAATCACAAGTCATGATATTTAAATAGTTTTTAAAATGATTAAAAATCACCAAAAATTATATTATTATTTAAATATCATAATTAAATAAATTAAAATACAAAATTTTAAAATTACCCTCATTTTAGAAACTGGGTGTTACAAGTCTACCCACCTTAGAAAAATTTTGTCCTCGAAATTTAAAATGGTAGTAGTCCTTCTAGGTCAAACACCCCACAATCAAAGTCTCAAACATACCGTCAGATAATCATATGCGTCTGTCCAAAATCATGATACTCAGAACCTTCGTCATGCTAGTGAGCAAGGCTACGATAATCACAGAGTCCTCGACTAAGGCACATACCTCTAGAATCATGGTATTTAAAATTTTCGCATTGCCGCATGCTTGGCAGCAAAAACCTTAAATTCCCACACCCGAGAAATACGTCCTAAATCTGACTATATGTCCTCACTATGCCAGCTAAACACGACTATTGAAGATTTTAGATTCCATAACTGGGTGAGCTAGCCCATATGATTTATCTCAGAAGAAATCAAACATAACACAAGAACAACAGGACATAATTGATGAATCAACAAGGAACAGGGAGAATCGAATTTTTAATGCAGTTATAAGAGGCAATTATGGAAATAGAATCAAAAGAACGGAACCTGTAACTATATCTCCAACGGCCTGAGCATCCTCGACTGTCCTAGCGAAAGCTCGCTCCTGCTGGCCTCCCCTGGCCTGCTGCTGATGTTGTATGTACCTCTGCTGCTGAGTTGGTAAGGGACAACCCGTCTGATGGTCTATCGGAGCCCTAGCTCCTGTTCTCCGAACCGTCTGTCCTGATGACTCGGGACACTCTCTCAGACGATGATCGGATCCTCCGCAAAGCAAACATCTACCCAGCCTCTTCCGGTATTCGCCCCAACCATGCCCTGGTCTCTTACAGAAGGGGCAAATAATAACTAGCTACTGTTTCGGGGACTGCTGCTGCCTCTGTGGCTGCTGCGTCTGCTGAAAGGGTACACGGTCCTGAAACTGCCGCTGCTGAAGGTCGACCCTCGACTGCTGATACTGCTGCTGGAACAGCTGCTGAAACTGCTGATGAATCTGCAAACGGGGCACCTGCTGCTGATTCTGTAAGTGGGGCCTCTTAGCCGGTCCCACACTGCCACTAGCTCCCTGAGTATCTCGCATCCTCTTCTCCTTTAGCCCAAGATCGTCCTCCGCTGTCATGGCTCCTACCAGAATCTGCTCGAAAGTGGCATCGTGGTCGCTCTTGGTATATGACTTGATCTTTCCGATCAAACCCCTGCGGAACCTTCTCGCCTTCCCGACCTCGGTAAGATCCTCGATGAATCTGCTCAAACGGCTGAACTCTCCAGCATACTCCTCAACGGTCTGGTTCCCCTGAACCAAACTCTCGAACTGTGCCTCCAAAGCACGGAGTGCGGTATCGGGAAAGAATTTCTCCTTGAACAGTTTCTTGAACGCTGTCCAAGTCTGACCAGCTGTACCAACCCTCGGGTCCGTCTGGTACCAGATACGGGCCAAGTCCTGCATCTGACTGGCGGCTGCCTCGATATGTAATCCTACTGGTATCTGTGCCAATCGGAATATCTCCTCAATGTGCTCTATCCAATCGTCGGCGTATATGATGCCCTCTGTACCCTTGAAGTCTCGGGGTCCCATCTTCTTGAAGGAATGGATGTCTGGAGTCCTCGACTGATACGGCTGCATCTGGCCTCCCTGTGGCTGAGCAGCCACCAGCTCCACTGTAGTCCTAACCAACTAGTGAGTATCTTGTATGCTCTGTCGGATATCAGCAGACTGGCTCTGCTGAATCTGTTGCTGAAACTCCATGAATCGCTGGAAGAAGGTAAACATCTGAGCCGCATCTACTGTCCCTGAAGGTAACTGCTACTGAGTCATGTCTGGAATGACAGGGGAAGACCTCCGGACAGGTGGAGGTGCACTCCCAAAAGCTGCAGAAGCTCCTATACGAGCAGAAGTAGGGGGTGCTGTAGTCCCAGCGTCCACGATCAGGCGAGGGGTGGTAGGCCTCTCACCAATGTCTGCTGGGCCAGAGCGATGCGATCGTGTCTCAATCACCATCCTGGAGACAGATCAAACAAGGAATCAATATTGAGATAGAATTGATAATTCAAGGGAGGACAGTTATCCAAGGAAGCAAATTTTCAACAGGAATTTAGATGACAAGAATCCAGTTAAGAGTTTTTCCTAATGTGATTGAGTACCTCAAAATTATCCAAATCCTACTGCAGGCTGTAGTGGTACTCTAGTTCGAATACCACTACACAAACTCGACCTGCATGGGCCACCACTAAAAACGTGTCACGACCCGCACCCACCGCGAGGGTACTAGTACGTAACAGCGCCCAGCCTATGCCGCAGTGTCGGCGGTAGAACGTTGTTCTAGGTCATGAACTATAGCTAACTAACATGAAATACTCTCCAAAAGGAGGCCAAACACAGAGGTACAACTCAATCACAATCTAAGGTAGAATGTAGCACGATGAAATAGATAAGAAATCCTCAACTGAGGTACAACAGAATGAAATAACATAAGTTAATAACTCCCAGTCTCAATATCTCTAGAATATACAACTCTAAAAAAATAAAGACAACATCTAAACATGAAAAGAAGAACAGTCTAAGCTATCTACACTAAGCAAGGGTATCATCCTCAGCAGCTGCCTGAACCTCCCTAGGGGTCCAGGTCGTGTCACCCCCAGTTTTCAAATTAGGGGTATTTTTGTCATTTTTCAAGTTTTATAATTTTTAGAAATTTTTATTTATTTTATGTGATTTTTTGGGATTTATTTGGTTTGGTTTGGATTTTATCCAATTCGGACTCAAATTGGAGACCTGGGTAGCCTGGACACTAGTGGGACCCACATACTAGCTGGGCTTAGCCCACATACCATCATAATTAGGCTAGAAACCATAAACCTAATTTTTCATGGCTTTATTTGTCATTTTAGAGCTTAATTGGTTAATTAGAAACAAACCGAACCGAACCGAACCAAACCGAACCAAACCGAACCCAACTTGAACCAAGTCTATTGGGTTGGAGGTTTATTGGATCTTACCCAAACCCAGTAACCCCCCCCCCCCCCCTTTGGCCGGCCACAAAGGAGAACCCCCCCCCCCCCTTTCTTCTCCTCTAAGCAAACTCTCTCTCTCCCTCAACATTCATTTCTTCTTTCAAAGCTCTCTCTCTCTCTCCTAAGAACCCATTCTAGGTATGATTTTAATTCCTCATTAATTCTCCTTTTCTATTTATTGCTTTCACGATAAATGATGAGAAGTAAATTCTCTACACTTTGCCCATAGAAAATTGTAGGTTTCCTAATAATCTAGGTTAAGGTTTTATTTGGGGGTTATTTATATATTAAGTGGTGTATATATATATATATATATATATATATATATATATATATATATATATATATATATATGGTATTTGTATATATGTATTTGTGTGTGTGTGTAGAGAATGGTGGTGGTGGTGGTTGTGTCATGAGAGTGGTGTGAGAGTGTGAGTGTGCTTGTGTGAGTGTGTGAGAGTGTGAGTGTGTGTTTGTGGGAGGGTGTGTGTGTATGTATTTATATATATATATATATATATATATATATATATATATATATGTGTGTGTGTGTGTGTGTTTATATATATATATATATATATATATATATATATATATATATATATATATATATGTGTGTGTGTGTGTGTGTGTGTGTGTGTGTGTATGTATATAGAGGAGTGTGTGTTTGTAGAGATAGATATATGGATTTAGATTATATATATGTGTGTATATATATATATATTAAATATATATATATATATATATATATATATATATATATATATATATATATATATATATATAGAGAGAGAGAGAGTAGAGGAAGAAGGGAAGGAAGAAGAAGAGAATGAAGAAGAATAGGAGCTGCAACAGCAACAGGATTGTAGCAGTAGCAGCAGCATGTGCAGTAGGAGCTGCAGCAGCAGCAGCAGGTTGCAGCAGTAGCAACAGCTGTAGCAGCTGCAGTAGCAGCCTAAACCCCCCCCCCCCTCCATTGCCTTTTACCCCTTAGACCCCCCTTTTATATATATATATATATATATATATATATATATATATATATATATATATATATATATGTATATATATATATATATATATGTATAGTTAGATATGGATAGATAGAAAATGAGAAGAAGACTTGAAGAAGTAGGAGAAGGAGAATAGGAAGAGATAAGAAAAAGAATGAAAAGAAGAATAGAAGGAAGAATGGGAAGAAGAAGGATTAGAAGAGTTAAGAAAAGGAATTAGAATAGAAAATTAGAAAGAGAAGAGAATAGGAATTAGAAGAAGGGTAATTGTATAGGAAGTGTAGGAAATCAATAAGGAGGAGAGCAAGTTAGAGGGTGAAATCGAATTTCGAGTATCGGATCACGACGAAACTTGGCGTGGAGTTAGAATACGTGATTTAGATTTTGCGGGTAGGCTCCCGAGTGAAAATCGGGGTCGTAGGGCGCCGGTACCGCGCCGTATCAGTGCGTATCTTGAAATATTCAAGATTTTGGCAATAGGCCGTATCATGGACTGGATGTCCACGTTATCTAGGTATTTTGGTAGGTAATATATGTATAGGATAGTATCTTACTACCCTGGGGAGATCTGGTCAAAATATCAAGCGTAGGAAGGTTAACTAGATAATCGCCGAAGGTGGAATTTTGCCAATTTTAAGGGTAAAATAGGTAATTGGCCTATAGCCAAGATATGAGTATCGAAGTCCAAGATGGACTTGGATATGGGTTGTAGAGGTTGGTAATGGATAGAAATAGCCGTCTTGACTTAGTCTTGACCCCGGTTGACCATGGTTGACTTTTTGACCAAAAGTCAACTATGGGTCAACACTTTACCCAATTTAGTCCCAAATTCCATTAGACTTATGTAGTTGACCAAAAATCAACCATTAGTCACCATTGACCTAGGATTGACCTAGGGTTGACCATAGTTGACCAGAGTTGACCAGTTGACCAAAAGTCAACTATAAGTCAACCGTTGACTCAAATCGACCTAGATTAATTCCGTTTGACTTGTATTGACCCAGTATGACCTAGCTAGACCTAATATGACTTAGGTTGACCTCGTACAGTCTAGTTTGAGGTGTCTTGACCTAGAATAACTTAATAAGATTCAAATTGATTTGATTTTACTTTCTAAACATAGTATTGATACGTCTTGTTCTCTATAGGTCCTCGAGACGCTGCATTTGCTCCGGTTGACGTACCATATCATATTTCAGGCGAGTACATTCTCTGACACTTTTCCAATTTACGATGATTGTTACAATTCATGTAATTAGTGTAGATATGCTTGTTCTCGACACATTGGTCACACGGATTGGTATTCATGGATCCCGACATGAGATGTTATTCCTCGTTATCTTGGTATATCATGTGCAAGCTCCCTTGTAGTTCTTGTGCAGTATATGGACACCGATTCTCGAGGAGACTTGCTTCCTTCTCGTAGAATCCCGTGTCATAACGTGTCTTGCTTGGATCTATTCTACCAGTCGGGGACGAGGAGTACTAGTGTAGATATGTGGTCATTACCCGCCTTGTTTATTCTTGTAGACCTTGAATGCTACCAATCCTACACTCCACGTGGGATTGGCTGATCAGTAGACCTTGTGCAGACCCAGGCCGGCCACATATTGTAGCTAGTACTCACACACCTAGAGATATGATTTTTGAGTCTTGTACATGCCATGATCAGTTTACTTGCCTTATTCTAGCTCTAGATTTACAGCTTACCTTGCCATAATATTCACATGTACATTCCATGATTTCCTTGTATATACTATCTATTTACAGTCTTATAGCTTTTATTATATCTTGTGAACTGCTGTTAGTAGATTGTACTCGTTCCATCCTGACAGGATATGTTGAAAATATTATAGATGCAAATGAGGGAGACTACAGTACCTACTACGGTCCGGATGACGTAGTGGGCTTAGACTTGGAGACTTTGGTCCAGCATGGGTTATGTAACGCCCCAGTCCCAAAATACGTAGGACCAAGTACGTAGACATGCCAGCTGTATACATACGAAATACACGGACCTCGTATGTATACATAAGCTGTAAACGTAGTAATCCAAGACAACTAAATCTCATCCACAATGAAAGGAATAATAATATAGAAATCAACTTGAATATTTATGATACAATCGTTGGGCGGAGACAAAGTCAACTACCAACTAATTTAAATAGAGAAGAAATATACAAAGAAAGTGATTGATCGAGCGAAGCAATGACAAGTCCAAAAGCAGTCATCACGAAGGAAGGAATGGCCTTAGCTAGAGCACCTGCAAGAAACCACGAAAACACACACCTGGGGAAAAACCAGGTCCTCAGAGGGACGTAACAAGACACATAATATCATGCCGATAAACTGAATAAATAAGCTCAACAGGAAAGTATGCATGAGTAAAGGTTCCTAACCATCCTATGTGATATGCATTTTGAGGACAACGTTCTACACAGGGGCTGTAACGGATTCACGCAAGCAAGTAATAGAGAGTGGCCGTCAAGTAGCGCTCATTCGAGACGCTATCGGCCCTGGGCAGAAGGTAGTGCTCATAAGAGTCACCATCGGCCCAAAAATGTGTATAAAAATAAATGTAGCCCCTACGCTAATAACTGTCCCCTCCCCCCAATGATACTATACATGTATCGACTCCACGACACTGTTTTAATCCTTAATAACTGCCAAGTCTTCTAAAAAATCTATTGGCTGTTATATCCTAATGCACGGACTGTACGCACCAATGATCAGTCAGCACGCAAGTCCGCATCTATATATGACTCACAACTCACACACAATCTGTGGCACAATGTGACAGTTTATGAGATGCACTAAACATACGGTGGTCCCTTAAGTCTAAGCCAATTGCATAAAGTATAATAATTTGCATCTATATATAGTTTTGAAAGAACAACATAAAAAAACATGCATGATATTGAGCAAAAATTTAAACAGTAAAGGCAAGGTGTCTTGCCTGATGTCTGAGTGAGGTAAGATGATGTCCTGGCGATGAATCAACAACAGCGCACAAAGAGGAAGGTGTAGGTACAACTTCGGATGCTGAAAATAGTTTATTATCTAATTATAAATAATACTGGACCTATTACATTTATTTAATAAATTCTAAAGTTAGGATATGGCATAGGTTTTTGTATTAGCTCTCCGAAAAACTAAACGGATCGCATTTTCGTTTCCGAAATCTCCCGAAATCGCAAAAATACTGAAACCCGTTTATTTTTGGGACACTAGATACTCAAACAATTTTGTAGAAATCTACAGAATAAAATTTGTCTATTTAAATATGTTTTTGGAAAGCTTACCTCGATGCGCTTCTTTTAAAAAAACTGGAGGCAAAACGGAGTTCGGAGCTAGGAGATATCGTCGTTGCAAGTTGCTCTTGCTACTAAAAAGCGGGGCTGAATTCTAATGACGAATTTTAGAGTTTCTATTGGACTAAAAATAATTTCGAATTATGGCTGATAGAAGGGGGATGTATTGGATTTATATTGGTATTTATTTCAGATTTATCTCCTAAATTAGATAGGATTTGATTTAAATAAATTGGAGTTTGCTTTGTTAGGATAGGATATAGATAGAGATGTTTTCCTAGTAGAAGTAGGATTAGTATTTATTTAAAACCCCCTTTAATTAATCTTTCTTTTAATTTAAATTATTTCAAAACTGATTCAATCCAAATCCAATCCAAATCCAACTCAATTAAATCTAGATAATTTCAAATCCAAATTAAATATAGATGATTCCCATATTTAAATCAAACTTATTTAAATTAAATCAATAAAATCTAATCAAAGTTTAAATTACCACAATAAGTTCAAAATATCTTTTCTAGAAATAATAATAATAAATAATTTCAAAAATTAAAGAAATATATGAATAAAAATTTGTACATCCATGCAATAAGGTATTTACATAAAATATAGTTTTCTAAATTAATTTGAAATAAAATAATCTTTTATAAAAGTAAAAGATAAAGGTTTTGACAAATATCGTGAAATGTTCTTCTGATATGAAAATATTTGTTTATACTATGTATTGAAACAACATATTTATTCTATATTCATAAGAAAAACAATAATAAAATATTTGTAAATGAATGAACAAATATCTCGTATTTATGTCTTTACGCATTCGCACTCGAGGTACGATACCAAAATAAAAATCAATACCAAAATAAATTAATAAAAATATAGTAAAAATTTAGGGGGTTTACATCCTACCCAACTTACAAGAATTTCGTCCTCGAAATTAAAAATAAGTAGGGGGTTCGAGAAGGTACAAAGTTATATCGATCAAATCACGACGTTCAACACAAACATGTATTAGAAAATCGTGATCTCGATAACTATGGAAATAAATTACGAATTTAATTTAGGGAGTGAATGATGGTCACGATAATGAATCTAGGGTCAAGGGAAAGGACGAGTAACTCGAGATGGGGATATAGTTCCATTGGTTGGTCGGTGGCTAACTATCTTGGCAATAGATGGTGGGACAACTAAGGGGATATCAAGTACGAGCATTTTGTCATTCCAAAATAAGTGAAAGACAAAGACTATTAAGAGTGTGAAGAAGCTATTATCGAATACGAATACGTGGTCCAAAGGCAACATGAATAGTTTAAAGAGAATTGCCAAGGCAATCGTGGATGAGACTCTAGAGGCCAAGTTTAACTATGTCTCCATCCATGTTAGAACGATATGTAAAAAGCGAACCAAAGTGCACTCGGTTGATTAGACAATCATGCACCGGTTCTAATTAGACAATATGTTAGTGAGCGCGCGCTCAATAGCATAAGTCATGAACAAGCTCGATAGATGGATAAGCTTGCAAAACTAGTTTATAGTTAGCAGTATTAGTCAAGATGGTAAAATTATAGGCACGAGAGTTTATCGATAAGAAGCTTAATCAATGATTCGAAAACTGAATCCAACAAGTAATTTAAACAACAATAACCTAGATAAAAAAAATTTGGTATAGTTCAGGAGATATCTCATGGCTTCCCAATAAATGTCTAAAAAAAATGACTATCATTTATCCAAGACGTGCAAACTCACAAAATACAACAATCTTCAAATCTCAAAATTTACTAGCTCGATATTCTTGATTCAAAATTTCCTCGGCATATCTCGAATCGTCTTATCAATAATACTTTATACAACCTCTTCAAATTTCATAATCCACAAGGATTTAAATTTTTCCATAATTTTTTTTCCATAATTTCTTTAATTTCTTGAAATCTATATTTCTTTTCTTTCCTTCAATTTGATGGTTAACCTCCAAAATTTTCTCACGTAATTTGGAATCCTATCTATATTCATATATCCAATCTAATATCTCAAAGATAGAAATTCATTAAGTCCCAAAAAGTTTTAATTTACAGATCCTCGAAATTTACTTCTCCAACACACATATATAGATATAAGTATCTTCCTTAATTCAAAATTTGTCTTTTATAACCTTCTTGAACTTTTAATTTACCTTTAATCAATTTCATCGAGACAAAACCATTCCTTCTATTAAGAATTTCATACTCATTTATAATAAAAAAATTTCCACCTTCAATCATCTGTTAAATTCCACAATAATTTGTCAATCGCCAGTATACTTACTTTTGATCATATCACTTTGTAAACATACACCTTTCTCAATCCTACCTAATAGCACTTATCACTTATTTCAACTTATGCCCCAAAATTCCATTATTCTTTTATTTATTTATACCACTAATCTCCTTTATGGAGGTTCTAATCAAATCTCTTTCTATCCAAAGGAAGTCATGATCTATTTTCATCTTAAAACGAAGAAATCATAAAATGAACAAAGTTGCATGAACCCCGGTGGAATTAAGGTGAAATATGAGTGAAGCAATTTAGTCGGAAGGAGGAAAGTAAAAGTTGCTAATGTTACATGGGGAGTAAAGATGGTATGGGTCTAAGTAAATCAAGATAAGGCACAAAAATAAAAGGCACGGGTAGCAATCACATAAAGCACAAGCTGAGCATTTAAGGAATTTGGTGGACCATAATCATTTATTGGGTTGAAGGAATTGAGTCGAGATCCATGGTCGATAAATATCTCGGTATCATGGTATGGGTTACAGTTTAGTCTTTTTGGCACAAAGTCATATCATGAAAGTAGAGTACAAGAATACGTGTTTTAGTGACACGTGATATACCTACATGAAGGTGGGCTCGTCTAGGTTTTACATATGGAATTTGTTGGCTGAAAAAGTTTAGTGTTATGCTCCAATATCCAAGTCACGGTAAACGACACAAAAAATTTAAATAGAAAGTGGGAGTTCATGAGATAATGTTTAACGCACAAAATAAATAACCAAGTTAAAGCATAAAATAAAGATAATTCAGATTCTAGTAGATCAAGGTAAAATAAATTAGGAATATCGTTTCTAGAGACATGATAGCCACTTGATGGGGTATGATCAAGAAACAATCCAATTTTTTCCCCAGTTTCAAATGGTTAGAAGGTCACGACAAAATCTAGATTTGAAGGAATGTTAAGTGAGTCAAGATTGAAATATAATCACATAGTTTGGCAGATGACTTAACTACACTCGAGTACATACCACTATCATGGCAATTAATGAGGAATTCTTGTACCCCATTAGGGTGACTTGCTTGCTTCTTGGTTCTCTACTAATATATGATCAAATTTCAAGTTCCTCCACAGTTTCGAAATAAAATCTCAAGATACTCCATCAAACATTTAATTATAACTTAAAGTTTAATTTTCTTTAAATAAATTCCAAAAATCTTTCATCATATCGAATGCAGCACAACTAAATTTTCATAATAAGCCATCACTTTTAAAAAAAATTCAATTTTCAAATGTACATCGAGATAAACTCTTAGCCCATTTCCTCAATCGTAAATCATGTAACTCAAATTAATTTTTTTTTACTAAAATTTAAATATCCATAATCAAGGCTTTAAACTTGAAATCTAATTAACTTTTTAAATCATAGATCATAGGACAAAATTTAAAATTTGAATTTTTTCTTCAAAGTCGTTATCTTCCAAAAATTTTAAACAAAATTTTTCCATCATCTCTTTAAAATTTAATAAACTTTATAAATCATACGCGCAATTTAAAACCTCAAGTTCTCTCCCTTCTAAACTTTCATCTCTCTAGTCGTCTAGAAAATCATAATTTAAACTCTTTAAATAATCTCGAGATAAACTCTATCATATTACAATCCAAACTTAAGTTAACCGTAAATCAAGTGTCACAATATAACTATTTTACAATTTCAAAATTTATAAAAAATCTGCTTTCTCGATCTAGCTATCCTCTCGTGTATACCACCTTGTAAATTTAAAGTAAAATTTCAACTATCCTTTGATGGCGGTAATATGCTACTATCCAACTTGGAATTAACTAGTCCTATGATCATATCTCTAGGAAAATAAATGTCTTTATACTCAAATATAACCTCAATGGTTATTAATTGTCAATGCAATCTATCTAGCCATATGTTTAACCTGTGGGTATATACTAGTGTAGTCATCTTACTAAAACGAAGCTAAGAAATTTATGGTAGAAGGAGTCAAGCAAGATGCAATTCAAGGAGGTCGAACGAGAGTTCGAAATTTGAAGTCAAGAAAGGAAGTCAAGTAGGTGGATGAGATTCTAGACTCTAATCCTATATTGCAGGCCCGTTCGGTACAGTCATGTAACCGAAACGGCAAACTTGACCTGTATGGGCCACCACAAAAACATGTAACGCTCCAGTCCCAAAATACGTAGGACCAAGTACGTAGACATGCCAGCTGTATACATATAAAATATACGGACCTCGTATGTATACATAAGCTGTAAATGTAGTAATCTAAGACAACTAAATCTCATCCACAATGAAAGGAATAATAATATAGAAATCAACTTTAATATTTATGATACAATCGTTGGGCGGAGACAAAGTCCACTACCAACTAATTTAAATAGAGAAGAAATATACAAAGAAAGTGATTGATCGAGCGAAGCAATGACAAGTCCAAAAGCAGTCATCACGAAGGAAGGAATGGCCTTAGCTAGAGCACCTGCAAGAAACCACGAAAACACACACCTGGGGAAAAACCAGGTCCTCAGAGGGACGTAACAAGACACATAATATCATGCCGATAAACTGAATAAATAAGCTCAACAGGAAAGTATGCATGAGTAAAGGTTCCTAACCATCCTATGTGATATATATTTTGAGGACAACGTTCTACGCAGGGGCTGTAACGGATTCACGTAAGCAAGTAATAGAGAGTGGCCGTCAAGTAGCGCTCATCCGAGACGCTATCGACCCTGGGCAGAAGGTAGTGCTCATAAGAGTCACCCTCGGCCCAAAAATGTGTGTAAAAATAAATGTAGCCCCTACGCTAATAACTGTCCCCTCCCCCCAATGATACTATACATGTATCGATTCCACGACACTGTTTTAATCCTTAATAACTGCCAAGTCTTCTAAAAAATCTATTGGCTGTTATATCCTAATGTACGGACTGTACGCACCAATGATCAGTCAGCACGCAAGTCCGCATCTATATGCGACTCACAACTAACACACAATACGTGGCCCAATGTGACAGTTTATGAGATGCACTAAACATACGGTGGTCCCTTAAGTCTAAGCCAATTGCATAAAGTATAATAATTTGCATCTATATATAGTTTTGAAAGAACAACATAAAAAAACATGCATGATATTGAGCAAAAAATTAAACAGTAAAAGCAAGGTGTCTTGCCTGATGTCCGAGTGAGGTAAGATGATGTCCTGGCGATGAATCAACAACAGCGCACAAAGAGGAAGGTGTAGGTACAACTTCGGATGCTGAAAATAATTTATTATCTAATTATAAATAATACTGGACCTATTACATTTATTTAATAAATTCTAAAGTTAGGATATGGCATAGGTTTTTGTATTAGCTCTCCGAAAAACTAAACGGATCGCATTTTCGTTTCCGGAATCTCCCGAAATCGCAAAAATACTGACACCCGTTTATTTTTGGGACACTAGATACTCAAACAATTTTGTAAAAATCTACAGAATAAAATTTGTCTATTAAAATATGTTTTTGGAAAGCTTACCTCGATACACTTCTTTTAAAAAAATTGGAGGCAAAACGGAGTTCGGAGCTAGGAGATATCGTTGTTGCAAGTTGCTCTTGCTACTAAAAAGCGGGGCTGAATTTTAATGACGAATTTTAGAGTTTCTATTGACTAAAAATAATTTCGAATTATGGCTGATAGAAGGGGGATGTATTGGATTTATATTGGTATTTATTTCAGATTTATCTCCTAAATTAGATAGGATTTGATTTAAATAAATTGGAGTTTGCTTTGTTAGGATAGGATATAGATAGAGATGTTTTCCTAGTAGAAGTAGGATTAGTATTTATTTAAAACCCCCTTTAATTAATCTTTCTTTTAATTTAAATTATTTTAAAACTGATTCAATCCAAATCCAATCCAAATCCAACTCAATTAAATCTAGATAATTTCAAATCCAAATTAAATATAGATGATTCCCATATTTAAATCAAACTTATTTAAATTAAATCAATAAAATCTAATCAAAGTTTAAATTACCACAATAAGTTCAAAATATCTTTTCTAGAAATAATAATAATAAATAATTTCAAAAATTAAAGAAATATATGAATAAAAATTTGTACATCCATGCAATAAGGTATTTACATAAAATATAGTTTTCTAAATTAATTTGAAATAAAATAATCTTTTATAAAAGTAAAAGATAAAGGTTTTGACAAATATCGTGAAATATTCTTCTGATATGAAAATATTTGTTTATACTATGTATTGAAACAACATATTTATTCTATATTCATAAGAAAAACAATAATAAAATATTTGTAAATGAATGAACAAATATCTCGTATTTATGTCTTTACGCATTCGCACTCGAGGTACGATACCAAAATAAAATCAATATCAAAATAAATTAATAAAAATATAGTAAAAATTTAGGGGGTTTACAGGTTATCCCCGCCTGATGAGACCCTACCTATTGCTTAGTTAGAGTAGGTCTTTTATACTGGACATTGTCTCCAGCTACTTTTGTGACTGTTATTATTATGGACTGTATTAGAGACTTGGACTTGTATATATTCTTGTGTTGGACTTGACAGGTTATTATTTTATTATCGTCTTGTTGTCTTTATCTTTCAGTCTTTACTTGTTATCTTAGAGTCGTGATTGAGTACTCATATATATATTCATTGCTTGTCCTCCGTTCGGAGTTGACCATATTCTCGACAGGTTTTTGTTATATATATAAATTGTTTAGAGTAGAAAAATCTACAGCGTTCCACACCGATTTTTCGGTAAGGGGTGGGCGTTGTCGTGTCACGTGCTCTAACTGGTCAACTCTTGGGACGATGTCGGCGAGCGGGAGCTTCTTGGGCCGGAGATGGTTGTGGATGCGGCCGAGAAGGTCAGGATGATTAGAGACAGACTTCGGGTGGCTCAGGATAGGCAGGGGCATTGGCCCGATAGTCACCAGAGACCGTTAGAGTTCGAGGTTAGTTTCAGTTCTTGTCGTGTTGTTTGTGTTTGTTGTTTAGTCTGTGTGCTGAGTTTTTGTCTTGTGTCTAGGTTGGTGACATGGTGTTTTTGAGGATATCTCCGACATGTGGCACTATTCGCTTTGGCGGCGGTGGGAAGCTCAGTCCGCGCTACATCGGACCTTTCACCATTATAGAGAGGATCGGTGCAGTAGCCTACCGAATGGACTTGCCTACCAGGCTCGAGGGAGTGCACAACGTGTTTCATGTATCTCAGCTGAGGCGGTACGTGGCAGATCCTAGCCATGTATTGGACCATTCAGCGATACAGGTGGGACCTACTCTCAGCTATCCAGAATAGCCGGTGGAGATTCTGGATTGCAAGGAGAATGTGCTCCGGAACCGGATCATACCCTTTGTTCGGGTTGCGTGGAGATATCACTCTCCAGGTGAGTCTACCTGGGAGAGGGAGGACGACATGCGGGAGCGTTTCCCTTATCTTTTCGTGCCCTGAGGTATAAATCTATTTCCTTTATTCCTGTTTGTGATTTCCTGTGCTTGTTGTCTTCAATTTCGAGGATGAAATTTTTTTAAGGTGGATAGACTTGTCACCCTCACTTTTCCAAGTTGGGGGTAAAATGGTAATTTTCTATTTTATAATATTTTTAGGAATTTTATTTCATGAATATTATTATTTAATTATTATAGGAGTCGGGTTCGAATTTCATCTCATTCTGACTTGTTTCGGGATTTCGGGGAATTTCGACTTAACTTGTGCTTAACACATTAATTAGCCATGGCCACCAAACTCATCATTTAGGTCTAGGAGTTTGGTCTAATCCCATATGAGTGATTAGGCCTAATTATGATTTTTATTTGGTCTTTTCTAACCCCCAAATCCTAATACCATTTAACCCTTCATAAAGTAAAGGAGAGGGGCAAACTTGTAATTATGAAAGGGGACAAATATCTCCCTTATATGGCAGCCACCTCTCTCCCCCTTTTCACCCATTCACACTTCAATATTTCTCCATCTTCTTCTCCAAGTGTTCTTCAAGGAAAGAAGAGCAAATCTCTTGGAATCATCTCCAAATCAAGGTTACCTTTCCAATATTCTTCCATCAATCTCTCCCTCTATCTCAAGTGGTGCTTCTACAAACTTTTGGGAGCAAGAGGAGAAGAGGTGTGTCCTAAACAATTCACTTTGTGTCGGAGCCGTGTCGAAGGATTTTGTATTGGGATCCATCTCCCAATAGGTACAAACTATCCTCTATTTTCCATTTTCTCATCATGTAGAATAGTTTTGACCAAGTAGGATTGATCCCCATGGTTGTGTCCCTATTTGTGTCAAGTTTGAGTCCATTTGGTGTGTCCTAGGAAGGGTTTTGATTTGTGCTTGTGTCCTAGTGTTTTCCTCCAAGTTGGACACCCCAAGAATATTAGTTTTGCCTCTAAGTGGTTTAGACACTTTAATTTCATATTTGTGCTAGTGTTGTGGAGTGTAATATTCATATTTAGTGTGTGTGAGAGTGTGTATATATATATGTATACACATGAGTATGTTTATATATATATATATATATATATATATATATATATATATATATATATATATATATATATATATATAAAATATATATATATATATATATATATATATATATATATATATATATATATTAGTGTGTGTGTGTATTTATATATAAAGAGGGGAAAGGATGAGGGAATATATATATGAGTATTTATATATTTTAGAGAGGATTTATAGAGAGAATTAGAGGAGAGAATGGAGGAGAATAGAAGGGAATTATAGAGAAGAATAGAGGGGAGAATAGGGGAAGAAAAGGGAGAGCACACAGCAGCAGCATGGGGGGCCAAGGGGCTGCTGCCCCGCCCCCCCCCCCCCCCCAACACAGCAGCAGCAGCAATAGCAAACAACAGCAGCAGCAAGCCCATTAGCAGCAGCAGTAGCACCATTTCCCCCCCCCCCCCCATTTGACCCCCATAGACCCACCTATATACCCCTATATATATACGTATATATACCTATATATATACCCTATATAATAGCTATATATACACCTATAAAACCCACAAAACTAACCCCTAAAACTAGTCCTAAGTGAAGGTTAGAAATTGAGATTGAGTGAGTGAGTGAATGGGTTAGTTAGGATTTGGTGAAGGGGTGATTTCGAGTTCCGTGTTTCGGAATGCGTCAAAACTTGGAGGGGGCCTAGCTAATGTGAATTAGATTTTGTGGGTAGGCTCCTAGGTGAAAATCGGGGCTTCTGTGGGATTAGGAGAATGGTATCGCACCGTACCATTGTGTATTTTGAGATATTCAAGATAACGGGTAAACGACCAACATGGACCGTAAGATGGACTGGATGTCCACTTACCCTAGAAAACTTGGTAGGTAATGGTTTTATAGGCTAGTACCCTACTACCCTAGGAAGCACGGAGTGGAATTCCTAAGGAAAAGCCACTTGGCGTCAAGTTAGAACGGTTTAAGGGTAAATGTTAAGGGGTAATCGGGTAAATTCAAGATACGGAGTTCGGGTAGTCGGATTGACTTGAAACTTGGGTGGCATGTTGGGTACACCCTACAAATGTCATATTTGAGCCAATTTTGGCTCGGTTGACCCAGAGTTGACTTTTTACCCAAAAGTCAACCGTGAGTCAACACTTTGTCTAGATTTGACCAAATCCAAACCAGAGTTGACCAGTTGACCAAAAGTCAACTGTTGGTCAACATTTGACTAGTTTGACCTAGGGTTGACCTAGAGTTGACCAGAGTTGACCAGGGTTGACCAGTTGACCAAAAGACAACTGTAGGCCAACTCTTGACCCCGTTTGATTTTCTTCGACTTGTTTTGACCTGTGATGACTGGTATGACCTAGGGCTGACTTGGTCTGGCTTAGATTGACTTGATATAACTTGATTTGACCTAGATTTTACTTGACAGGACTTAGTTTGACTCAGTGAGACCTAGTTAGACCTAGATTGCATATCATTCATTGTGAATCATTCTTAAACTTGTTTAAACCTAAATTAACATACAGTATCTCATCTTTAGGTTCCTGATTACCGCTCTGAGCATTGATATACCCTACAGCTCAGGACAGCAGACGAGTACATTCACTGATAGTTTTTATTGTCGTGATATCTGCTATATCCGATTCAGTCGTAGTGTCTTACTTGATTCTCAATCACGATAGTTCAGGGACTAGTACACGTTGGATCATGACATGAGATGTTGTTCCTAGATTTCTGGGTATATTGGTACACTTTCTGTCTTGTTTCCTGTACTTGTATAGACACCGATTTCTAAGAGGATTTGCTACCCTCTTACGGAATCACGTGCCATGACGTGTCATGGCCAGATCTATTGTACTATTCGGGGATGGGGAATTATTAGGGGCTATGTGATCCAAGCCACCCTGTCACTATTCATGTGCTCGTGCCACTCTTCCCTCACGAAGGGTGTAGCGAGATCCTTTTGCCTTGTGCTCGTTATCAAGGTTGGCCGACATGACTTTCCGTTGAGGTCACCGCGGATTGTCGGGCCAAGTGGATAGCCTGTCCTGTCACTTATCCCAAGACGATCACATATCGCTCTGATAATTCAAGTCACATTTTATATTTACTTTATCTTATCGTATATCCTACTCTGTTTTACATTCAGTATTTTCTCACCATGCCATGATATATCGTTACTCATATGCTCTACATGCCTTTACATTGTACCTTGATTGGAGACTAAGTTCTGCTCGGGAGAAGAGTTACAACCCCGGTCCTTGTTTGGTTTAAGGGTTGTAACTCGGCTTCCGAACGGTTCCCAAGTTTTTATATATCTTTGTCTCGTAGTTCATTATATTGTCTCTTATAGAATTTGTCAATTCACATGGAACTGCTGTTAGTGCTTGTACTTGCTCATTTTTCTGACAAGATACCGTTATGATATATTACAGATGATTCTGAGTCAGATTGCTCGACCTATTATGGGCTCGAGTCAGATGGAGTAGCCTTGGATCGTGGCCTTATAGTAGAGCCACTAGATTTCATACTTCCAGAGTAGTATAGATTAGCTAGGTTTGACTGGACTACAATCCAGCTAGCTTTATCAGACTGTAGCTTCTACATTATATTTTGAGATCCTGTGATGTTGTATATATCTGGGCTTGTATTGGACTTTGGACTGATTTACTCTTTCATCTATCACATATTCTCTTTCTGAGCTATCTACCTTAGTTTTATTCTGTGATTGAGACTGTATTGATATGTCACCTCCATTCGGAGAGTATATACTGTACAGGTACCTTTATACTATTAGTCGTAGTATTTACAGACGTTATATACAGCGTTCTACCGTCGATACTGCGGCGTAGGCTGGACGTACCCACGTGCTCGTGCCCCTCATAAGGGTGCGGGTCGTGACACGTTTTTGTGGTGGCCCATGCAGGTCCTAGTGTTTTCCTCCAAGTTGGACACCCCAAGAATATTAGTTTTGCCTCTAAGTGGTTTAGACACTTTAATTTTATATTTGTGCTAGTGTTGTGGAATGTAATATTCATATTTAGTGTGTGTGAGAGTGTGTATATTTATATATGTATACACATGAGTGTGTTTATATATATATATATATATATATATATATATATATATATATATATATATATATATATATATATATATATATATATTAGTGTGTGTGTGTGTATTTATATATATATATTAGTGTGTGTGTGTGTATTTATATATAAAGAGGGGAAAGGATGAGAGAATATATATATGAGTGTTTATATATTTTAGAGAGGATTTATAGAGAGAATTAGAGGAGAGAATGGAGGAGAATAGAAGGGAATTATAGAGGAGAATAGAGGGGAGAAGAGGGGAAGAAAAGGGAGAGCACGCAGCAGCAGCAAGGGGGGCCAAGGGGCTGCTGCCCCCCCCCCAACACAACAGCAGCAGCAATAGCAAACAGCAGCAGCAGCAAGCCCATTAGCAGCAGCAGTAGCACCAATTTCCCCCCTCCATTTGACCCCCATAGACCCACCTATATACCCCTATATATATATACATATATATACCCATATATGTAATGACACGCTCCGCCCTAGCGGAATGTCGATTCAAACGGCAAGTGTAACGACTCAAACGAGCCGTCGACTCAAAGAGTTGCGTCGACCCGATGAAGTATCGATGCGAATCGATGCAAGACTTACAATGGTCCGTCAAAGATAAATCCAGACTTAGGCTATCAAAGGCGCGCTCGGAGTATCGCTCGACCGATGCGAACATCGCTAAGGTGGGTGGCTCCGATGAACCCGTCTTTGCTTAGCCTAGACACATAATAATACGGACACTATCACTGAAATCGCTAGGCGATAACACTGCGCATGCTAATAAATGACCCAACGCACCTAGCTAAGGGATTAATCCCATCTTGTATGCTTGTATAGAATATGGAAAGGAACATGGAAAATTATGAGAACTTTCGTACCGCGCCCCCACGCTCATACTAAGGCACAAGCTAACGTTTACGTCCCTGATGCGTTCAAACAATGAAACAATGAATGGTTTACAACAATGAAACGGAAGACTATCGATATATTCGTTCCGAGTAGAGTATAGCAACATTGAAAGACTTCGGGACCGATGGGTTGCCAAGGCGACTCCCGCACGGAGAGTTGCATATCGTGTGAATGAAAGAATGAACGAATAAGTGAATAAATGAATCAACGCGTGAATGAATGAATACGTGAAAAATGAATGAATGTATGAACAAGTGAAAGAAAGAAATAAAAGAATGAATAAAAGATAAGAAGGAAAGGAATGGTTAGCGACATGTGTGACGGGCACGTGCAACGGGGCTCGCTACCCGCGCTGCACGGACGCCAACCTGGTCGATAACGCATTGTGGCTAAGGGTTAGTCTACGGCTCAAAGACAGCCGTTAAGTTAAAAGACAAGTTAATACGAAACGGTCGTGGACAAACGGCACGAGCGAGGGGTGGCGAATGCTGTGACCGTAAAGAAAAAGGGATTCCGCGGCATAATCAAAGGGGGGATATGCCGGCCTAGACGGAATCAAAATATGGCTTACGGGCTGCCTGGTTGTGGACTCGGCCACCCGGGGGACGTAAGTGCAGGAGTATTTCAAGAGACTAACGGGGTGTGTGCCAGTCCTCACCCTACGCTAGTTGAGAATTACCACGGCTTGGATGTCCAAAATAGCTTGTGATGCCAGCGACCGGTGCATATAGATTTAAGAGGGCTTTGCTGGTGGCAATCCACGTACAAGTCCTTGCATTGAAATCAAAGTAGTCTAAGTTAACTGTACAAAGCACCTTCTGAATAGGCTTGAATATAACACACAAAACGATCAAGAGTACTTCGAGCAAACGAGTTAGAAAACGCATGCACTTTACATTGAATGCTTTCATGAACTACGTTAAGTTATTTCATATGAATTGTTGACTAACTTGGTTTACGTTGGACAGGAAAGGTCGGACGGTAAGTATGGATAAGTCGTGCATGTATTTCCATGCGACACTTGAATTTGGCAACACGGGATAGGTTATGACATATGCCATAAAATTGATCCTAAGGCAAGATTAGAAAGACAATGAATGATAGAGATGCACAAAAGTAAATAGAACGTGTTTGGTAATGATAGCATTGTGGGCGAGCTAGCCTCCCCACCAGTGCATAACAATGTACTGATAACCCCACAGCAGGAAGCAGAAAACGTCGGCGGGTACGGAGCTTCCCTCGAACGTGCTAAGGCGCGGAGCTATCTCTCGAGCCTTGGAGCGTTGTAAGAAGCTGGAGCACCATATACAGGACATAATGTATTGGAACATCGCCATGAATCATTCCATCTTGTAAGCCACTTGGCACGCCTTTTATGTTTCAGAGAGAGAGAGCTTGAGCGATTTGTAATATCGGCCAAGCGCCGCTTGTAAACTTCTTGAATATCAATAAAGAATTTGAATTTGCTTCAACTTGTGTTCATTTACTTTCCGCTGTAAATGGGAACACTCTGTGTGACTCTGTGGCCTAGCTCAAATCGACCGTTTCTGGACTTGGCCTCGCACGGGCGCAACCTAGGCCCGTGCGGCATCACGCCTTAGCGAGGACGATCTTTCCTGCGGGAGCGGGGCGTGACAGATTGGTATCAGAGCACGGCTTTACGTCCTTGGACTTCACGTCGATTTCTCAATTTTGAAAGCTCGTCGTTGGAAAAAGAAGTGTACGCTCTCTCTCGTTGTGCCTTGGGATGTTCCATACAATAAGTCTAATATTTTCAAATGCTCGTACGAGTACTCGGTTGGACGGGATCGATAGGCGAAGGCCTTTGTGCCACCACGACGGACTTGAGTTGGAAGGAACCGATGCTAAGAGTTAGCAAACGCAGTGCATGCTTGAATGAGCTTACGCTCACAGCAAACGAGTACACGAGACCAAAGTATAGTTCGAATGGGATGGTTATGCACGCAGCCTTTTGGCTAAGTTGTGCAGAGTATCGCGCACCTAGACCTTCTGGTGCAAACGAGTTGCGAGTGAGATCGATTATCGCTCGAACGAGAATAAGTGAGTATGCGAACTCAAATATAGTCTGCACGAAATAGCTATACACACGGCCTTTTGGCTAAGTTGTGCCGTGTATCGCGCACCTTGACTTCTGGTGCAATCGAGTTGCGAGCGATATCAAGTACCGCTCGGTCGGGAACGGAAATACACTTAGAGTGTATATCGATAGGAACGCTATCAAACTAACGCTTAGGCATACACAAAAGATTGGCTTGGATTTTGAGGATTAGTGCGAACGACTTAGTACGTCGAGGCGACGTGAGCGATTACGCTAGAGATTCGTCGAACGAATCTAAAGGATGTCTTAGCGCATGACGCGAACGTGATTGAGGACTAGATCGTATGGCTTGAATCCGAGTGGTGTATGTGATAGGTTCGGAGAAGAATAAGAATGAGTGTCGACGACTAGTCGAGTGGCTCGAACCCTGAGTGGTGTATGGACGTCATAGAAATTGTTCGAGTGAGACTAAAGGATTTACGGATCGTACGAGTATGTCGGCAAGCGATACGATCGCACAAAGCCTTAGAACGTGTCACGCTTAGTTGGCCGTAACTTCAAAAGTCCCGAACGAGATGTCGCTGGACAACTTGTCAATGGGCAACGCGAGTTAGAAAATAGTTCGAAACGATGAATGAAAATGAATGGACTTGATCGAGGAAAAACTTAGAGGATCACGCGCACGATTTCGGATTTTAATTCAAATAAATTGTGACTTGAGTTTGGACAACGATCTTGAAACTAGCTTGAGGAATAGCGATCAAACTTGATCTTGAATATCGAGGAAATTATGGAATATCCAACTCGGACAACAGCATCAACGCACGACTCAAAATCGGTTGCAAAGGAAGATCGTCAGGTTACGCATATCGTCGATGGTATTAAGGCGTATCAAAGATCGATATGCAATAACTCGAGGGTACTATGACTCGGCGAATGACGATTGTGCAAATGTCGTTGTCCTATTGGATGCTATACTTGGGATGTTAAAAATGTGTCGAGGAAAAGATAGATTTAGCTCGAGGATTTTCTAGTTGAATGTATGACGGTCAGACTATCGAATTGATTTGGCTCGGATAAAAATATGAATGCTTGGATTTGCTTCGTTGACAACCACAACGTTAATGTTCTTGTCTTATGCGAGCGCAACTCCAGCCTCGTACATGTGCCACGTCGGATTATGGCGATCACTCCGCATGAGCGCTGATATGGTGATTCATACAGTGGAAGTGATTAAACTTGGATGGCGTGGCAATCTGATTGCTTCGACTTGTGGTTTGATGCGAAGGTGGACTCGAGAATGAATTTGTGTGCTTGAAGAATTGAACTTGAGGATTGAGTAGGTCCAATCCGCGTATCGAGAATGAGTTAGTCTAAAACTCAAACAAGAGTTACACCCCGATGAGAATGATTATTCTGCGGGAGCGTTGCATGGTGATTCATGAACCGCCGTGGATAATCGGACTCGCGTGAGATTGGGGCGCAATGTATTGTCGAGCTGGATGACCTCGTGATCGAATACATAAATTGGTTAGAACTGGTGATTGAACGGAATTAAATATGTGTAACGTAAGTCTTGATGCGAATTAGGTGATCTTGCTCGATGTTTAGAAATTTGAGTAAAACGAACTTGGGTAGAAACTCCCGTACAAGCGAACAAATGGTTTGACCATAGAATTTGGGGCGAGCGTCGTGCAACGACCTTGCGCACGAGCCACAGACCTGACGTATAACTATAACCTTGTGAGCTGACCTAACGGATAGGCGGACAACCCTATGCCGAGTGATTGAACTTGTGCGATGGCATTTAAAGTATCTTCTGGACGGACGATAGACTTGGGGGAAACAAGACTTAGAGTAGGACGGGAACTGGGAGTGTGCGTGAACGACGACGAGATTGGTCCCAAACGAAGGGAATGATAGGGATGGATGATACGCAAGTAAAAGTTGGGATAACGAATTGAATCGTTGATAGGAAGAAAAACTTGATGGTGCGATACTTGGTTTTGAATCGGACGGAAATTACTTAGGCTTGGTCGACCCTGCTAAGAAGAAATCATACTGATTTCGTGGACAATAATGCTTGAGAAGCGAATCGAATCATCTCGAGGACCGAGATAAACGATATGTGATACACAAATGAGTTCGGTTTTAAATCGAATTTAGCAAAGCGATCGGCAAATCAAAACTATCACAAGTAGCTTGTCCGACTTTGCTAGTCGCTAAGCTTGGTTGAAATGTACGTATTCGAGGGATGCCTTGGATACGTGCACGATTCAAACTCAGCGATATGATGAACTCGAATGCAGCCGCAAGTGGGTGTTGCGATGCGTATAAAATGAAAATGAGTTTGCCTCAGCCTACGACACTCGTATTTGACGAATTTCAACGCACCTCGTACGACCGTTTCAGTCCCATGATATGTCAAAAAGCAACCAAGTCGAAGTAACACTTGAATTGAATAAGTGCCATCAACTCTAAAATGAATGAAAAGTTATCCAATAAAAATCGACCAAACGTATGCGACACGAAACTTGGAAAGGTACCGAGCATGGTTCGATGACATCGAACGATGGAGCCGTTCGATAGAATTGTCTATAAAACACGATGACACAAGTTAAGGAATGGTAGGATGACCTACACTTAGGAAGTCTCGAGGACGAGACTTGTTTTGAGTGGTGTATTATGTAATGACCCGCTCCGTCCTAGCGGAACATCGATTCAAACGGCAAGTGTAACGACTCAAACGAGCCGTCGAATCGAAGAGTTGCGTCGACCCGATGAAGTATCGATGCGAATCGATGCAAGACTTGCAATGGCCCGTCAAAGATAAATCCAGACTTAGACTATCAAGGGCGCGCTCGGAGTATCGCTCGGCCGATGCGAACATCGCTAAGGTGGGTGGCTCCGATGAACCCGTCTTTGCTTAGCCTAGACACATAATAATACGGACACTATCACTGAAATCGCTAGGCGATAACACTGCGCATGCTAATAAATGACCCAACGTACCTAGCTAAGGGATTAATCCCATCTTGTATGCTTGTATAGAATATGGAAAAGAACATGGAAAATTATGAGAACTCTCGCACCGCGTCCCACGTGCTAAGGCACAAGCTAACGTTTACGTCCCTGATGCGTTCAAACAATGAAACAATGAATGCTTTACAACAATGAAATGGAAGACTATCGATATAGTCGTTCCGAGTAGAGTATAGCAACATTGAAAGACTTCGGGACCGATGGATTGCCAAGGCGACTCCCGCACGGGGAGTTACATATCGTGTGAATGAAAGAATGAACGAATAAGTGAATAAATGAATCAACGCGTGAATGAATGAATACGTAAAAAATGAATGAATGTATGAACAAGTGAAAGAAAGAAATAAAAGAATGAATAAAAGATAAGAAGGAAAGGAATGGTTAGCGACAGGTGTGACGGGCACGTGCAACGGGGCTCGCTACCCGCGCTGCACGGACGCCAACCTGGTCGATAACGTATTGTGGCTAAGGGTTAGCCTACGGCTCAGAGACAGCCGTTAAGTTAAAAAGACAAGTTAATACGAAATGGTCGTGGACAAACGGCACGAGCGAGGGGTGGCGAATGCTGTGACTGTAAAGAAAAAAGGATTCTGCGGCATGATCAAAGGGGGGATATGCCGGCCTATGCGGAATCAAAATATGGCTTACGGGCTGCCTGGGTGCGGACTCGGCCACCCGGGGGACGTAAGTGCAGGAGTATTTCAAGAGACTAACGGGGTGTGTGCCAGTCCTCATCCTACGCTAGTTGAGAAATACTACGGCTTGGATGTCCAAAACGGCTTGTGATGCCAGCGACCGGTGCATATAGATTTAAGTGGGCTTTGCTGGTGGCAATCCACGTGCAAGTCCTTGCATTGAAATCAAAGTAGTCTAAGTTAACTGTACAAAGCACCTTCTGAATAGGCTTGAATATAACACACAAAACGATCAAGAGTACTTCGAGCAAATGAGTTAGAAAACGTGCCTACGACATGCTAGAACCCGAGGCAAGGACACGCACTTTACATTGAATGCTTTCATGAACTACGTTAAGTTATTTCATATGAATTGTTGACTAACTTGGTTTACGTTGGACAGGGAAGGCCGGACGGTAAGTATGGATAAGTCGTACATGTATTTCCATGCGACACTTGAATTTGGCAACACGGGATAGGTTATGACATATGCCATGAAATTGATCCTAAGGCAAGATTAGAAAGACAATGAAAGATAGAGATGCACAAAAGTAAATGGAACGTGTTTGGTAATGATAGCATTGTGGGCGAGCTAGCCTCCCCACCAGTGCATAACAATGTACTGATAACCCCACAGTCTGCTTGCAGGAAGCAGAAAACGTCGGCGGGTGCGGAGCTTCCCTCGAACGTGCTAAGGCGCGAAGCTATCTCTCGAGCCTTGGAGCGTTACAAGGAGCTGGAGCACCATATACAGGACATAATGTATTGGAACATCGCTATGAATCATTCCATCTTGTAAGCCACTTGGCACGTCTTTTATGTTTCAGAGAGAGAGAGCTTGAGCGATTTGTAATATCGGCCTAGCATCGCTTGTAAACTTCTTGAATATCAATAAAGAATTTGAATTTGCTTCAACTTGTGTTTATTTACTTTCTGCTGCAAATGGGGACACTCTGTGCGACTCTGTGGCCTAGCTCAAATCGGCCGTTTCTGGACTTGGCCTTGCACGGGCGCAACCTAGGCCCGTGCGGCATCACGCCTTAGCGAGGACGATTGCTCCTGCGGGAGCGGGGCATGACAATATATATACCCTATATATTAGCCATATATACACCTATAAAACCCACAAAACTAACCCCTAAAACTAGTCCTAAGTGAAGGTTAGAAATTGAGATTGAGTGAGTGAGTGAATGGGTTAGTTAGGATTTGGTGAAGAGGTGATTTCGAGTTTCGTGTTTCAGAACGCGTCAAAACTTGGAGGGGGCCTAGCTAATGTGAATTAGATTTTGTGGGTAGGCTCCTAGGTGAAAATCGGGGCTTCGTGTGGGATTAGGAGAATGGTATCGCACCGTACCATTATGTATTTTGAGATATTCAAGATAACGGATAAACGACCAACATGGACCGTAAGATGGACTGGATGTCCACTTACCCTAGAAAACTTGGTAGGTAACGGTTTTATAGGCTAGTACCCTACTACCCTAGGAAGCACGGAGTGGAATTCCTAAGGGAAAGCCACTTGGCGTCAAGTTAGAACGGTTTAAGGATAAATGTTAAGGGGTAATCGGGTAAATTCAAGATACGGAGTTCGGGTAGTCGGATTGACTTGAAACTTGGGTGGCATGTTGGGTACACCCTACAAATGTCATATTTGAGCCGATTTTGGCTCGATTGACCCAGAGTTGACTTTTTACCCAAAAGTCAACCGTGAGTCAACACTGTCTAGATTTGACCAAATCCAAACCAGAGTTGACCAGTTGACCAAAAGTCAACTGTTGGTCAACATTTGACCAATTTGACCTAGGGTTGACCTAGAGTTGACTAGAGTTGACCAGGGTTGACCAGTTGACCAAAAGACAACTGTAGGCCAACTCTTGACCCCGTTTGATTTTCTTTGACTTGTTTTGACCTGTGATGACTGATATGACCTAGGGCTGACTTGGTCTGGCTTAGATTGACTTGATATAACTTGATTTGACCTAGATTTGACTTGACAGGACTTAGTTTGACTCAGTGAGACCTAGTTAGACCTAGATTGCATATCATTCATTGTGAATCATTCTTAAACTTGTTTAAACCTAAATTAACATACAGTATCTCATATTTAGGTTCCTGATTACCGCTCTGAGCATTGATATACCCTACAGCTCAGGACAGCAGGCGAGTACATTCACTGATAGTTTTTATTGTCTTGATATCTGCTATATCCGATTCAGTCGTAGTGTCTTACTTGATTCTCAGTCACGATAGTTCACGGACTAGTATACGTTGGATCATGATATGAGATGTTGTTCCTAGATTTCTGGGTATATTGGTATACTTCCTGTCTTGTTTCCTGTACTTGTATAGACACCGATTTCTAAGAGGATTTGCTACCCTCTTACGGAATCATGTGCCATGACGTGTCATGTCCAGATCCATTGTACTATTCCGGGATGGGGAATTATTAGGGGCTATGTGATCCAAGCCACCCTGTCACTATTCATGTGCTCGCGCCACTCTTCCCTCACGAAGGGTGTAGCGAGATCCTTTTGCCTTGTGCTCGTTATCCAGGTTGGCCGGCATGACTTTCCGTTGAGGTCACCGCGGATTGCCGGGCCAAGTGGATAGCCTGTCCTGTCACTTATCCCAAGTCGATCACATATCGCTCTGATAATTCAAGTCACATTTTATATTTACTTTATCTTATCGTATATCCTACTCTGTTCTACATTCAGTATTTTCTCACCATGCCATGATATATCGTTACTCACATGCTCTACATGCCTTTACATTGTACCTTGATTGGAGACTAAGTTCTGCTCGGGAGAAGAGTTACAACCCCGGTCCTTGTTTGGTTTAAGGGTTGTAACTCGGCTTCCGAACGGTTCCCAAGTTTTTATATATCTTTGTCTCGTAGTTCATTATATTGTCTCTTATAGAATTTATCAATTCACATGGAACTGCTGTTAGTGCTTGTACTTGCTCATTTTCCTGACAGGATACCATTATGATATATTACAGATGATTCTGAGTCGGATTGCTTGACCTATTATGGGCTCGAGTCAGATGGAGTAGCCTTGGATCGTGGCCTTATAGTAAAGCCACTAGATTTTGTACTTCCAGAGTAGTATAGATTAGCTAGGTTTGACTGGACTGCGATCCAGCTAGCTTTATCAGACTGTAGCTTCTACATTATATTTTGAGACCCTGTGATGTTGTATATATCTGGGCTTGTATTGGACTTTGGACTGATTTACTCTTTCATCTATCACATGTTCTCTTTCTGAGCTATCTACCTTAGTTTTATTCTGTGATTGAGACTGTATTGATATGTCACCTCCATTCGGAGAGTATATACTGTACAGGTACCTTTATACTGTTAGTCGTAGTATTTACAGATGTTATATACAGCGTTCTACCGTTGATACTGCGGCGTAGGCTGGACGTACCCACATGCTCGTGCCCCTCATAAGGGTGCGGGTCCTGACACGTTTTTGTGGTGGCCCATGCAGGTCCTAGTGTTTTCCTCCAAGTTGGACACCCCAAGAATATTAGTTTTGCCTCTAAGTGGTTTAAACACTTTAATTTCATATTTGTGCTAGTGTTGTGGAGTGTAATATTCATATTTAGTGCGTGTGAGAGTGTGTATATATATATGTATACACATGAGTGTGTTTATATAGATATATATATATATATATATATATATATATATATATATATATATATATACATATATTAGTGTGTGTGTATTTATATATAAAGAGGGGAAAGGATGAGAGAATATATATACGAGTGTTTATATATTTTAGAGAGGATTTATAGAGAGAATTAGAGGAGAGAATGGAAGAGAATAGAAGGGAATTATAGAGGAGAATAGAGGGAAGAAGAGGGGAAGAAAACGGAGAGCACACAGCAGCAGCAAGGGGGGCCAAGGGGCTGCTGCCCCCCCCCCAACACAACAGCAGCAGCAATAGCAAACAGCAGCAGCAGTAGCACCAATTTCCCCCCCATTTGACCCCCATAGACCCACCTATATACCCCTACATATATATATATATATACCCATATATGTAATGATCCGCTCCGCCCTAGCGGAACGCCGATTCAAACGGCAAGTGTAACGACTCAAACGAGCCATCGACTCGAAGAGTTGCGTCGACCCGATGAAGTATCGATGCGAATCGATGCAAGACTTACAATGGCCCGTCAAAGATAAATCCAGACTTAGACTATCAAAGGCGCGCTCGGAGTATCGCTCGGCCGATACGAACATCGCTAAGGTGGGTGGCTCCGATGAACCCGTCTTTGCTTAGCCTAGACACATAATAATACGGACACTATCACTAAAATCGCTAGGCGATAACACTGCGCATGCTAATAAATGACCCAACGCACCTAGCTAAGGGATTAATCCCATCTTGTATGCTTGTATAGAATATGGAAAAGAACATAGAAAATTATGAGAACTCTCGCACCGCGCCCCACGCTCGTGCTAAGGCACAAGCTAACGTTTACGTCCCTGATGCGTTCAAACAATGAAACAATGAATGGTTTACAACAATGAAACGGAAGACTATCGATATAGTCGTTCCGAGTAGAGTATAGCAACATTGAAAGACTTCGGGACCGATGGGTTGCCAAGGCGACTCCCGTACGGGGAGTTGCATATCGTGTGAATGAAAGAATGAACGAATAAGTGAATAAATGAATCAACGTGTGAATGAATGAATACGAGAAAAATGAATGAATGTATGAACAAGTGAAAGAAAGAAATAAAAGAATGAATAAAAGATAAGAAGGAAAGAAATGGTTAGCGACATGTGTGACGGGCACGTGCAACGGGGCTCGCTACCCGCGCTGCACAGACGCCATCCTGGTCGATAACGCATTGTGGCTAAGGGTTAGCCTATGGCTCAGAGACAGCCGTTAAGTTAAAAAGACAAGTTAATACGAAATGGTCGTGGACAAACGGCACGAGCGAGGGGTGGCGAATGCTGTGACCGTAAAGAAAAAGGGATTCCGCGGCATGATTAAAGGGGGGATATGCCGGCCTAGGCGGAATCAAAATATGGCTTACGGGCTGCCTGGGTGCGGACTCGGCCACCCGGGAGACGTAAGTGCAGGAGTATTTCAAGAGACTAACGGGGTGTGTGCCAGTCCTCACCCTACGCTAGTTGAGAATTACCACGGCTTGGATGTCCAAAATAGCTTGTGATGCCAGCGACCGGTGCATATAGATTTAAGAGGGCTTTGCTGGTGGCAATCCACGTACAAGTCCTTGCATTGAAATTAAAGTAGTCTAAGTTAACTGTACAAAGCACCTTCTGAATAGGCTTGAATATAACACACAAAACGATCAAGAGTACTTCGAGCAAACGAGTTAGAAAACGTGCCTACGACATGCTAGAACCCGAGGCAAGGACACGTACTTTACATTGAATGCTTTCATGAACTATGTTAAGTTATTTCATATGAATTGTTGACTAACTTGGTTTACGTTGGACAGGGAAGGTCGGACGGTAAGTATGGGTAAGTCGTGCATGTATTTCCATGCGACACTTGAATTTGGCAACACGGGATAGGTTATGACATATGCCATGAAATTGATCCTAAGGCAAGATTAGAAAGACAATGAATGATAGAGATGCACAAAAGTAAATGGAACGTGTTTGGTAATGATAGCATTGTGGGCGAGCTAGCCTCCCCACCAGTGCATAACAATGTACTGATAACCCAACAGCAGGAAGCAGAAAACTTCGGCGGGTGCGGAGCTTCCCTCGAACGTGCTAAGGCGCGGAGCTATCTCTCGAGCCTTGGAGCGTTGTAAGGAGCTGGAGCACCATATACAGGACATAATGTATTGGAACATCGCCATGAATCATTCCATCTTGTAAGCCACTTGGCACGCCTTTTACGTTTCAGAGAGAGAGCTTGAGCGATTTGTAATTTCGGCCTAGCGCCGCTTGTAAACTTCTTGAATATCAATAAAGAATTTGAATTTGCTTCAACTTGTGTTCATTTACTTTCCGCTGCAAATAGGGACACTCTGTGCGACTCTGTGGCCTAGCTCAAATCGGCCGTTTCTGGACTTGGCCTTGCACGGGCGCAACCTAAGCCCGTGCGGCATCACGCCTTAGCGAGGACGATCTTTCTTGCGGGAGCGGGGCGTGACAGATTGGTATCAGAGCACGGCTTTACGTCCTTGGACTTCATGTCGATTTCTCAATTTTGAAAGCTCGTCGTTGGAAAAAGAAGTGTACGCTCTCTCTCGTTGTGCCTTGGGATGTTCCATACAATAAGTCTAATATTTTCAAATGCTCGTACGAGTACTCGGTTGGACGGGATCGATAGGCGAAGGCCTTTGTGCCACCACGACGGACTTGAGTTGGAAGGAACCGATGCTAAGAGTTAGCAAACGCGGTGTGTGCTTGAATGAGCTTACGCTCACAGCAAACGAGTACACGAGACCAAAGTATAGTTCGAATGGGATGGTTATGCACGCAGCCTTTTGGCTAAGTTGTGCAGAGTATCGCGCACCTAGACCTTCTGGTGCAAACGAGTTGCGAGTGAGATCGATTATTGCTCGAACGAGAATAAGTGAGTATGCGAACTCGAATATAGTCTGCACGGAATAGCTATACACACGGCCTTTTGGCTAAGTTGTGCCGTGTGTCGCGCACCTTGACTTCTGGTGCAATCGAGTTACGAGCGATATCAAGTACCGCTCGGTCGGGAACGGAAATACACTTAGAGTGTATATCGATAGGAACGCTATCAAACTAACGCTTAGGTGTGCACGAAAGATTGGCTTGGATTTTGAGGATTAGTGCGAACGACTTAGTACGTCGAGGCGACGTGAGCGATTACGCTAGAGATTCGTCGAACGAATCTGAAGGATGTCTTAGCGCATGACGCGAACGTGATTGAGGACTAGATCATATGGCTTGAATCCGAGTGGTGTATGTGATAAGTTCGGAGAAGAATAAGAATGAGTGTCGACGACTAGTCGAGTGGCTCGAACCCTGAGTGGTGTATGGACGTCATAGAAATTGTTCGAGTGAGACTAAAGGATTTACGGATCGTATGAGTATGTCGGCAAGCGATACGATCGCACAAAGCCTTAGAACGTGTCACGCTTAGTTGGCCGTAACTTCAAAAGTCCCGAACGAGATGTCGCTGGACAACTTGTCAATGGGCAACGTGAGTTAGAAAATGGTTCGGAACGATGAATGAAAATGAATGGACTTGATCGAGGAAAAACTTAGAGGATCACACGCACGATTTCGGATTTTGATTCAAATAAATTGTGACTTGAGTTTGGATAACGATCTTGAAACTAGCTTGAGGAATAGCGATCAAACTTGATCTTGAATATCGAGGAAATTGTGGAATATCCAACTCGGACAACAGCATCAACGCACGACTCGAAATCGGTTGCAAAGGAAGATCGTCAGGTTACGCATATCGTCGATGGTATAGAGGCGTATCAAAGATCGATATGCAATAACTCGGGGGTACTCTGACTTGGCGAATGACGATCGTGCAAATGTCGTTGTCCTATTGGATGCTATACTTGGGATGTTAAAAATGTGTCGAGGAAAAGATAGATTTAGCTCGAGGATTTTCTAGTTGAATGTATGACGGTCAGACTATCGAATTGATTTGGCTCGGATGAAAATATGAATGCTTGGATTTGCTTCGTTGACAACCACAACGTTGACGTTCTTGTCTTATACGAGCGCAACTCCAGCCTCGCACATGCGTCGCGTCGGATTATGGCGATCACTCCGCGTGAGCGCTGATATGGTGATTCATACAGCGGGAGTGATTGAACTTGGATGGCGTGGCAATCTGATTGCTTCGACTTGTGGTTTGACGCGAAGGTGGACTCGAGAATGAATTTGTGTGCTTGAAGAATTGAACTTGAGGATTGAGTAGGTCCAATCCGAGTATCGAGAATGGGTTAGTCTAAAACTCAAACAAGAGTTACACCCCGATGAGAATGATTATTCCGCGGGAGCATTGCATGGTGATTCATGAACCGCCGTGGATAATCGGACTCGCGTGAGATTGGGGCACAATGTATTGTCAAGCTGGATGACCTCGTGATCGAATACATGAATTGGTTAGAACTGGTGATTGAACGGAATTGAATATGTGCAACGTAAGTCTTGATGCGAATTAGGTGATCTTGCTCGATGTTTAGAAATTTAAGTGAAACAAACTTGGGTAGAAACTCCCGTACAAGCGAACAAATAGTTTGACCATAGAATTTGGGGCGAGCATCGTACAACGACCTTGCGCGACGAGCCACGGACCTGACGTGTAATTATGACCTTATGAGCTGACCTAGCGGATAGGCGGACGACCCTATGCCGAGTGATTGAACCTGTGCGATGGCATTTAAAGTATCGTCTGGACGGACGATAGACTTGGGGAAACAAGACTTAGAGTAGCACGGGAACTGGGAGTGTGCGTGAACGACGACGAGATTGGTCCCAAACGAAGGGAATGATAGGGATGGATGATACGCAAGTAAAAGTTGGAATAACAAATTGAATCGTTGATAGGAAGAAAAACTTGATGGTACGATACTTGGTTTTAAATCGGACGGAAATTACTTAGGCTTGGTCGACCCTGCTAAGAAGAAATCATACTGATTTCGTGGACAATAATGCTTGAGAAGCGAATCGAATTATCTCGAGGACCGAGATAAACGATATGTGATACACAAATGAGTTCGGTTTTAAATCGAAGTTAGCAAAGCGATCGGCAAATCAAAACTATCACAAGTAGCTTGTCCGACTTCGCTAGTCGCTAAGCTTGGTTGAAATGTACGTATTCGAGGGACGCCTTGGATATGTGCACGATCCAAACTCAGCGATATGATGAACTCGAATGCAGCTGCAAGTGGGTGTTGCGATGCGCATAAAACGAAAATGAGTTTGCCTCAGCCTACGACACTCGTATTTGATGAATTTCAACGCACCTCGTACGACCGTTTCAGTCCCATGATATGTCAAAAAGCAACCGAGTCGAAGAAACACTTGAATTGAATAAGTGCCATCAACTCTAAAATGAATGAAAAGTTATCCAATAAAAATCGACCAAACGTATGCGACACGAAACTTGGAAAGGTACCGAGCATGGTTCGATGACATCGAACGATGGAGCCGTTCGATAGAATTGTCTATAAAACACGATGACACGAGTTAAGGAATGGTAGGATGACCTACACTCAGGAAGTCTCGAGGACGAGACTTGTTTTGAGTGGTGTATTATGTAATGACCCGCTCCGTCCTAGCGGAACGTCGATTCAAACGGCAAGTGTAACGACTCAAACGAGCCGTCGACTCGAAGAGTTGCGTCGACCCGATGAAGTATCGATGCGAATCGATGTAAGACTTACAATGGCCCGTCAAAGATAAATCCAGACTTAGACTATCAAGGGCGCGCTCGGAGTATCGTTCGGCCGATGCGAACATCGCTAAGGTGGGTGGCTCCGATGAACCCGTCTTTGCTTAGCCTAGACACATAATAATACGGACACTATCACTGAAATCGCTAGGCGATAACACTGCACATGCTAATAAATGACCCAACGCACCTAGCTAAGGGATTAATCCCATCTTGTATGCTTGTATAGAATATGGAAAGGAACATGGAAAATTATGAGAACTCTCGCACCGCGTCCCACGCTCGTGCTAAGGCACAAGCTAACGTTTACGTCCCTGATGCGTTCAAACAATGAAACAATGAATGCTTTACAACAATGAAATGGAAGACTATCGATATAGTCGTTCCGAGTAGAGTATAGCAACATTGAAAGACTTCGGGACCGATGGGTTGCCAAGGCGACTCCCGCACGGGGAGTTGCATATCGTGTGAATGAAAGAATGAACGAATAAGTGAATAAATGAATCAACGCGTGAATGAATGAATATGTGAAAAATGAATGAATGTATGAACAAGTGAAAGAAAGATATAAAAGAATGAATAAAAGATAAGAAGGAAAGGAATGGTTAGCGACAGGTGTGACGGGCACGTGCAACGGGGCTCGCTACCCGCGCTGCACGGACGCCAACCTGGTCGATAACGCATTATGGCTAAGGGTTAGCCTACGGCTCAGAGACAGCCGTTAAGTTAAAAAGACAAGTTAATACGAAATGGTCGTGGACAAACGGCATGAGCGAGGGGTGGCGAATGCTGTGACCGTAAAGAAAAAAGGATTCTGCGGCATGATCAAAGGGGGGATATGCCGGCCTATGCGGAATCAAAATATGGCTTACGGGTTGCCTGGGTGCGGACTCGGCCACCCGGGGGACGTAAGTGCAGAAGTATTTCAAGAGACTAACAGGGTGTGTGCCAGTCCTCACCCTACGCTAGTTGAGAAATACTACGGCTTGGATGTCCAAAACGGCTTATGATGCCAGCGACCGGTGCATATAGATTTAAGTGGGCTTTGCTGGTGGTAATCCACGTGCAAGTCCTTGCATTGAAATCAAAGTAGTCTAAGTTAACTGTACAAAGCACCTTCTGAATAGGCTTGAATATAACACACAAAACGATCAAGAGTACTTCGAGCAAACGAGTTAGAAAACGTGCCTACGACATGCTAGAACCCGAGGCAAGGACACGCACTTTACATTGAATGCTTTCATGAACTACGTTAAGTTATTTCATATGAATTGTTGACTAACTTGGTTTATGTTGGACAGGGAAGGCCGGACGATAAGTATGGGTAAGTCGTGCATGTATTTCCATGCGACACTTGAATTTGGCAACACGGGATAGGTTATGACATATGCCATAAAATTGATCCTAAGGCAAGATTAGAAAGACAATGAATGATGGAGATGCACAAAAGTAAATGGAACATGTTTGGTAATGATAGCATTGTGGGCGAGCTAGCCTCCCCACCAGTGCATAACAATGTACTGATAACCCCACAGTCTGCTTGCAGGAAGCAGGAAACATCGGCGGGTGCGGAGCTTCCCTCGAACGCGCTAAGGCGCGGAGCTATCTCTCGAGCCTTGGAGCGTTGCAAGGAGCTGGAGCACCATATACAGGACATAATGTATTGGAACATCGCCATGAATCATTCTATCTTGTAAGCCACTTGGCACGCCTTTTATGTTTCAGAGAGAGAGAGCTTGAGCGATTTGTAATATCGACCTAGTGCCACTTGTAAACTTCTTCAATATCAATAAAGAATTTGAATTTGCTTCAACTTGTGTTCATTTACTTTCCGCTGCAAATGGGGACACTCTGTGCGACTCTGTGGCCTAGCTCAAATCGGCCGTTTCTGGACTTGGCCTTGCACGGGCGCAACCTAAGCCCGTGCGGCATCACGCCTTAGCGAGGACGATCGCTCCTGCGGGAGCGGGGCGTGACAATATATATACCCTATATATTAGCTATATATACACCTATAAAACCCACAAAACTAACCCCTAAAACTAGTCCTAAGTGAAGGTTAGAAATTGAGATTGAGTGAGTGAGTGAATGGATTAGTTAGGATTTGGTGAAGGGGTGATTTCGAGTTCCGTGTTTCGGAACGCGTCAAAACTTGGAGGGGGCCTAGCTAATGTGAATTAGATTTTGTGGGTAGGCTCCTAGGTGAAAATCGGGGCTTCGTGTGGGATTAGGAGAATGGTATCGCACCGCACCATTGTGTATTTTGAGATATTCAAGATAACGGATAAACGACCAACATGGAACGTAAAATGGACTGGATGTCCACTTACCCTAGAAAACTTGGTAGGTAATGGTTTTATAGGCTAGTACCCTACTACCCTAGGAAGCACGGAGTGGAATTCCTAAGGGAAAGCCACTTGGCGTCAAGTTAGAACGGTTTAAGGGTAAATGTTAAGGGGTAATCGGGTAAATTCAAGATACGGAGTTCGGGTAGTCAGATTGACTTGAAACTTGGGTGGCATGTTGGGTACACCCTACAAATGTCATATTTGAGCCGATTTTGGCTCGGTTGACCCAAAGTTGACTTTTTACCCAAAAGTCAACCGTGAGTCAACACTTTGTCTAGATTTGACCAAATCCAAACCAGAGTTGACCAGTTGACCAAAAGTCAACTGTTGGTCAATATTTGACCAATTTGACCTAGAGTTGACCAGAGTTGACCAGGGTTGACCAGTTGACCAAAAGACAACTGTAGGCCAACTCTTGACCCCGTTTGATTTTCTTCGACTTGTTTTGACCTGTGATGACTGGTATGACCTAGGGCTGACTTGGTCTGGCTTAGATTGACTTGATATAACTTGATTTGACCTAGATTTGACTTGACAGGACTTAGTTTGACTCAGTGAGACCTAATTTGACCTAGATTGCATATCATTCATTGTGAATCATTCTTAAACTTGTTTAAACCTAAATTAACATACAGTATCTCATCTTTAGGTTCCTGATTACCGCTCTGAACATTGATATACCCTAAAGCTCAAGACAGCAGACGAGTACATTCACTAATAGTTTTTATTGTCTTGATATCTGCTATATCCGATTCAGTCGTAGTGTCTTACTTGATTCTCAGTCACGATAGTTCACGGACTAGTACACGTTGGATCATGACATGAGATGTTGTTCCTAGATTTCTGGGTATATTGGTACACTTCCTGTCTTGTTTTCTGTACTTGTATAGACACCGATTTCTAAGAGGATTTGCTACCCTCTTACGGAATCACGTGCCATGACGTGTCATGGCCAGATCTATTGTACTATTCGGGGATGGGGAATTATTAGGGGCTATGTGATCCAAGCCACCCGGTCACTATTCATGTGCTCGCGCCACTCTTCCCTCACGAAGGGTGTAGCGAGATCCTTTTGCCTTGTGCTCGTTATCCAGGTTGGCCGGCATGACTTTCCGTTGAGGTCACCGCGGATTGCCGGGCCAAGTGGATAGCCTGTCCTGTCACTTATCCCAAGCCGATCACATATCGCTCTGATAATTCAAGTCACATTTTATATTTACTTTATCTTATCGTATATCCTGCTCTGTTCTATATTCAGTATTTCCTCCCCATGCCATGATATACCGTTACTCACATGCTCTACATGCCTTTACATTGTACCTTGATTGGAGACTAAGTTCTGCTCGGGAGAAGAGTTACAACCCCGGTCCTTGTTTGGTTTAAGGGTTGTAACTCGACTTCCGAACGGTTCCCAAGTTTTTATATATCTTTGTCTCGTAGTTCATTATATTATCTCTTATAGAATTTGTCAATTCACATGGAACTGCTGTTAGTGCTTGTACTTGCTCATTTTCCTGACAGGATACCGTTATGATATATTACAGATGATTCTGAGTCGGACTGCTCGACCTATTATGGGCTCGAGTCAGATGGAGTAGCATTGGATCGTGGCCTTATAGTAGAGCCACTAGATTTTGTACTTCCAGAGTAGTGTAGATTAGCTAGGTTTGACTGGACTGCGATCCAGCTAGCTTTATCAGACTGTAGCTTCTACATTATATTTTGAGACCCTGTGATGTTGTATATATCTGGGCTTGTATTAGACTCTGGAATGATTTACTCTTTCATCTATCACATGTTCTCTTTCTGAGCTATCTACCTTAGTTTTATTCTGTGATTGAGACTGTATTGATATATCATCTCCATTCGGAGAGTATATACTGTACAGGTACCTTTATACTGTTAGTCGTAGTATTTACAGACGTTATATACAGCGTTCTACCGCCGATACTGCGACGTAGGCTGGACGTACCCACGTGCTCGTGCCCCATGGAGGATGCCCATCAGTTGGCCCTTGTAGCCGTGGAGCAGAGGGCTCCTCATCCGGGGACGCGACCGAGGTACAGAGATATCCAGGACTTCAAGAAGCTCGGGTGTCACGACCCGCACCCTGTATAGGGGCACAAGAAGTGGGTACGTCCAGCCTACGCCGCAGTGTCGGCGGTAGAACGCTGTCCTAGGTCAATTATCTAACAATATAAAAGTACCTGTACAGTTTATACTCTTCGAATGGAGGTGACAAATAGAATACAATATCAATCACATCTAGGTAGAAGAATGAAAGATAGATAGATAGACAGTAACTCAAAGAGAACAGTAGAATAGATGAAATAAGTCTAAGTGTCTAGGATACATAACATCCAGAAAGTCAACTCATAATACAAATAAGTCTAAGAGTCTAAATATCTCAACATCTCAAAATACAACTCAGATGTGAGACAAAATGATAATACAGAAAAGACTGTCTAGCTAAACTAGCCTAGACTACTGGGGCAACATCCTCAGCTATAGGTGGATCCTGCTGAGGGTCCATAACATAAGTATCATCTAGTCCTGCTCCATAATAGGTAGACACCAGGACCTCATCCTCATCCTCTGTAATATTTTTAACAGGTCCAGTCAGGACAGGAACGAGCACAATATATCTCACGCAGTGCATAGTATGATAGAAAATATAAAGCATGCAATAGAGTAAAATACAGGAACTGCTGAAGGAAGATACATGTAGTAAAAGAGATAGTTGTAAAGGAAATATCTACTATATATAGAGAACTGTAAGTGGCTAGTGATGTAGAGTACAAGATAGGCATGTGAATGGCTAGAATTTATACATGATTACACTACAGAGTTTGCACATGATTACACTACTTTGGAATTATTCACATGTCCACTTCTACTCCCCCGTTTCCCCAATCAATACACAAGGATCTATTCATGTTACGTTAAGATTCGTGATAAGCCCATAATTGGGTGATACGTGAGTGATTCATGAAGATTCATGAAGGCTCGGTGATCATGAGAGTATATGAGTCACTAGCTAATACATGAAGATACATGATAATAGAAGCATGAGATACATGATGTAAGTGAAACACACGTGACAAAAGTATCTGATGCTCCCGAGGGGGATAACATCTCATGATAAGATCCATATAGTACCAATCCGTGATAACAATCGTGTTAGCATCAAGTAAAGTAATCTAGAGCAAGAATATAAATCCTGGCAAGTATGAAACGGTCAGAGAATGTACTCGCCTGATAACTGAATGTCTGAAGAGGATATACTGCTTGAGGAGAGATGTATGGCTCCTAATCATAGCAACACAAGTCACAATGTATCCACAATGGTAAAAATAGAGTATGCAATGCATACTACATGATTCTAGGTCAATCTGGTCAATAGTCAACTCTTGGTCAACTCAACAGTCAAACTAGGTCACAGGAAGTCATACTAGGCCACAGGAAGTCATACTAGGTCACAGGGAATCAAACTAAGTCAAATAAAGTCAAACAAGGTCAACAAGTCAAGGTTAGTCAAATCTAGGTTAAAGTCAACTCTTGGTCAACATTCTAATCAAACTAGTCAAATACTAGTCAACATGATCATTCTGGGTCAAGTCTAGGTCAAACTTAGACCAACTAAGGTTTGGGTCAAACAAAGACTAGTCAACAAGGTAATTAGGTCAATCTTGACTAATGGTCAACTTCTAGTCAACCTCTAAGGCTAACACCAATCATGACACAACTCCTAAGTATACCACTTAACCCCATACATATCTTAATCTACATAGGGCTATCCATATAACCCATGGTCAAACATAATCAAATAGTTAGGGTTCAGTCAACTTAGTCAACTAGTCCTTTTAAAACTATCCAAGTCAATTCCATGTCAATTTGGTCAAGTTTGACCCATGGTTGACTTTGGTCAACAATGGTCAACATTTTGGTCAACCTAGGTCTAGTAGGCCTAATGGTCTATCCTAACTCATTGGCCATAGGCTAGTAACTAGGTTCCATAGGCTAATACCATATAGGTATCTACCTTATACAATATATATATATATGACTTACATATATATATATATACAATATACTACTTAGGCCTATAGGCTATGGGTCATAGGTTTCCATATAAACCTATATTTAGTAAGTCATACATATATATATATATATATATATATATATATATATATATATATATATATATATATATATATATACACAATCTATCTACTACCTATATATCAATATGTGAATACACTATGTATATAATACAAATCACCCACATATATATAATGACACTATATGAGATCTAATATAAATATATATATATATATATATATATATATATATATATATATATATATACCAACTTATATATTACATATATATAGAGAGAATTAGAGTGAGAGTAGAGAACAGTGAGAGAGAAGGACAGTGAGAGAGAGAGTGTAATGGAGTGAGAGAGAGTGAAAGAGAGAGAGGGATAGAGAACTGAAACTGAACAGTGGGGGGGGGTGTTCCAGTTTTCTGGAACCAGAAAACTAACACACACACACCACACAGAAAACACACCCATATATATACATATATGTATATACATATGTACATACATGTATATACCCCTAAATTTCACCTACGCACACACAAATACATACACTATGTATATACCCTATATACACAGATATTTATACTAAGAAATAACATCAAAATTCGTTTTGAAATTGGATTTAAAAAGCTGGAAAATACCAAAAATCAAAATCCAGTAATTACTGTTCACAGAAAAATGGGTAAACCCAAATTCATGTCCAAAACCCAACTAAGGTTCGAACCCATGGGTTGGTAAGTGATGCCCCAAGTGTCCTCTAGTGTCTAGGGGGCCTGACACGACACCACGACACGATTTGATGTGTCCACGACTCACAAAAACCCAATCGGGTAAACACAGACACACACATACGTACACAGCGTCGTGCACGCGTGTCGACTAGTCTAGGGACTCGTGTGTCCAACCAAAAGTGTTGTGTTCGTGTCAGTAGCTAGGTGGGGTGTCATGGTAGGTGTCTAGGTGCCTGAGTCGTGTCCAGGAAGTCGCGTGTCCACGCGCGAAGCGCGTATCAGTAGGAAAAAATTCGTACGCACAGTACAGTTCAAAATCAGTGCGTGCCAAATTTCGTGTCCGACACGACACTAGGAGTCTTGAAACTTGGGGAGTGACTTGTCAGTCACTGCCCCGATTTCCACACCAAATTTGGTGATTTCTAACAGCCTGTGCAGTGAGCACTACACGCGTGGCAGCAGGGCACTGCCACCGTGTCTGCACGTGTATGTGCGTGTCCGTTTTGGATACGAGGATACCAAATCTTCGACTCAGTCCTCAGGATTCCTGATCTACAATACAAGACCTAATTTTCCTTTCAATTAGTTTTTGAAATTAAAAATATTTTATTCACACAGGCATTTCATCAAACAAGATTTAATAGCCTAGGATACGTGTCCGATACGGACACCAAACCAACCCTAAATTTCCCCAAACTTGACCCACAGTCAGGGTAGACCTATATGCATGCATTTGTGAAGAAAAAATAGGATATTAGCGAGGTTTATGGGTATTTACCTATTTGGTGAAAACTCAAGAAAACACCCAAGTAGGGGGGTGTCCTCTCCTCTTGGTGATGCCCAAAGCTCCACAAATCCTTGATAGCAGGCCCTAACTAGTATCCTCTAGTGTAGGGGAGTCCAATACAAGAAACTAGAGGTGATTTGGATCAAAATTGATCAAGTTATCAAGGTTTGAAGAAAGGGAATTTTGTAGGATTAAAATTCATGTAAATTGTTCATGAATGATTTTGATGGGGTTAAATAGAAGGGTGTGGCTGCTAGGGGGGTGTCCTTGGCCGGCCATGGCAAGGGGGGGTGTCCTTCTCCTTTTTTCTAGGTTAAGGCAAAGACTTTGGTGTAAAAGGTTGAGATATTTGGAGGGTTTTAAGCAAAATATCAACAATGTAATATCTAGATATTTACATTGCTTTAACCCATGACCAATTATCCATCTTCTAACTTCTAGGTTAGTAGCTAACCTCTAGATTAGGGTGAGATAGGTTAGGGACTAATCATGGTACTTAACAAGAATTAAATAATATTAAAAATCACATAATCTCAAATAAAGTCTAGTAAATTACCAAAATACCCTTTTGGCAAAAATCACTAATTTGATGTTCTAAGCCTATGGCTAGGCTCACATGGTCATGGCAACTTCTAGGTTAAGGAAAACTAGGATTTACACTAAGGTTTTGCTAGTAAGTCACAAAGTCATAAGTCATGACTTAGAAAATGGTTTTAATTACACTAAAAATCACCATAATTCATATTATGCCTAAGCACCATTAATAAATAATAAAAAATAATAAATTTCAAAAATACCCTAATTTCAGAAAACTGGTTGTTACAAGTCTACCCACCTTAAAATAATTTCGTCCTCGAAATTTAGATGGTCGTACTCCTCCTAGGTCAAACCTCCAACAATCAGGGTCGAAGCTACTATCTAGCAACATACAAGGTCAACAAGCAAAATATGGGTAGTAGACCTATACTGGGTCATGTCCAAAAATTGGTTGGCAGTTTTAGGTCATAAGGTGTCCTTAATCCAAATCGAAATCAAAAGTAACTCCATGGGATAAATCAGGATAGAGCCTCGGGTCAGGAAAATCGTACTAAGCAAATGAAGCACACGATGGTATGCCTGAGTGGGACACTAAGGTCATAGGTGTAGAGTGTCATGTCTAGGTCATATATGCGAAGTCAGTTTTGAGAAAACAACTAGTCTTGTGCTCCTAACTTAAAAGTCACGGTAATGTGCCTACGATGATCACAACTTAGAGTGGGAAAGGTCTATGGCCTAAATTGAACCAAAAATCGTGATAAAATAGTGGTACCAGGGGGACAGGTTAAATGGGACAGTCTGTGGTCTCATCTAGGTGCACTAGTCATTCTAGATCAAGATTGTCCTATAGTATCAAAACGTACAAGCAATCTAGGGTGTCACAATTGGAAAAGTAAGGGAACAACAATCATCAAGGCTATAGGGCCGTCTACCATCCTATATGAAAATTGGTCATCAACAAGTAACTGAGAAATCATTAAAAGGTTACTATTCCATAAAGTGGTAAAAGAAAATTAAAAATTTAGGCACAAACAATCACAAATAGATTTTAGTCTTGACACGATCTAAGTTGATCAATTTCAGGATAAATCGAGATTTGGGCAAGATAGGAAATTAATGGAATCAAGTATGAGCACGAGCATCCAATGATGAAGATCCAGGTCATGATTAAATTTAATTCAACTGGATACGAATACGAGGTTCATAGGCGATAAAAAAATGATTCTAAGGAGAATTGTCAAGGCTGTTGCGGATAAGATTCTAAGGCAAGTTTAACTATATTTCCATCCACGTAGATTAATATATAAAAAAGCGAACCAAAACGCAATAGGTTGATCAGACCATCATGCGTCGGTTCTGATTAGATAATATGTTAGTGGGTGTACACCCAATAAAATATATCATGATCAAGCTCGAAAAGGATAAGCTTGTAAAAAAAACTTAAGGATAAATTTATAGCATAAGATATAAGTAAGGGTAGAAATAATGAAAGAAGATACATAGTCCAAGATCCTTAACCAATCGGGTCAAGCATTCAAGATAAGGTACAAGGTTAAGTATTCAAGGATTCAAGCAGAACACCATCACATGCCAGGTCGAAAGAATTGAGCCAAGGTGGATCTCTAATTGAAATAAGAATTAATTTAGTATCATGGTAGAGGTTATAGTTTAGCCATTTGACCAGAAAATCATATCAAAGAAATAGAGTACAAGGAGACGGGTTTTAGTAGGACATGGAATACCTATATGAAGGTAGGCTAGTCTAGGTCTTACATGTGAAGTTTATTGGGAGGTGACAGCTAGTATTATACTCCGAATATCCAAGTCACAGTAATGCACGTCCAATGATCTAGAATAGAAAGTGGGAGTTCAAGACGTGACAATTGATGCAAAAATAAAGAAGATCAAGTTAACGCATGGAATAAAATTAATTAGAAATCCAGTAAATAATTTAGGAACACAGCCCTAGGGATAGATAGGCTACTAGATGAATATAGTTAGGGTTCAATCAAATCAAAGGTCAAGGTTAGAAGGTCTCAATAAAGTCTTGATTTGAGGAAATGTCGAGTAAGTCAGGTTTGGGATACAGTCACATAGTTTGGTAGAAAGAGTTTAAGCAAGATACAGAAATAGAGGGGACAGTTCATTTCAAGGGAAAGCAATTAGCAAGAGAATTAGATGGCAAGAAACAGATGAGAGTTTTCTCATAATTGTGATTGAGTACCATAAAATAAAAGATATTAATCTAACACAAAAAAATTAAAATCAACAACTACAAAAATTTCAAAATCATCAACTAACACCAGGATTCAAAGTTCTACAGTGAATCCTCCAAGATCAAATTCAATCAAGGGAAAAGGAGTTTAAATCGTAATTCAAAATAAGATTCTCAAGGGTCATCCCCGGAATCTCTCAAGGTATCCTAACAGTGATTGAGTATCCTCTCTTACTAAGCCTATTCCTCAAATCCTATCACAGGCTGTAGTGATACTCTAGTTCGAATACCACTACATAAACTCGACCTGCATGGGCCACCACTAAAAATGTGTCACGACCCGCACCCTGTATAGGGGCACGAGAAGTGGGTACGTCCAGCCTACGCCGCAGTGTCGGCGGTAGAACGCTGTCCTAGGTCAATCATCTAACAATATAAAAGTACCTGTACAGTTTATACTCTTCGAATGGAGGTGACAAACAGAATACAATCTCAATCACATCTAGGTAGAAGAATAAAAGATAGATAGATAGACAGTAACTCAAAGAGAACAGTAGAATAGATGAAATAAGTCTAAGTGTCTAGGATACATAACATCCAGAAAGTCAACTCATAATACAAATAAGTCTAAGAGTCTAAATATCTCAACATCTCAAAATACAACTCAGATGTGAGACAAAATGATAATACAGAAAAGACTGTTTAGCTAAACTAGCCTAGACTACTGGGGCAACATCCTCAGCTGCAGGTGGATCCTGCTGAGGGTCCATAACATAAGTATCATCTAGTCCTGCTCCATAATAGGTAGACACCAGGGCCTCATCTTCATCCTCTGTAATATTTTCAACAGGTCCAGTCAGGACAGAAACGAGCACAATACATCTCATGCAGTGCATAGTATGATAGGAAATATAAAGCATATAATAGAGTAAAATACAGGAACTGCTGAAGGAAGATACATGTAGTAAAAGAGATAGCTGTAAAAGAAATATCTACTATATATAGAGAACTGTAAGTGGCTAGTGATGTAGAGTACAAGATAGGCATGTGAATGGCTAGAATTTATACATGATTATACTACAGAGTTTGCACATGATTATACTACTTTAGAATTATTCACATGTCCACTTCTACTCCCCCGTTTCCCCAATCAATACACAAGGATCCATTCATGTTACGTTAAGATTCGTGATAAGCCCATAATTGGGTGATACATGAGTGATTTATGAAGATTCATGAAGGCTCGGTGATCATGAGAGTACATGAGTCACTAGCTGATACATGAAGATACATGATAATAGAAGCATGAGATACATGATGTAAGTGAAACACACATGACAAAAGTATCTGATGCTCCCGAGGGGGATAACATCTTATGATAAGATCCATATAGTACCAATCCGTGATAACAATCGTGTCAGCATCAAGTAAAGTAATCTAGAGTAAGAATATAAATCCTGGCAAGTATGAAACGGTCAGAGAATGTACTCGTCTAATAACTGAATGTCTGAAGAGGATATACTGCCTGAGGAGAGATGTATGGCTCCTAATCAGAGCAACACAAGTCACAATGTATCCACAATGGTAAAAATAGAGTATACAATACATACTACATAATTCTAGGTCAATCTGGTCAAAAGTCAACTCTTGGTCAACTCAACAGTCAAACTAGGTCACAGGAAGTCATACTAGGTCACAGGAAGTCATACTAGATCACAGGGAATCAAACTAAGTCAAATAAAGTCAAACAAAGTCAACAAGTCAAGGTTAGTCAAATCTAGGTTAAAGTCAACTCTTGGTCAACATTCTAATCAAACTAGTCAAATACTAGTCAACATGATCAATCTGGGTCAAGTCTAGGTCAAACTTAGACCAACTAAGGTTTGGGTCAAATAAAGACTAGTCAACAAGGTAATTAGGTCAATCTTGACTAATGGTCAACTTCTAGTCAACCTCTAAGGCTAACACCAATCATGACACAACTCCTAAGTATACCACTTAATCCCATACATATCTTAATCTACATAGGGCTATCCATATAACCCATGGTCAAACATAATCAATTAGTTAGGGTTCAGTCAACTTAGTCAACTAGTCCTTTTAAAACTATCCAAGTCAATTCCATGTCAATTTGGTCAAGTTTGACCCATGGTTGACTTTGGTCAACAATGGTCAACATTTTGGTCAACCTAGGTCTAGTAGGCCTAATGGTCTATCCTAACTCATTGGCCATAGGCCATAGGCTAGTAACTAGGTTCCATAGGCTAATACCATATAGGTATCTACCTCATACAATATATATATATATGACTTACATATATACATATATACAATATACTACTTAGGCCTATAGGCTATGGGTCATAGGTTTCCATATAAACCTATATTTAGTATGTCATACATAATATATCTATATATAGATATACACAATCTATCTACTACCTATATATCAATATGTGAATACACTATGTATATAATACAAATCACCCACATATATATATAATGACACTATATGAGATCTAATATAAATATATATATATCATTTATATATATATATATATATATATATATATATATATATATATATATATATATACCAACTTATATATTACATATATATAGAGAGAGAATTAAAGTGAGAGTAGAGAACAGTGAGAGAGAAGGACAGTGAGAGAGAGAGTGTAATGGAGTGAGAGAGAGAGTGAAAGAGAGAGAGGGATAGAGAACTGAAACTGAACAGTGGGGGGGGTGTTCCAGTTTTCTGGAACCAGAAAACTAACACACACACACACCACACAGAAAACACACACACACCCATATATATACATATATGTATATACATATGTACATACATGTATATACCCCTAAATTCTGCCTACGCACACACAAATACATACACTATGTATATACCCTATATACACAGATATTTATACTAAGAAATAACATCAAAATTTGTTTTGAAATTGGATTTAAAAAGCTAGAAAATACCAAAAATCAGAATCCAGTAATCACTGTTCACAGGAAAATGGGTAAACCCAAATTCATGTCCAAAACCCAACTAAGGTTCGAACCCATGGGTTGGTAAGTGATGCCCCAAGTGTCCTCTAGTGTCTAGGGGGCCTGACATGACACCACGACACGATTTGATGTGTCCACGACTCACAAAAACCCAATCGGGTAAACACAGACACACACATACGTACACAGCGTTGTGCACGCGTGTCGACTAGTCTAGGGACTCGTGTGTCCAACCAAAAGTGTCGTGTTCGTATCAGTAGCTAGATGGGGTGTCAAGGTAGGTGTCTAGGTGCCTGAGTCGTGTCCACGAAGTCGCTGTCCACGCGCGAAGCGCGTATCAGTAGGGAAAAATTTGTGCGCACAGTACAGTTCAAAATCAGTACGTGCCAAATTTCGTGTCCGACACGACACTAGGAGTCTTGAAACTTGGGGAGTGACTTGTCAGTCACTGCCCCGAGTCCTACACCAAATTTGGTGATTTCTAACGGCCTGTGCAGTGAGCACTACACGCGTGGCAGCAGGGCACTGCCACCGTGTCTGCACGTGTATGTGCGTGTTCGTTTTGGACACGAGGACACCAAATCTTCGACTCAGTCCTCAGGATTCCTGATCTACAATACAAGACCTAATTTTCCTTTCAATTAGTTTTTGAAATTAAAAATATTTTATTCACACAGGCATTTCATCAAACAAGGTTTAATAGCCTAGGATACGTGTCTGATACGGACACCAAACCAACCCTAAATTTCACCAAACTTGACCCACAGTTAGGGTAGACCTATATGCATGCATTTGTGAAGAAAAAACAGGATATTAGCGAGGTTTATGGGTATTTACCTATTTGGTGAAAACTCAAGAAAATACCTAAGTAGGGGGGGTGTCCTCTCCTCTTGGTGATGCCCAAAGCTCCACAAATCCTTGATAGCAGGCCCTAACTAGTATCCTCTAGTATAGGGGAGTCCAATGCAAGAAACTAGAGGTGATTTGGATCAAAATTGATCAAGTTATCAAGGTTTGAAGAAAGGGAATTTTGTAGGATTAAAATTCATGTAAATTGTTCATGAATGATTTTGATGGGGTTAAATAGAAGGGTGTGGCTGCTAGGGGGGTGTCCTTGGTCGGCCATGGCAAGGGGGGTGTCCTTCCCCTTTCTTCTAGGTTAAGGCAAAGACTTTGGTGTAAAAGGTTGAGATATTTGGAGGTTTTAAGCAAAATATCAACAATGTAATATCTAGATATTTACATTGCTTTAACCCATGACCAATTATCCATCTTCTAACTTCTAGGTTAGTAGCTAACCATTAGATTAGGGTGAGATAGGTTAGGGACTAATCATGGTACTTAACAAGAATTAAATAATATTAAAAATCACATAATCTCAAATAAAGTCTAGTAAATTACCAAAATACCCTTTGGCAAAAATCACTAATTTGATGTTCTAAGCCTATGGCTAGGCTCACATGGTCATGGCAACTTCTAGGTTAAGGAAAACTAGGGTTTACACTAAGGTTTTGCTAGTAAGTCACAAAGTCATAAGTCATGACTTAGAAAATGGTTTTAATTACACTAAAAATCACCATAATTCATATTATGCCTAAACACCATTAATAAATAATAAATTTTCAAAAATACCCTAATTTCAGAAAACTAGGTGTTACATCGGGCCCCGTGACTTTAGCGGGACCGAGGGTGTGGTCTATGAAGATGATTGGCTCGAGGATATCGAGCGACAGATGAGGGCCTCCCGTCTGGCAGACAACCTGAAGGTCGAGGCGGTAGGTTTGCAGTTGCTAGACATTGCACGCACCTGGTTCAGAAACGAGCCAGCCCTAGCTGGAGAGGGCCATACTTGGGCAGAGTTCAAGCTCATCTTCAAGGAGAAGTTCTTTTCCCCCACGGATAAGATTGACCTGGTGCGACAGTTCCAGGATCTGCAGCAGGACAGTCTATCTGTGGAGGAGTACGTCGCAGAGTTCGGCCGTCTGAGCCGATACGCAGAGTACATGGTTCGAGACCCGGAGATCAGGACGAGCCGGTTCAGGAAGGGACTCGCTTGGGATATCAAGCACCTCATTCCCTCCTTCTATGAGACTTATACCCAGATCTACGCGGAGGCCCGCAAGGTTGAGCGGGAGTGGGGCTTGAAGCCCAAGAGGGAGCGTGATCATTTCTCGGGGGCTACTAGCAGCGTAGGGGCTGCTAAGCGCCCTCAGCTTCAGCATCGTTCTTTCCAGCATCACCAGTCGTAGGTTCAGACCCAAGCACCGGTTCAGCAGGTGCAGCACACTCAGCAGAGGCAGGCACAGCATGGGGTTCCTTGCGGCTACTGCAAGAAGCCCGATCATATCTGGGAGGTATGTCGGAAGAGGCTGGGCATGTACCTCTACTGTGGGGAGGCTGGACATCAGTTGAGGGATTGTCCTGCGAACCCTTGCAGGGTAGTCCGTGGAGCGGTAGCAGCTCAGGGGGCACCGACGAGAGTTCCTGCAGTGCAGCAGAGGGGTCCACTTCTGACCCAGTAGCAGCGGTTTGTTCAGCACCACCAGCAGCGGGGTGGTCAGGGTAGAGCCTTTGCTCTTGCGGTCGAGGAGATCGAGCCAGTCGCAGATGTAGTTGCAGGTTCAGTTCTTCTTGATTCTTTTCCTGCCTTAGCATTGTTTGATTTAGGCACTACACACAGTTTTGTGTCAGTTTTTTTTGCACTTAGGCACAATATCATTGCTGAGTATCTTGGTAGGACATGCAAGATTATGACTGGGAATGGCATCATCCTAGTTAATAATGTTTGCAAGGGGCAGAAAGTTTCTTTGAGAGGTCGGGAGCTGAGTGCGTGTTTGCTCGTAATGCCACTTCCGAGTTACGATGTGGTACTCGGTATAGATTGGTTGAGCACGCACCACGCTAGCATCGATTGCAGAGGGGGCGGGATTCTATTTAGGCCGTCGGGAGAGCCGGAGTATGAGTTCACCAGGGGTGCAGTGGAGCAGGGAGATGGATTCTGCGGAGCGTTGTTGGCGGGGCCAGTGTTGCCACATCCACTCATTGCTGAGTTCTTGGATGTCTTTCCCGAGGAGCTGCCCGGGATGCCGCCAGATCGTGATGTTGAGTTTTCTATAGACCTAGTGTCGGGCGCTGAGCCTATCTCCCAGCATATCTATAGAATCAACAATAGCGAGTTAGCGGAGCTGAAGAAGCAGGTCGACGAGCTGGAGGATAAGGGCTTTATTCGATCTAGCTCTTCACCTTGGGGCGTGCCAGTTCTTTTCGTCCCCAAGAAGGATGGTACAGTACGTCTATGTATTGATTACAGGGCGCTCAACAACCTTACCATCAAGAACAAGTATCTTTTGCCTAGGATTGATGACTTGTTCGACCAGTTGAGCGGGACGAGAGTGTTCTCGAAGATCGACTTGCGCACCGGGTACCATCAGCTGAAGGTGAAGCGGGATGACATTCCGAAGACTGCCTTTCGGACTCGCTATGGCCAGTATGAGTATACCGTCATGCCGTTTGGGTTGACCAACGCCCCGGCGGTATTCATGAACTTGATGAACAAGGTATTTCATCAGTACCTTGACAAGTTTGTGGTGGTCTTCATTGATGACATCCTTATCTATTCGAAGACACCAGAGGAGTACGAGGAGCACCTGAGGATTGTGTTGGACACTCAGGAGGGAGCAGCTGTATGGGAAGCTGTCCAAGTGCGAGTTCTTCTTGGATCGCGTGGAGTTCCTAGGCCATGTTGTTTCTGGCGAGGGGATTTCAGTGGATCCGAAGAAGATTTCTGCGGTGGAGTCCTGGTCTACGTCGAGCTCAGTAGCAGAGGTTCGGAGTTTTTTGGGTCTGGCAGGTTACTACCGGAGGTTCGTACAGGACTTTTCCAGGATTGCCCAGCCGATGACCCGCCTTACCAGGAAGGACGAGGAGTTTGTTTGGTCCGATGAGTGCCAGGCCGCCTTCGAGAAGCTGAAGGTGAGGTTGACTACAGCTCCTATCTTGACGCTGCCATCTGGATCTGGTGGTTATACGATCTACAGTGATGCTTCAGGACGGAATTTAGGTTGTGTGCTTCAGCAGCACGGGAAGGTAATTGCCTATGCATCTAGGCAGTTACGTCCTCATGAGAGGAATTACCCTACCCACGATCTTAAGCTGGCAGCGGTCATATTTGCTTTGAAGCTATGGAAACACTATCTGTACAGAGAGCGTGTGGAGATCTATACTGACCACAAGAGCTTGAAGTACGTATTTACCCAGAAGGAGCTGAATATGAGGCAGAGGCGATGGTTAGAGCTGATGAAGGATTTTGATATATCCTTACACTACCATCCAGGAAAGGCCAACGTGGTCGTAGATGCTCTGAGCAAGTATCCCGTGGCCATGTGTTTGACGATGGATCGTCACCTTCTGGCTGATCTGGAGAGCTTGGGCATAGAGGTGATAGTTCCTGGGTTCGAGGCACAGATGTGGGGTCTACAGGTACAGTCGGAGCTGATGGAGAGAGTCAGGGCAGCTCAGTTTGAGGAAAAGGCTCTGAGGGTCATCAGGGAGCAGGTCCAGATAGGGCTGTTGGATGAGTTCTCTATAGCAGGGGATGGGTCGTTGAGGCATGGTACCAGATTGTGCGTGCCGAGCGGAGGACTTCGGGAGGAGGTTCTTCAGGAGGCGTACTATTCTCAGTACTCTATGTATCCAGGAGCCAACAAGATGTATAGAGACTTGAGACAGCATATTTGGTGGTATGGCATGAAACGTGAGGTGGCTGAGTTCGTTTCGAGATGCTTGGTGTGCCAGCAGGTGAAGGCCGGGAGGCAGAGACCCGGTGGATTGCTCCAGCCACTACCCATTCCTGAGTGGAAGTGGGAGCATATCACTATGGACTTTGTATCTGGGCTTCTGCGCTCTCCAGGAGGGAAGGATGCGATTTGGGTAATTGTTGATCGATTGACCAAATCGGCCCACTTTTTGCCTTTCAAAGTGGGTTTGTCGACGGAGAGGTTGGCCGAGATGTACGTGCGATAGATAGTCCGATTGTACGGGGTTCTAGTGAGTATAGTCTCGGATCGGGACAGCCGATTCACTTCCCACTTCTGGCAGAGTTTGCAGCTTAGCTTGGGCACATCGCTCAAGTTCAGTACCGCATACCACCCCCAGACAGACGGACAGTCGGAGAGGACGATTCAGACCCTCGAGGATATGTTGTGTACTTGTGTCTTGGACTTCGGGGGATCTTGGGAGGACCACCTTCACTTGGTAGAGTTTGCTTAAAATAACAGCTGCCAAGCCAGTATAGAGATGTCACCTTTTGAGGCTCTATACGGACGGAGGTGCTGTACTCCCTTGTCTTGGGATGATGTCGACGAGAGGGTTTTGCTTGGCCCTGAGATGGTAGTGGATGCTGCGGAGAAGGTCAGGGTTATCAGAGATCGACTTCGGGTGGCGCAGGATAGGCAGCGGCATTGGGCCGATAGCCACCGGAGGCCATTGGAGTTTGAGGTATAGTTTAGATTTTTCTAGTATTTGAGTCTGATTGTGATTGTTTTAGATCAAGCTCTAAGTCTTGTATTTTGTTCTAGGTTGGTGATCTTGTCTTTCTGCGGATTTTTCCGACGCGTGGCACGATTCGTTTTGGTGGCGGCGGGAAGCTTAGCCCACGATACATCGGACCATTCCGTATCTTGGGCAGGGTCGGTGCAGTGGCTTACCGACTGGAGTTACCGCCCGCACTAGAGGGAGTGTACTGTGTGTTCCACGTGTCGTAGCTGAGACGGTACGTGGCAGATCCCAGTCACGTCTTGGACTACTCAGAGATCGTAGTGGGGCCGACACTCAGCTATCCAGAGAAGCCGGTTGAGATCTTGGACCGAAGAGAGAAGGTGCTCCGGAACCAGGTCATTCCCTTGGTTCGCGTTGCATGGAGACACCACTCTCCAGGTGAGTCCACCTGGGAGAGGGAGGACGACATGCGGGAGCGATTCCCATATCTCTTCGAGCCTTGAGGTAAAATTCTATCTTTTTCTTTCCTTGTTTTATTCATGATTGCTGTGTTAGTTCTCATTCAATTTCGAGGACGAAATTTTTTAAGGAGGGTAGATTTGTCACCCCCAGTTTTCAAATTAGGGGTATTTTTGTCATTTTTCAAGTTTTATAATTTTTAGAAATTTTTTTATTTTATGTGATTTTTTGGGATTTATTTGGTTTGGTTTGGATTTTATCCAATTCGGACTCAAATTGGAGACCCGGGTAGCCTGGACACTAGTGGGACCCACATACTAGCTGGGCTTAGCCCACATACCATCATAATTAGGCTAGAAACCATAAACCCAATTTTTAATGGCTTAATTTGTCATTTTAGAGCTTAATTGGTTAATTAGAAACAAACCGAACCAAACCGAACCCAACTTGAACCAAGTCTATTGGGTTGGAGGGTTATTGGATCTTACCCAAACCCAATAACCCCCCCCCCCCCCCTTTGGCCGGCCACAAAGAAGAACCCCCTCCCCTTTTCTTCTCCTCTAAGCAAACTCTCTCTGTCTCCCTCAACATTCATTTCTTCTTTCAAAGCTCTCTCTCTCTCCCAAGAACCCATTCTAGGTATGATTTTAATTCCTCATTAATTCTCCTTTTCCATTTATTGCTTTCACAACAAATGATGAGAAGTAAATTCTCTACACTTTGCCCATAGAAAATTGTAGGTTTCCTAATAATCTAGGTTAAGGTTTTATTTGGGGGTTATTTATATATTAAGTGGTATATATATATATATATATATATATATATATATATATATATATATATATATATATATATATATATATATATATATATATATATATATATGGTATTTGTATATATGTATTTGTGTGTGTGTAGAGAATGGTGGTGGTGGTGGTTGTGTCATGAGAGTGGTGTGAGAGTGTGAGTGTGTGTTTGTGGGAGGGTGTGTGTGTATGTATTTATATATATATATATATATATATATATATATATATATATATATATATATATATATATATATATATATATATATATATGTGTGTGTGTGTGTGTGTGTGTGTGGTGTGTGTGTTTATATATATATATATATATATATATATATATATATATATATATATATATATATATATATATATATGTATGTATATATGTATATAGAGGAGTGTGTGTTTGTAGAGATAGATATATGGATTTAGATTATATATATGTGTATATAGATATATATATATATATATATATATATATATATATATATATATATATATATATATAGATAGATATATAGATAGATATATATAGATAGATATATATATATATAGATATATATATATATATATATATATATATATAGAGAGAGAGAGAGAGTAGAGGAAGAAGGGAAGGAAGAAGAAGAGAATGAAGAAGAATAGGAGCTGCAGCAGCAGCAAGATTGCAGCAGTAGCAGCAGCATGTGCAGTAGGAGCTGCAGCAGCAGCAGGTTGCAGCAGTAGCAGCAGCTGTAGCAGCTGCAGTAGCAGCCTAAACCCCCCCCCCCCCCCCCTCCATTGCCTTTTACTCCTTAGACCCCCCTCCTTTTATATATATATATATATATATATATATATATATATATATATATATATATATATATATATATATATATATATATATATATATGTATGTATAGTTAGATATGGATAGTTAGAAAATGAGAAGAAGACTTGAAGAAGTAGGAGAAGGAGAATAGGAAGAGATAAGAAGAAAGAATGAAAAGAAGAATAGAAGGAAGAATAGGAAGAAGAAGGATTAGAAGAGTTAAGAAGAGGAATTAGAATAGAAAATTAGAAAGAGAAGAGAATAGGGGTAATTGTATAGGAAGTGTAGGAAATCAATATGGAGGAGAGCGAGTTAGAGGGTGAAATCGAGTTCCGAGTATCGGATCGCGACGAAACTTGGCGTGGAGTTAGAATACGTGATTTAGATTTTGCGGGTAGGCTCCCGAGTGGAAATCGGGGTCGTAGGGTGCCGGTATCGCGCCGTATCAGTGCGTATCTTGAAATATTCAAGATTTTGGCAATGGGCCGTATCATGGACTGGATGTCCACGTTACCTTGGTATTTTGGTAGGTAATATATGTATAGGCTAGTATCTTACTACCCTGGGGAGATCGGGTCAAAATATCAAGCGTAGATAGGTTAACTAGATAATCGCCGAAGGTAGAATTTTGCCCTTTTTAAGGGTAAAATAGGTAATTGGCCTATGGCCAAGATATGAGTATCGAAGTCCAAGATGGACTTGGATATGGGTTGTAGAGGTTGGTAATGGGTAGAAATAGCCGTCTAGACTTAGTCTTGACCCCGGTTGACTTTTTAGACCAAAAGTCAACTATGGGTCAACACTTTACCCAATTTAGTCCTAAATTCCATTAGACTTGTGTAGTTGACCAAAAGTCAACCATTAGTCACCATTGACCTAGGATTGACCTAGGGTTGACCAGAGTTGACCAGTTGACCAAAAGTCAACTGTAAGTCAACCGTTGACTCAAATCGACCTAGATTAATTCTGTTTGACTTGCATTGACCCAGTATGACCTAGCTAGACCTAATATGACTTAGGTTGACCTTGTACAGTCTAGTTTGACGTGTCTTGACCTAGAATGACTTAATAGGATTCAAACTGATTTGATTTTACTTCCTAAATATAGTATTGATACGTCTTGTTCTCTATAGGTCCTTGAGATGCTGCATTTGCTCCGGTTGACGTACCATATCATATTTTAGGCGAGTACATTCTTGACACTTTTCTAATTTATGATGATTGTTACAATTCATGTAATTAGTGTAGATATGCTTGTTCTCGACACATTGGTCACACGGATTGGTATTCATGGATCCCGACATGAGATGTTATTCCTCGTTATCTTAGTATATCTTGTGCAAGCTCCCTTGTAGTTCTTGTGCAGTATATGGACACCAATTCTCGAGGAGACTTGCTTCCTTCTCGTAGAATCTCGTGTCATAACGTGTCTTGCTTGGATCTACTGTACCAGTCGGGGATGGAAAGTACTAGTATAGATGTGTGGTCATTACCCGCCTTGTTTATTCTTGTAGACCTTGAATACTACCAATCCTACACTCCACGTGGGATTGGCTGATCAGTAGACCTTGTGCAGACCCAAGCCGGCCACATATTGTAGCTAGTACTCACACACCTAGAGATATCATTCTTGAGTCTTGTACATGCCATGATTAGTTTACTTGCCTTGTTCTAGCTCTAGATTTACAGCTTACCTTGCCATGATATTCACATGTACATTCCATGATTTCCTTGTATATACTATCTATTTACAGTCTTGTAGCTTTTATGATATCTTGTGAACTGCTGTTAGTAGATTGTACTCGTTCCATCCTGACAGGATATGTTAAAAATATTACAGATGCAGATGAGGGAGACTACAGTACCTACTACGGTCCGGATGACGTAGTGGGCTTAGACTTGGAGACTTTGGTCCAGCAGGGGTTAGCCCCGCCTGATGAGACCCTACCTATTGCTTAGTTAGAGTAGGTCTTTTATACTGGACATTGTCTCCAGCTACTTTTGAGACTGTTATTATTATGGACTGTATTAGAGACTTGGACTTGTATATATTCTTGTGTTGGACTTGACAGTTTATTATTTTATTATCGTCTTGTTGTCTTTATCTTTCAGTCTTTACTTGTTATCTTAGTGTCGTGATTGAGTACTCATATATATATATTCATTGCTTGTCCTCCGTTCGAAGTTGACCATATTCTCGACAGGTTTTTGTTATATATATATAAACTGTTTAGAGTAGAAAAATCTACAGCGTTCCATACCGATTTTTTGGTGAGGGCTGGGCGTTGTCGCGTCACGTGCCCTCTTAGCGGGTGCGGGTCGTGACAGGTCGCGAGTGTCATCTAGGCAAGCTCCAAAGTAAGGGGTGCAAGGTTCCTCATCATCCTCTGTAAAATTTTCAACAGGTCCAGTCAGGACGGGAGTGAGCACAATACATCTCACGCAGATCATAACAGGTTAGAAAATATAGACATGCAAGAGAGTACGATACATGAAACTGAAAAAAAGTACATGATGTAAACAGGAAGAGAACTGTAATAGAAATATCTACTATAAGTAGAGAGCTACCAGTGACTAGTGATTTAGAGTACAAAGTCGACATGTGAACGGCTTGATTTGCACATGGCTATACTAAAGAGGCGTACATGGCTATACTACTTTGGAATTGTTCACGTGACTATTTATACTCTCCCATACCCCAATCAATACACAAGGATCCAAACAAGTTATGTTACGTACATGGTTTTCACATGAAACCCATAAATGGGTGCACATGAAATATACATGAGAGCTCATACATGAGTGCACATGAAGTTCACATGAGGGCCCATAAACGGGTGCACATGAAATTCATATGAAAACCCATAAATGAGTGCACATGCAATATAGGTTATACACAAGATACATGGGAAACACGATCGATTCATGAGAGCACATGAGAGTACACGAGCGAGAATGAACGAGCATGAAGCACATGAGAAACATGAATAACATGAGGGCGAGGAATACATGATGTACACAAAACATATGACATAATGTATCCGATGCTCCCGAGGGGGATAACATCTCAATGTAGGGATCCACATAGTATCAATCCGTGATAATATCGTGACAGCATCAAATAAGGTAAACTAGAGCAGGAATATAATTCTAAGCAAGTTATAAAACGATCAGAGAATGTACTTGCCTGGTATCTGAATGTCTGAAGTAAATATACTGTCCGAGATGAGGTACCTGACTCCTATTTAGCGCAACACAAGTCAAGATGTATACAGGAATGATAAATGAAATGTACAATGCATCTGCATGCCGTCTAGGTCAAACTAGGTCAAATCTTAGCCCAAACACAAGTCTAAAACAGCAATTATACTAGACTAGCCATCCAGGCTAATCAACCAATCTCAAATCCTATACCAATCTATAGGCTAACACTACTAACCACCCACACTAACACTGCCTAACTACTCAACACTCCTACCATGCTAACTCTCAAGTCTAAAACCTTAACACAAGTCCTATATCACAACCAGTCACTACCAACTAGACTAAACTATACTAACACAGTCCAACACATCACAACAATCTCAAGTCTAAGCTAACAGTTAGCTATCTATTCTATTGGCTAACTAAAGGCTAAACCTTAGCCAAAGCCTAAACCAACTCTAAGTCCTATCGGCAAACACAATTAACCAACAACATAACACTAACCTATTACCAAAAGCCAACTCTAGGCCAACATAACAAAGCTTACCAGGTAGCACTGTCCTATACCAGATCAGCAACTAAAACCTATACTAGCTATAAGCCTATACTAGCCTCTAAGTCCTGATACTACTAACACAACCACAAGCCTATGCTAAACTCTAATCAGTCCTATACAACCTAACATATAACCTACTAAAACCATCCTAATGCCACACTCCTTAACAACACCTTAACCAATCTCTACAACCTACCTACTGTCCTACCAACAGTCTAACAAGAACTGCTACCACATCACAATATATACTCCAAACAAGTCCAAACAGCCTATAGCCTAATAGTCAAGCAAAACGAATCAGTGAACATCTCACAGTTCCAAGGAGGAACTAAAACCAATTTCAGTCTACAACAATGAAGGACACCAATTCAAATTCATTTTCAGGTTACCTTGTAAGAGGAAATCTCATTAAAGTGGTGTATGTGGGTAACATCAGCTCATGTGTGTGTGTATAAATATGTTACAGGTTGTGACAGGAATCAAATAGGAAATGTGGTAGATTAGCAATTCAGTCAACATCCAAACAAATTCAAAAACTTATCCTTGTGTTAATCCTCAACCCAATCATAAACCTTAAGTTAGATATAGGAAAACTCTTTGCAATAAAACCAAATTGATCAATGGAGCAAAATAGTTTAGAAATTCTCAGGTTTTCAGTAAGGAGGAGGAATCTCAGGTTTTCTATACATTACAAATTTCAGGAAACAGTGGGGTGTCAAAACAGTGAGGATAAACCTGTGTGTGTATCAGGGAATCAGTTAACAGGGTAGCCAAAACCTGTGTACAGGAAATGTAGGGCCAAGAAAATAAATGTGCATACTTAGGAATTCCCAGATTTCATGTTTTCAGCTCAAGTGTCCTGTGTATGTAAGCCAATCTCAGTTAACATTATATGACATAATGTTAACATTCAGCCAAGGGTTCAAACTCTCGGTTAGCATTCAGCCAAGGGTTCAAAATCTCAGTAAAGTGAAATGTGAGTGTATAACAGATTTCAGTGATATGTGTTCAGGATTTTGTGTGTGTGAGTGATTGTGTGTGTGTTAATGTATAAACCATGCGTGTGTGTCATGAGTAATGAAACAGTATAACAGGTTTAAGAAGTGTGTGAGACATCTCATGAAACAGTGATAGGTTTAAGGATTTTTCCTGAAACTGATGACAGGAAACTCCAACCCAACAAACTTCGAATTGAATCACCCACATATTCTAACAGGGAACTAGCAATGACAGTTAACATTTAATCCCAATAGGGCATGAACAAGAATTACAAAATTTAGTTTTAAGAGCTAAATAACAGTTCAACTTCTATTCACACCATATTTCGAATTTCCCATTCTCCTACATCAACATAACCTAACTTTAAACAGTGTGATTACACAGGAAATGAATCTATCAGTGAATAACCACAATGCACATGGGTTTAACATAGTAAATTTGAACATCACATTCAGTTTATGAGGGAAACAAAATCTGAATATAGGTTCAGTGATTAGAGTATCTGTCACAGTTTTTTTTACATATCGATTCATCATTCAAAACTGAAATCAAAAACCAATGAGCCTAATACCAGTCAATGACCAACATGTAGTGATCTAATACACATGTATGTGAACAAATTCCAGCATCTAAAACAGTTAGAAACAAATTAAAATCAGAAAATTTAGATTCAGCACATTTGGTATCAGTGTGTATCAGCCCACATGTGGGAATCATGAATTCGATCCTAATTAATCATTAAAATTACAAACAATAGGTTGGTAACTAGTGTCACATATGTACACGTGTCCTGTGAGTCGTTTTGTGTCCAAAAACCATGACACAGACGTGTCCAACACGTTGCAAACACGTGGGGTACACCAGTGTTGCACAGTGTCGGGCACGTATACACTCTAGTGTATGACACGACACACGACACTTCGTGTCACGTGCACACACCCACGTGGTCGCCTAGGGTAGGGCTATACGTGGGATAGCCTTACACGTGTCCACGACGTGTCTACATAGGACACGGACACGTGTTCGTGCGTGCCTGTGCACGTGTTCAGTCGCTTGCGCACGACAACGCGCGGCCAGTGCGGCCCCGATTTCTCCGCGCACAGACCACGAGACGCTCCTAAATTTTGGGAGCTTGGTGGCAGACATTGCCCCAAGTTTCCCCCAAAATTTCAGGACACGATGTGTCCTATATCTACAGAAATGGACCCCGTGATGCAGGACACGGCCTACGGGCCCGTGCTGCGTGTCCAAATAAAATATGCGACACATAAGGACACAAAACACCAGGACACCTTCACAAAAATTAATACACACATCAAGATCTACAAATCCATGCAATTACATTTCAAAAATATGAAAATTAATTCCTATGTGGCATTTCTACAAACACCTATTCTATCAATAAGATACGTGTCCGATACGGACACGAAATAAACACGACTCGACACAAGTCCAATACCTACGGCTAGGGGACACCTAGGGCTTCCTATTTATGCAAAGAAATCGAAAATCTATGGAAGGAATAGGAAGTTACCTATATGTGCAATTTGCATGTAAAAGCTTCAAAAGGGGGTGGTTCTTCTTGCTAGCTAGCTCCTCCAAATTGCTCTCCAACTGGGATTGGCCTCCATGAACAGTAGGAAAATAGGATTTAGGTCACCATGGAGAAGTTTGAATGAAAATGGATTAATATTGATCAAAATAGGAAGAGTTTCAATGGAGACAAACCATGTTCTCTAGAAAATGAAGGGATGGATAAAAGAGGCAACTAAATTTGAGAGGGATTAAATAGTGATGGGGGAATCCCTAGGCTGGTCATAAATGCTAGGGTTAGGGTTTTGGGGAATCAATCTATGGGCTCTCATTCCATCTAGTATATTCAATGGTCAAAATCTAGGTCCTCCTTTAATCAAGTTGCAACCTAGTTTATTCTAACTAGTCATGACTTAACCAACTAACCAATACTAACTAATACTAACCAAGGCTAACTAAGACTAGCTATGTCTAATCTAGGTTAGGTCTAATCTAGGTTAGGGCTAATAACAATCACATGGCAATCAATTAAATAATATTAAATCACACCATTCAAAATAATATATATTAAATTCCAAATAATTATAATAAATTCAAATAAATTCAAGATAACCAAAATACCCTCAAGCTAAATGTACTAAAAAAAATCTCTACCCATATGGTTAGGCTCTAGGGCAGACAGTCACTACGGCTTCACTAGCTGCACATCAAAATCACAAGTCATGATATTTAAATAGTTTTTAAAATGATTAAAAATCACCAAAAATCATATTATTATTTAAATATCATAATTAAATAAATTAAAATACAAAATTTTAAAATTACCCTTATTTTAGAAACTGGGTGTTACAGTTGCAGAGTCTTCAAAGTTGTGTAGCGAGAATTTTCGACGTGTGGTCGAAGCTTCAAAACGCGAACGTCACCTTGGTTAGTTAGCGCGCTCCTCCTGATTCATAGCACCTGTAGAGAGCGAGAGTCAGTACGATCACATGTACTGGCAAGTGGCTAATTTAAATCCAAGCTATCATTTGTTCAAATAGTTTTATAAAACATGTTAGCTACTTTGTGATCTTTCTAACCATCCTGAACGATTTGCATGTTAACATGTTAGTGGGCAAGCATCCGATAGGCAATATAACATAACTACGATAAATCTTTCCCACAGCAGAGCGTGCCGTTGCAGCGTAAGTACTATATTTCTTTCCTGTCAGATTTATAACAAAAGCTTGTAAACAGTATACAAGTGGGGGTCACTGACAATTCAAGCCATCATGCACGTATAGCTTGGTCGAGTCGGCGATCCTTTCAGCGTGGGTAGCTAGCCCCGCTGAAAGTTCCGAATGACCCGTGCTAGCATTCAGTACAACTATCTTGCATTCCTCATAGGCCGAAACAGTCCCGTGGCCTCGGGTTGCCGTTCGAAAAAGCGAAACCTTGTGCATATGTTGTCCATGACCGTGCTAGATTAAAATTAATTATTCAAGCATGGTCTACGAAATCTTTGAGAGTTACCCAGTTTCCAATGTGTGCCACCTTATCGTTGCAACATATTAATCGATTCAATCTTCGTTTTGCACAGATCTATAGCAAGTGTTCATGAAGAATCATGCCATAATTTATTGATTCTACACTATGATACAAATATGTATTTTGTGTTTCAGGTTGATTTGAAACTAAAGGGTCGAGGGGAAGGAGGTCAGCCACTCACCTTAGCCTTTACTTGAGACGAGGGACTGGTTGGCCGTGCTTAGACGTCACCTACGCGATCACCTGAAATTGCACAAGCAACTGATTAGAACACTGTGCCATTCAAGGAGTTCGATACGAATGCGTAGTTCGAAAATACAAGCCATGAAAACCATCGACAACATTAACGAAAACACATTCACGAAAACCAAATCAAATAGCAAGTACGACATAAAAAGCAGAGCAACGGGAGGTCTCTCCTGACTCAACCACAAAGTCTATCCTCGAGGCGCAACCCATTGAATATGGGACTTGATTCCGAAGAAGCCTTTCCATAACGAGAAAATGATCTTAATTCAATCGTTTTCCTTTGACCGATTCAATCGATCTCGATCTATCGGTTCCAACTGAATCGATAGTGACAGTGTCCCTTTCTCGTACACCCCGTAGACGAAAATAGGGCACGATATAGGGACGGGGCACTACTAACTACTGGTGGTGCCTTCTCAACGAGCACTGACTTCAAAGAAAGCTCCTGGGCATACTCCGTATCTATTTCGTGTCATAATAAGTAGGACAGAAGTCCTCTAGATCCTCTGAAAAAGGTTATCCAATCAGGATTAGAGCGAAGTACATAAACTAACAACAGTTCTGTTAAATTGACAAAAACTATAATTAACAGTAAGTAATGGAAATACATAATGGATAAGAAATACTGAACATTGAGAATATAGGAAAGCAGGTAATCATATCATAGATAAATATGAACTGTAAGTAATCATGAGTACGAATGTATCAACAGGTAATAACTAGAATAGAGCATGTAATACTAAAATGTGCCTTGAGGCATTAGTTTATTATGTGATCGGCTTGGGATATGATCAGGCAATTCTATATGACCAGCTATACACAAGTACAGGTAATGGATCAGGCCGACCATATATTGAAAGCTATGCACAAGTAAAAGTAAGATCAGGCTACACCTTGCATGAGGTAAGGGTGAGCTATGCACAAGTATTTAGGGTATGATTACATAATCTACTAATACCTCCCCATCCTCCGACTAGATAGTAGATTCAACCATGGTATGTTACGACACAAAAATTTTTGAGAGGGTATCTAATCTCTTCAGGAATCGGTGTCTATACAAGTACAAGAACAACAACAAGGCTTGCACAAGTACACCAAGATATACAAGGAATAACATCTTATGACGGAATCCAAGATATACTAATCCGTGTACTCTCGTTTCAGGAATCAAGTATAATACTACCGATTGATATCATAGAAGTCATCAAGATAACGAAAACTATCAGAGAATGTACTCGCCTACGGTCCTGAGCAACGGGTGTGGATCGATGTCCAAAGTAGAATCACAAAGACCTAAATATGAAATATCAATGTCAATTGGTGTTTTGGTGTGGTAAACATTGATATCTAAATTGAAATATGATTTCTAGGTCAATTCTAGGTCATAAAGGTCAAACTAGGTCAAATTATCCAAAAGGTTGACTTTTAGGGTCAAACTAGTCAACACTAGTCAAAACTAGGTCATACCTAAGTTTCTAGGTCAATACCTTGCCATACCAAGGTATTCTAGCCTATACTAGGCAATACTAGCTCAATACCGTATGTAATTACCTATAATATGCATACAGGCTCTATAATGGATTACCTTACCTATTTACCCTATACCTATATACATTACCTAGGCATCCCTTAGATTTACCTATATAAGTCCTATACAACCCAATACCTTTATACATTACCTAGGCATTCCTTTACCCATCCCATATAACACATAGGTATTTCCCAATACTCATATGTTATACCTATTACCTATGTCTACGTGTTAACACAATACCTACATACCCTACTTGCACCCTACATGTATCTATGCCAAGATATTACCTACCATATATATATATATATATATATATATATATATATATATATATATATATATATATATATATATATATATATATATATATATATATATATCCAAATTGTACATACCAATATCTATCTATAGATACTTATAATATATATATAGGCCCATTAAATAGCCAACCAACCCACACACACACATACACACACTAGTCCACATGGGTGTTGCTCTTTCTCTTCACTTACCTGTTGCTTCATGGAGCACAGGCAAACAAAGTCCTCATTCCCCTGCTACTGCAATGCAGCTACTGCTAAAGAAGCCAGCACTGCTGCTTCTTCTAGGCAGCATGCCACTGCTGCTACTGGCCAATACCTATTTGCTGCACAGGTGATTATCCCCTTATCTCCAACTGCTAACGGCAGCGAATGCTGCTGCAATGTGATGCCTACTCCGCGCAGGCAAGGCCTGAACCCCTGTAACACCCACTTTTCTAAAATAAGGATAAATTTGAACTTTTGTATTTTAAATCATTAAAATATTTGATTTTAGTCATGATATGATTTTTGGTAATTTTTAGTTATTTTAAAACTATTTTAAATGGTGAAATATGAAATTGGTGTTTTGCTAGGATAACCTTAGTCATGCATGACCTAGAAGACTAATCATGACCAAGGAGACCTAATCATGTGTTTAGGATTTCAAATTTTTACTTTTAAGCCTAGGGGTATTTTGGTCATTTTGACACTTTTGTGAAATTGTAAATTATATGAATTAAATATGTGTTAGTTAAATGGTTGAGACTTGACCTAGAAGTTAGCCTAATCTAGATGTTAATCATGACCCTAGAGACTAAGTTAGAGAGTTTCATTAAGTAATCAAATTAGGGTAATATCTAGATATTTGTTAGAGAGATATTTTAGGCTAAAGGTTAAAGAAGGCTACTTTAGTTATGAGCCATTAGATTGCCTTGAAATTGTTGGAGAAGCCTTAGCCACTCATCCTAAACCCTAACCCTAACCTAATGACAGTCATCACACATTCCCTCCCTCTATAAATACAACCCATTAATCATTAGCGCCCTTTTTAATTCATTTTAATTGCCTCATTTAGTGTTCTTCCCCAATTCCTCCCCAAATGCCCAAATCAACTCCAAATTGAGCCTAGTTTCTTGCATTGGGATCCCCTACCATTGAGAGTGCTAAGAGGAGCTAGCTAGCAAGGTTGCATAGCATTTTGGGCATCATCATTTGAAGAGGACCCCCCTACTAGCTTGATTTCCATTGGAATTGCACCAATAGGTAAATACCCTCATACATAGTTAATATTGTGATTTCTCTTCATGGTTGCATGCATCTAGGTACCAGGTACCTATAGGCCAAGTTTGGTAGGATATGGATTTGGTTTGGTGTCCGTATCGGACACGTATCTAGGTTTTAATTCAAGTGTTTGATGAATTGCCACTATAAATTAAATGTTAATAATTTTGAAAACTAATTGAACAATCTTCTAGCCCTATAGGTGTAGATCATGGAACCCTAACTTTGAGCACAAATTAGACCCGTGTCCATGTCGAAAATTGACACGAACCCACTGCCAGGATACTGCACTGAGGCATACAGCCTCCCCTGCTACTCGACCCCAATTCCGGACACGACACGCCATGAGGACACGTGGAAATTGACACAGAGGAGGGGGCCATCACTGACAGACCCCCCCCCCCCCCCGAGTTTTACGATACCTCGTGTCGTATCGAGGACACGAGGACACGTGCACTGGTCATGCACTGACAGTGCACACACGCACAGAGCCGACTTCGCGCGCGTTGTGTCGCGCGGACACGACACTTGGACACCTCGTGTTTGCACGAGTATGTAGCCCAATGTGTGGGCTACACGTGGGCTTGACCACGAGATCCCACGTGGCTCGTGTCGTATCCACGAGATGCGAGAACCACTGCACGACGCGGCACAGAACAGTGTGTATCAGTCGAGTTTTCTCGACTGATACGGTATTCGTGCTGTGTCCTGAGGACACGTGGGCTCGTGTCAGGGTCCTAGGTGTGTAGCCTGACCCTAAGCGAACCTGGACACGTGACTACGAGACACGTGGACACCAGTGTCGTGTCCTAGACCTAGGTGAACACGTGCACGAGGCTGCCTGTGCAGTGTTATCATATTCAGTATAAAATAGTGTTTTGGACACGTTTGTGTCAGGTTCTGGACACGACACAAAGTGTACACCACGTGCACATATAGTAGGTTAATTACCAATTTGTAGTTTAGCATATTAACATGTTTTGATATCAAATTTTGGATTTCCCATAAGGACTGATACATAGTTCATGTACCCATATTCCTATGTTTAATTTCCATTATTAATTGTTTAAACAATGTGTTAATTGTCATTTGATTTCCTGGACATGTGTTTTATTTCATGCTAGTTTGATCTTACAAGTTAGTTTTCCAAATTTACATGAATTGCTAAACTGTGTAACTGAGTTAGTCCCATGTCAGTTCACTGTAACTGAGTGTTTCCAGTTTTGGGTTGTTGAATTCAGTAGTATAAATTACTAAGATTTCCTAAGATTTTAGGGATTGGTTAAACCTGTGTATACTTAGGAAACCTGAGAATGGATTCGAGCTGAAAACCTGAGATTTGCTAAGAATCAAGTAATGTAAATCACTGTTGTGCATTAACTGAATTAAGATTTAGATTTTAGGTTGTATATCAAAATTTGATTCCTGAATTTGAATAACTGAGTTGAAATACATGAAAACTGAGATTTTGTAACTTGATTTGTGGGTTATCTTGATTGAGTTTCATGTATTAAATCGCATACCCACACAATTGAGGCATTTATCATTGTTAAACCTGAGATTGGGATAGGTTTTGATGACAAAACAGTGGACTGAAATAGGTTTTTAAGTTCAAATGTTAACTAAGAATCATGTCACTGTTTTCCTATGTATCCACACACTCACCACATACATATTATAATTCCAGTTTTTCCTCTCAACTCTCACACTCTCACACACATTGAAATTCCAGATTTTCCTCACATTGTACTCCTCTATGATACACACATAGTCACTCTTCACTTTAGCATACACTTTCACACTGATTTTTGGCATTGCCATGTCATGTGTGAAATCATAAACCTGAGAACTGAACCTAAACTGAGAACTAAAAACATACACACACATTCATGACATGTACACACACATATATAACATGACACCCTTGCCTATGTATAGACCTATATGCTGCCAATATCAGTCCTTTACACCATGCACTTTCACATGTATAAATTGACACTCACTTCCCTCTACTTTGCACTTGACACACATGAGATCACTCACACACCCCACACTATATGCATGTGCACAAACCCTCTCTATCTCTCCATACATATGTTGCTACCTCACTTATATATATAAATGTATGTCTATATACCTGGGACTCTCTCTTGATATGCAAACAGAGATTTGCATTGACACTCTCCTCACTACACACACATGGCTCTCACACTTGGTCACAAATCACTCATTGTGGTATCACACAAACCCATGTGTCCCTCTCCCTACCACTATATATATATATATATATATATATATATATATATATATATATATATATATATATATATATATATTTATATATATATATTTATATATATATATATTTATATATATATATTTATATATATATATTTATATATATATATTTATATATATATATATATATATATCTTAATGTGGCCATGTATAAATGTGTGTTAGTATATAAATTGGGTATATTTTATTGTATATATATATGCTAGAGTAGACTTTATATAGAAATATATGATTAGACTGTGGCTTCTAGCCTATGTATATGGCATGAATGCCAGGGATCATGTGTAGTTGGCTTGTATAGCCTAGATAGTGTGTGTGCTTGCTAGAGTAGGCTTGGTTAGGCCTAGTAAGACTTGTTTGGGCTAGGACTTGACCTAGTTTGACTAGTGTGGTTGACTAGAGTTGACCAAGTGTCGACTTTAGCCTAGTTTGACCTAGACAGCATACAGATGCATTGTAGATTACATTTATCATCCCCTGTATACATCTTGACTTGTGTTGCTCTAACTAGGAGTCAGGTACCTCATCTCGGACAGTACATTTACTTCAGACATTCAGATACCAGGCGAGTACATTCTCTGATCGTTTCATACTTGTCACGACTTATATTCTCGCTCTAGATTACTTTTACTTGATGTTGTCACGTTATCATCACGGATTGGTACTATATGGATCTCTTCTTGGGATGTTATCCCCCTTAGCGGGCGCATCGGATACTTTATGACATGTGTTTCATGTACATCATGTATTCCTTGCTTCTGTGTTATTCACGTACACTCATGTTCTCTCATGTTCTTTCATGTACGTTCATGTACTTTCATGTTCTTTCATGTACGCTCATATTTCCTCATCTGTTTCATGTGTAACCAAAACATCATGTCCGTAACGTAACTGGACTGGATCCTTGTGTATTGATTGTGGGTAGGGGTGAGTATAAATGGTCATATGATTTACCATCATGTACACTCTGTTACTTTTCATGTTTTATCATGTACAACCTAAGCCAATTACATGCCATCTCGTACTCTAAATCACTAGTCACTTACAGTTCTTACTTATCATGTATATATTTCCAGTTATCAAATATCTCTCCTGTTTTTATGTACATCTTCTTACAGCGTTTTATGTATCTTACTTTATTGCTTGCTTTATATTTCCTGCCATGATATGAACTGCATGAGATGTACTGTGCTCGCTCCTGTCCTGACTGGACCTATTGAAAATATTACAGAGGATGAGAATGAGGCCCTATGTACCACCTATTACGGAGCAGGCTTAGACGACACCTACGACCTGGTTCCTCTGGAGGACCCAGCTACAGTACAGGATGCTACTCCCATAGTCTAGACTAGACAGCTAAGCTTTATCTTTCTTTTCAATATTGTTATTGACTTTCAGTTGTTGTTCTGAGATGTATATATTCTTTCATATTCTGTAGTTGAGACTTTGTATTCGGGATGTTTGCTGAGATGTTATCTTAGACACTTAGACTCTTCTGATTATTTGTATTTCATTTTGAGTTCTATATCATATCGTACTTCTTCTTCCTTAGTTGTGATTGAGTTTACATTTTGCTATGTTACCCCCATTCGGGGAGTATAAACTGCTTAGCATTATATTGTTAGATGTTGTGACCTAGGACAGCGTTCTACCGCCGATACTGCGGCGTAGGCTGGACGTACCCACTTCTCGTGCCCTTACTTTAGGGTGCGGGTCGTGACACGTTTTTAGTGGTGGCCCATGCAGGTCGAGTTTATGTAGTGGTATTCGAACTAGAGTATCACTACAGCCTACAGTAGGAGTAGAATATTTTGAGGTACTCAATCACATTAGAAAAAGCTCTTAACCTGATTCTTGTTATCAAAATTCTTGCTACTTTAATGCTTCCTTTTGAAATAAACTGTCCTACCTTGATTTATTGCTTCTTTCTCAGCAATTGATACCCTTGTTTGATCTGTCTTCAGGATGGTGGAGACGCGGTTACAGCGTGCCATTCATGGAGATACTGTAGAGGGGACTGCTACCTCTCAGCCAGTTCAGCAGGGTCGGGAGGCTACAGCTCCTGCCACCTCTGCTCATATTGGGACTTCAGCAGCAGCAGCAGAGGGTATGCCTTCACCAGTTCAGAGGCAGGACCCAGTCATCCCAGAGATGTCTTTCCAGCAGCCGCTGCCTACAGGACACATGGACGCGGCACAGATGTTCGCCTACTTTCAGCAGTTTATGGACCAGCAGCAGGTCCGACGGGACAGGGGCATGGAGTTGGCCATTACGACAGCCGCAACTCGACCAGCAGTCCAGCAGCCGAAGACACCTAGGATAGAGCAGTTCCAGAAGATGAGCCCCAGAGACTTCCTGGGGACGGAGGGGATTATATATGCTGACGAGTGGATCGAGCATATAGAGGAGATCTTCCGCCTGGCCCGGATACCGGCAGATCTCCAGATAGAGGCAGCAGCTAGCCGGATGCGAGATCTTGCTCGCACCTGGTATCAGTCAGAACCCAGGGTGGGGGTAGCTAGACAGACCTGGGAGGAGTTCAAAGGCTTCTTCAAGAAGAAGTTCTTTCCAGATTCAGCGCTCAGAGCCTTAGAGTCACAGTTCGAGAGCCTAGTTCATGGGAGCCTTTCAGTGGAGGAGTATGCTGGGGAGTTCGGCCGCCTCGGTAGGTTCGTAGAAGGCTTGAGCGAGACGGCGAAGGCCTAAAGGTTCCGGAAGGGTCTGGTCAAGGAGGTCAAGTCCTTGACCAAGGGCAACAGGGATGCCACATTCGAGGAGATCTTGACGGGAGCCTTATTGGCAGAGGATGATCTTGAGCTTAGGCTCAAGAGGGGGCGAGACCCAGTTGGGGGCAGCAGTAGCGGAGGCCAGGTCAAGAGGCCTCAGTTTCAGCACCAGCGGCCGAGGCAGTTCCAGCCGCAGCCGTTCCAGCAAAGACAGTAGCAGCAGCAGAGATAGCAGCAGGCCCCTAGACAGCAGCATGTTACCTTTTGTCCTTTCTGTAAGAAACCAGGACACGATTGGGGTGAGTGCCGGATGAGGTTAGGCAAGTGCCTACTCTGCGGATCATCAGATCATCAGTTGAGAGAGTGTCCCAAGTCTGCGGGACGGACAGCTCAGAGAGTAGGAGCCAGGGCTCCAGTAGGCCAGCAGCAGGCTAGAGGAGGCCAGCAAGGGCGAGCTTACGCCATGACATTTAAGGATGCTCAGACAGTAGGAGAGGTGCTTCCAGGTTCTGTTCTTTTCGATTCCATTCCTACCTTGCCTCGTTGTTTTCATCTTGAAATTCAATTCCATCTGTTCCTATCTTTCCTATTTTGTTGATGAATTTGAATCTGTACGTTTTGTTGTTAATTTAACCTTTTACCGAATCATATGGGCTAGGTCACCTCAATTATGGAATCTATAGTCTTCTATAGTTATATTAGTTGGTACGGCGAGGGCATAGTCTGTGTTGCAGACTCCATGGGTGCCGTAGCCTTACTTGCTAATATGGCGAGGAATTCTGATTATCATGATTTTGGATAGACGCATATGATTATCAAATTATATTAAAATAATTTCAAAAACCTACTATTTCCATCTTTCGTTTCAGTCTTTCAAAATATATATAAATAAATAGATTGGTAAAATGTTTTGATACTATTCTAAGACTTTGAATTGATTAGGGGTGTTTAACCTAGGAGGAGTACGACCATCTTAATTTCGAGGACGAAATTCTTTAAGGGGGTAGACTTGTAACACCCACTTTTCTAAAATAAGGGTAAATTTGAACTTTTGTATTTTAAATCATTAAAATATTTGATTTTAGTCATGATATAATTTTTGGTGATTTTTTGTTATTTTAAAACTATTTAAAATGGTGAAATATGAAATTGGTGTTTTGCTAGAGTAACCTTAGTCATGCATGACCTAGAAGACTAATCATGACCAAGGAGACCTAATCATGTGTTTAAGATTTCAAATTTTTACTTTTAAGCCTAGGGGTATTTTGGTCATTTTGACACTTTTGTGAAATTGTAAATTATATGAATTAAATATGTGTTAGTTAAATTCTTGAGACTTGACCTAGAAGTTAGCCTAATCTAGATGTTAATCATGACCCTAGAGGCTAAGTTAGAGGGTTTCATTAAGTAATCAAATTAGGATAATATCTAGATATTTGTTAGAGAGATATTTTAGGCTAAAGGTTAAAGAAGGCTACTTTAGTTATGAGCCATTAGATTGCCTTGAAATTGTTGGAGAAGCCTTAGCCACTCATCCTAAACCCTAACCCTAACCTAATGGCAGCCATCACACATTCCCTCCCTCTATAAATATAACCTATTAATCATTAGCACCCTTTTTAATTCATTTTAATTGCCTCCTTTAGTGTTCTTCCCCAATTCCTCCCCAAATGCCCAAATCAACTCCAAATTGAGCCCAGTTTCTTGCATTGGGATCCCCTACCATTGAGGGTGCTAAGGGGAGCTAGCTAGCAAGGTTGCATAGCATTTTGGGCATCATCATTTGAAGAGGACCCCCTACTAGCTTGATTTCCATTGGAATTGCACCAATAGGTAAATACCCTCATACATAGTTAATATTGTGATTTCTCTTCATGGTTGCATGCATCTAGGTACCAGGGACCTATAGGCCAAGTTTGGTAGGATATGGATTTGGTTTGGTGTCCGTATCGGACACGTATCTAGGTTTTAATTCAAGTGTTTGATGAATTGCCACTATAAATTAAATGTTAATAATTTTGAAAACTAATTGAACAATCTTCTAGCCCTATAGGTGTAGATCATGGAACCCTAACTCTGAGCAAAAATTAGACCCGTGTCTGTGTCAAAAATCGACACGAACCCACTGCCAGGATACTACACTGAGGCATACAGCCTCCCCTGCTACTCGACCCCAATTCCGGACACGACACGCCATGAGGACACGTGGAAATTGACACAGAGGAGGGGGCCATCACTGACAGATCCCTCCTTCGAGTTTCATGACACCTCGTGTCGTATCGAGGACACGTGCACTGGTCATGCACTTACAGTGCACACACGCACAGAGCCGACTTCGCGCGCGTCGTGTCGCGCGGACACGACACTTGGACAACTCGTGTTTGTACGAGTATGTAGCCCAACGTGTGGGCTACATATGGGCATGACCACGAGATCCCACGTGGCTCGTGTCGTGTCTACGAGACGCGAGAACCACTGTACGATGCGGCACAGAACAGTGTGTATCAGTCGAGTTTTCTCGACTGATACGGTGTTCGTGCTGTGTCCTGAGGACACGTGGGCTCGTGTCAGGGTCCTAGGTGTGTAGCCTGACCCTAGACAACCTGGACACGTGACCACGAGACACGTGGACACCTGTGTCGTGTCCTAGACCTAGGTGAACACGTGCACGAGGCTGCCTGTGCAGTGTTATCATATTCAGTGTAAAATAGTATTTTGGACACGTTTGTGTCAGGTTCTGGACACGACACGAAGTGTACACCACGTGCACATATAGTAGGTTAATTACCAATTTGTAGTTTAGCATATTAACATGTTTTGATATCAAATTTTGGATTTCCCACAAGGACTGATACATAGTTCATGTACCCATATTCCTGTTTAATTTCCATTATTAACTGTTTAATCAATGGGTTAATTGTCATTTGATTTCCTGGACATGTGTTTTATTTCATGCTAGTTTGATCTTATAAGTTAGTTTTCCAAATTTACATGAATTGCTAAACTGTGTAACTGAGTTAGTCCTATGTTAGTTCACTGTAACTGAGTGTTTCCAGTTTTGGGTTGTTGAATTCAGTAGTGTAAATTACTAAGATTTCCTGAGATTTTAGGGATTGGTTAAACCTGTGTATACTTAGGAAACCTGAGAATGGATTCGAGCTAAAAACCTGAGATTTGCTAAGAATCAAGTAATGTAAATCACTGTTGTGTATTAACTGAATTAAGATTTAGATTTTAGGTTGTATATCAAAATTTGATTCCTGAATTTGAATAACTGAGTTGAAATACAAGAAAACTGAGATTTTGTAACTTGATTTGTGGGTTATCTTGATTGAGTTTCATGTATTAAATCGCATACCCACACAATTGAGGCATTTATCATTGTTAATCCTGAGATTGGGATAGGTTTTGATGACAAAACAGTGGACTGAAATAGGTTTTTAAGTTCAAATGTTAACTAAGAATCATGTTACTGTTTTCCTATGTATCCACACACTCACCACATACACATTATAATTCTAGTTTTTCCTCTCAACTCTCACACTCTCACACACATTGAAATTCCAGATTTTCCTCATATTGCACTCCTCTATGATACACACATAGTCACTCTTCACTTTAGCATACACTTTCACACTGATTTTTGGCATTACCATGTCATGTGTGAAATCATAAACCTGAGAACTGAACCTAAACTGAGAACTAAAAACACACACACACATTCATGACATGTACACACACATATATAACATGACACCCTTGGCTATGTATAGTCCTATATGCTGCCAATATCAGCCCTTTACACCATGCACTTTCACATGTATAAATTGACACTCACTTCCCTCTACTTTGCACTTGACACACATGAGATCACTCACACACCCCACACTATATGCATGTGCACAAACCCTCTCTATCTCTCCATACATATGTTGTTACCTCACTTATATATATAAATGTATGCCTATATACCTAGGACTCTCTCTTGATATGCAAACAGAGATTTGCATTGACACTCTCCTCACTACACACACATGGCTCTCACACTTGGTCACAAATCACTCATTGTGGTATCACACAAACCCATGTGTCCCTCTCCCTACCACTATATATATATATATATATATATATATATATATATATATATATATATATATATCATAATGTGGCCATGTATAAATGTGTGTTAGTATATAAATTGGGTATATTTTATTGTATATATATATATATATGCTAGAGTAGACTTTATATTGAAATATGTGATTAGCCTGTGGCTTCTAGCCTATGTATATGGCATGAATGCCAGTGATCATGTGTAGTTGGCTTGTATAGCCTAGATAGTGTGTGTGCTTGCTAGAGTAGGCTTGGTTAGGCCTAGTAAGACTTGTTAGACTTGTTTGGGCTAGGACTTGACCTAGTTTGACTAGTGTGGTTGACTAGAGTTGACCAAGTGTCGACTTTAGCCTAGTTTGACCTAGACAGCATACAGATGCATTGTAGATTACATTTATCATCCCCTGTATACATCTTGACTTGTGTTGCTCTAACTAGGAGTCAGGTACCTCATCTCGGACAGTACATTTACTTCATACATTCAGATACCAGGCGAGTACATTCTCTGATCGTTTCATACTTGTCACGACTTATATTCTCGCTCTAGATTACTTTTCCTTGATGCTGTCACGTTATCATCACGGATTGGTACTATATGGATCTCTTCTTGGGATGTTATCCCCCTTAGTGGACGCAACGGATACTTTATGACATGTGTTTCATGTACATCATGTATTTCTTGCTTCTGTGTTATTCATGTACACTCATGTTCTCTCATGTTCTTTCATGTACGTTTATGTACTTTCATATTCTTGCATGTACGCTCATGTTTCCTCTTGTGTTTCTTGTGTAACCAAAACATCATGTCCGTAACATAACTGGACTGGATCCTTGTGTATTGATTGTGGGTAGGGGTGAGTATAAATGGTCATGTGATTTACCATCATGTACACTCTGTTACTTTTCATGTTTTATCATGTACAACCTAAGCCATTACATGCCATCTCGTACTCTAAATCACTAGTAACTTACAGTTCTTACTTATCATGTATATATTTCCAGTTATCAAATATCTCTCCTGTTTTCATGTACATCTTCTTACAGCGTTTCATGTATCTTACTCTATTGCTTGCTTTATATTTCCTGCCATGATATGAACTGCATGAGATGTACTATGCTCGCTCCTGTCCAGACTGGACCTGTTGAAAATATTACAGAGAATGAGGATGAGGCCCTATGTACCACCTATTACGGAGCAGGCTTAGACGACACCTGCGACCTGGTTCCTCTGGAGGACCCAGCTACAGTACAGGATGCTACTCCCATAGTCTAGACTAGACAGCTAGGCTTTATCTTTCTTTTCAGCATTGTTGTTGACTTTCAGTTGTCGTTCTGAGATGTATATATTCTTTCATATTCTGTAGTTGAGACTTTGTATTCGGGATGTTTGCTGAGATGTTATCTTAGACACTTTGACTCTTCTGATTATCTGTATTTCATTTTGAGTTCTATATCATATCGTACTTCTTCTTCCTTAGTTGTGATTGAGTTTACATTTTGCTATGTCACCCCCATTCGGGGAGTATAAACTGCTTAGCATTATATTGTTAGATGTTGTGACCTATGACAGCGTTCTACCGCCGACACTGCGGCGTAGGCTGGACGTACCCACTTCTCGTGCCCTTACTTTAGGGTGCGGGTCGTGACAACCCCCCTCCTTGTTGCTACCAAACAGCAAGGTACTGCTGTGCTCCACTTGTTCTAGTTTTTTCCCAATTTCCCCCTTCATTCCCCACACACACATACACTCCTGTGCTCCCTATGCTCACATACACTCCTATCCTCTGCTAACAGCAGTATGCCCCAACCTCTCCAACACACACTGCCACTCACCATCTCTATACACCCTCACACCTCTACCAACCTATCTATCTATCTATCTATGGCCTAACACACTCAAGACACAATCATGTTTGTAACACATACACACACACACACTAGACACCTATCTAGTTCACAGAACGCACACTCGACCACTATGTGTATTCCTCTATACACACACACACACACACACACACACACACACACACACACACACACATATATATATACAAATACATCATATATACATATGTACACACATATGACTATGTATATACATACACTCATATATATATATATATATATATATATATATATATATATATATATATATATATATATATATATATATATATACACACACACTAGACACCTATCTAGTTCATAGAACGCACACTCGACCACTATGTGTATTCCTCTATACACACACACACACACACACACACACACACATATATATATATATATATATATATATATATATATATATATATATATATATATATATATGCCTATCTACAAATACATCATATATACATATGTACACACATATGACTATGTATATACATACACTCATTTTTTTTTATATGACTATGTATATACATACACTCATATATACAAATACATCATATGTACATATGTACACACATATGACTATGTATATACATACACTCATATATATATATATATATATATATATATATATATATATATATATATATATATATATATATATATATATATATATATATATATATATATATATATATATATATATATATATATATAAACACACATACACACAAGACTATATAAAGGACAAACACATATGCCCTATGCAAATAGTCAAACACTTGGTGTGCACCACTCTCGTATCGCCAATGTTCTAAAAATCGCTAGGCGGAGTCGGTGCGCCGGAGAGCCGACTAGCGCCTAGGGTGCCGATTTTTTTTTTTTGCTCATGTATATATATGCCTATATATAACATATATGTAACATAAAGATACAAAGTCTTATGAGTTGTTATGGCTAGCATAGCTATGCCTAAGTTCAAATAAGGATGGTTGAGGTTCGGGTTCAAATCCTGGAAACGTTCAAAAAAATTTCAGTTTTTTTACTTTGAAAACAAATAATTAAAAGGGGGAGGAGAGGAGAGAGACAACAACCCCCCTCCTCCTCTCCTCCTCCCCTCCCCTCTCCTCTCCTCATTCCCTCCCACCACCACCACCGCCACCACCACCAGCAGCCACCACCGGCGACGACGGTGACGGCGACAGGTAAGTATATAATTTTGTTTCAAATATGATTTTTTTGTTTTTCTTGTTTTAAAATTTTTCAAAAAAAATTGGCCAAATAGGGGCCGCCTAGGGGTCGCTTCGGACCGAAACCGCCTAGGACCGCTGCCTAAGCGGTTTTCGGTGCGGCGGGCGGCCGCCTACCGCCTAGGCAGCCACCTAGGCCAATTTTTAGAACACTGCGTATCGCACTAGTCCACGATACGTTTGTGATACGTCCAAGATACCTATACCAAACCTTATCCGAACATAACCAAAACACATAAGCATGTTTAAAATGATAATTATAGCATAATTAGAGTAGTGTCTGGCTAATGCAATGTGTCATGTGGAATGTAGCATGCGTGTCACAAGTGTCGGAGGAAAAACCTTCCAAATTGACTCTGTGTCCTAGAATATCATAACACAGCCTACTCGTATCTATTTGTGGACACGTATCTAGCCACACACAACAATTACAAGTCTATTTAGCCTACCAAACCAAATGACAAACACTTGGTGCATCATTCTCGGATTTTTTTTCAAAAATCGTACAAAAATACTATGTAACTTCTACACAAAGGGTCATTAGAGTCTAATTCTTCCTCCTATAGGTACCCCTAGTCCATGGGTGGGTTCCTAATGGTCAAAATGCACAATTAGAGTCTAAAAATAGGGAGAATTTAGATGTATATCTATTGGGAGATGGATTTCCAATGCAAAGTCAAATGGACACGATCCGGATACGAATCTCCTAGCAAGGACTCCTCTTCTAGTGCTCCTAGCCTCCAAGCTCCTAGGCTCCTTCAAGTGATGCGAATGAAGAGTAATAGAAGAGAATTGGAGTGAGATTGAGAGAAATTGGTGGAGGGATGGATCAATTTGGGGAATAATACCAAATTGAGATGGAATGACACAATGGAATGAAGAAAGAGAGAATGAGAGACCCCTCTATATGTGGCCGTCCACTTAGGGCTTGTCCATGCTCATGCAAAATGTCTAAATGCCCCTCTAAACTTGTCATGAGATCTAATTAATGTGTGGAAGTCTCTAATCCTATTTTGGTAAAGTCTAATCTCTATTTTATTAAATGACATGACTAAATGGGTCTAATTGGGCCTAGTCCAATGTGTTGGTCCATGAGTCATGTCATACTAATTATTGGGCTCTAGTGTAGTGTCTAGTCTAATTGGTTCACTAATACAAGTCTAACAAATAGACTAACATCTAACCATAATAACTAATATATAATAAATAAATATGCACAATATATATATATAATATGAATTGACAAAATTACTCCTATTTGGAAAAGTGGTAGTGACACAAGTTATGCTAGCACTAGTAAAAATATGGCTACAAAGAGAATGTACAAGGCACTGGAAATGACAAGTAAGATGCAAGATAAGACACATGCTATCAAAAGCATAGACAATGCACAAGAGACTCCAAAAGAACTACAGGAGAACAAGGAACAAATACCTGCTACTGAGAATGTGTCATTGCTGTTTCCTGGTCCAGCTTAGGAAGGTTATATTTTATTTTCTGATGCATGTAATGATGAAACCTTTGAGACCTCGCATGGTTTTGGGATATCCTATTCTGATGTTGCTAGAGATAAGTATATGGATAAAGGTTGCAAGTCATCTAGTCTTTTTCCAATATATGAAGAATCATCTAGTAAAATCCACTCGGATACAGGCACGTTATTCTAGTCCTAATATTTATGCCAAACCAGTAATATTTGACTTTGTTGCAAAGAGCTTCTTGTTTTTCAAAGAGAAAATTAGATTGGAAGAGAAGCAGACTGATGATGCAAGAGGAATGGTCAGCCCTTGTCTCTTATAATCAAGATGAAGCCACTTGCCTCAGCCTTGAACCTTTATGATATTGCTAATGTGAAAGGAATTGTTGTTGATTTTAGCTACTTCAGTATCTCCTCCCAGGTTTTGGACTTCAATTGGTCAATTGCTTGAAGGGTGTAGATGTGGATGTCATCCCGGCAACAGTTCCAAGGACCAGATATGGAGTTTGATGAGGCAATCAGGACCTTTCTATAAGGTTTCGGTTATCTGGTGAAGCATAAAAAAATTGATCGTATCATAGAGAAAATTGTTGAGCATCTAATTGAATGGGATCCAGGTATACCTACTCCTTTGGTTCCAACATTTGCTAGCATTACATTACTGGAAGAAGTTTTTCAAGAAAGGATAGCTATTGGATTTCCCACAATTATCTCGGGTCTCTATCATGTAGCCGAGTTTCCTTTTCATCATGTTCAATCTCTTATCCCGAAGCTTGTTGGCAGCTACATTTTGAAGGGTCCAAGAGTCATATCAGTATATCAATTTGAAGAATCTCTTATCTTGACAATTTTTTTAATCAAGCATACAATTGAGGAAATGGGAATGCTTACTGAAACCTTCATCTTCACCTGTTCAACAATTGTAGAAATTTTGAAGTCACCATCTGCTATAGGTATGCCAAAAGTAGCAGCATTAGTCAAGAAGGCTTTAAGGAATATGATTGGCCCAAAGCAAAGAGAGGTTTTATATCAGAATGCAAAGTTTCAATTCGAGTGCGGTAACTATTCAAGGGCTGCCGACTTCTTGTACCAGTACCGTGCTTTGTGTACTAACAGCGATAGAAGCTTGAGTGCACTGTAGGGCAAGCTTGAAGCAGAAATTTTAGGACAAAATTAGAATATTGCACTTGAAGAACTCAATCACTTGAGAGAGAGAATTGATTCAAAGAATTTCACATCTTCTCTAAACCAATGGCAAAACAAGATATGGTAGATGCATTGGAGTTTCTTATCTTCTTCAATCATGAAAATGGGAGGACTGGGATGATCGATCTATTTTTTCAGGGTAGGTACTCAAATGCTATTCAAACAAATGTGCATCACCCCTTGCGATATGTTGCTTCAGCTATGTTTGTCAACAAAAGGATAAGAAAATTGCTAGAGGAGTTGAAGGATCCATTCTTAGATAAAGGTGCCAATTTTCATGTTATGGTGTGGGTTCCAGGGATTCAAACTAGTCCTTCATTGATCTTGGGACAAGGTCAATATAAGGGGTGGGTATTGATACGAACCCAAATAAATGACCATACCAATATATGCAGTATCACTCCTCTACAAAAGTTCGCTACTTCTCATTGGTCTCTATATCAAAAGAAGTATCAGTTCATCACTGCATTTCCAGAATATCAGAGTGCATGTCTGTTCATATTAGTGAATAAAGCGTACTGGATTACTATTTTACCCCTCATTCCTTTTACCACTCATTCCAACTCAGCAACCATTGGCACACTCAGCAGAGTTAACTTTCAATGACCATACCAATATATGTCGTATCACTCCTCCACAGAAGTTCACTACTTCAGTCTCGATATCTTCACCTGTTCAACAATTGTAGAAATTTTGAAGTCACCATCTGCTATAGGTATGCCAAAAGTAGCAACGTTGGTCAAGAAGGCTTTAAGGAATATGATTGTCCTAGAGCAAATAGAGGTTTTATATCAGAATGCAAAGTTTCAGTTTGAGTGCGGTAACTATTCAAGGGCTGCCGACTTCTTGTACCAGTACCGTGCTTGTGTACTAACAACGACATAAGCTTGAGTGCACTATGGGGCAAGCTTGTAGCAAAAAATTTAGTACAGAATTGGATATTGCACTTGAAGAACTCAATCACTTGAGAGAGAGAATTGATTCAAAGAATTTCACATCTTCTCTAAACTAATAACAAAACATGATATGGTTGATGCATTGGAGTCTCTTTATCTTCTTCAATCATGAAAATGGGAGGAATGGGATAATCGATCTATTTTTTCAGGATAGGTACTCAAATGCTATTCAAACAAATGCGTATCATCCCTTGCGACATGTTGCTACAGCTATGTTTGTCAACAAAAGGAGAAGAAAATTGCTACAGGAGTTGAAGGATCCATTCTTAGATAGGTGCCAATTTTTATGTTATGGTGTGGGATCCAGGGATCCAAACTAGTCCTTCATTGACCTTGGGACAAGGTCAATATAAGGGGTGTGTATTGATACGAACCCAAATCAATGACCATACCAATATATGCAGTATCACTCCTCCACATAAGTTCACTACTTCCCATGGGTTTATATATCAAAAGAAGCATCAGTTCATCCCTGCATTTCTAAAATATCAGAGTGCATGTCTGTTTAGTGAATAAAGAATACATAATTACTATGTTTCCCTTCATTCCAACTCAGCAACCATTGGCACACTAAGTAGAGTTAATTTTCATTATGCTTAGCTGGTACCAAAGAGTGTAATTAGTAAGTATCAGTATAATAGGAAGGAGAGGAAAGATGAGATATGTGAAAAAAATGAGTTTAGTTTATGTCGAGTGGAATAATGGATTAATTTTATTGATATTGAGATACACATGTATATAGGAGAGGCTAGCCCCTTCTTCTATTTTTCTAAGCAATGTGGGACTAAAGTCCACTAACTAATAATTCTAATATAACACTTAATACCCTCCCTCAAGCTGGAGCATAGATATCAATCATGCCTAGCTTGTTACATAGATATTGAACCCGAGGACCCAAAAGAGGCTTTGTGAATATATCAGTTATCTGGTCGTCGGTTCTCACATGTTAAAATTTTATCACTACCTTTGTATACTCATCACGAACAAAGTATATATCAATTTCAATATGCTTTATTCTTTCATGAAATACGGGGTTTGTAGCAATATGGATAGCAGATTGGTTGTCACACCACAACCTGCCGCTTGAGATCCTGTGTCTTCTTCCAGTTCTTGTAAAAGATGTTTCATATATAATACCTCTGATGTGCCATGAACAATGACTCGATATTCTACTTCTGAGCTTGAGCGTGCTATCACACTTTGTTTCTTGCTCTTCCATGACACTTGATTTCTGCTAATAAATACTGAGTAGCTAGATGTAGATTGTCTATCTGTCTGGCTTGCTCCCCAGTCAGCATCAGTAAAACACTCAATACGAGTGTGTCCCTAATTCTTCATCTGAATTCTTTTTCTGAATTCTTGACTAGATAACACAAGATTCTGAGAACTGCTTGCCAGTGTGGAACTCTTGGAGAAGCCATAAATCTACTTGCAACACTCACTGCGAAAAAAATATCCGGACGAGTCATGACTGCCAAGTAGTTGAGTTTTCCAACTACTCGACGATACTGATCTGGATTGGTCATCAGGACCCCTTCGTCTGGAAGTAACTTTGTACCTAGATCCATAGGTAAAGTTTCTCCTTTGGCTTTCATCATGCCTACATTAATTAGTATGTCTAGCATATACTTTCTCTGGGACATTACAATGTCCTGCTTACTTTGTGTGACCTCAATGCTCAAGAAATAGTTCAAGGATCCTATATTCTTGGTTTGAAATTGTTCTCCTAGAAACTTTTTGAGGCATGTAATATCCTGGCTGTCGTCTCTCGTGATTACAATATCATCAATATAGACATCAAGTAGTATCTTTCCAGCAGATAGTGTCGATAGAATATCGAATGGTTCTTCTTTGATTGACACATGCCAAACTGAGTGACATGTGTAAATCGACCAAACCACGCACGAGGTGATTATTTTATACCATAGAGGACCTTTCTCCAATGACACACTTTACCCTCCCTTGCAAAGAATCCGGGCGGTTGCAATACATACACCTCTTCATTAAGGTCCCCTTGGAGGAAAGCATTCTTGATATCCAGCTGAAGCAGCGACCAGTCATAAGCCAAGGCCATTTGGACACAAACATATGTTATTTTGCCAACAGGAGAGGTCTCGAAGTAATCCTCAACATATGTCTGAGAATATCTTTTGGCTACTAGACGAGCCTATAGTCGATCAAGAGTGCCATCCGGTTTCACCTTAATCGTGAACACCTATTTGTAACCTACTGCATGTTTACCAGTAGGTAAGTCGACTAAGTCCCAAGTATGATTCTCCTGGAGAGCTTTTATCTCCTCGTTCATAGCAGTACGCCAACATGTATGTTTGAGACTGTCACCATTTTCAGGAATCTGAATCCCATCAATAGTAGACACCAGAGACTGAGTGTGACTTGTGTCACGCCCCGCTCCCGTGGGAGCGATCGTCCTCGCTAAGGCGTGATGCCGCACGAGCCTAGATTGCGCTCGTGCAAGGAGGGTTCCATAACGGCCGATTATAGCGACTGCGACGGGGTCGTCGCACAAAAATTCCAAGCAGAGACATTGAAGAATAACAGCAGAAATTTAAAACAAAACATAAGACATTCAAAAGATGCATTTTATTGATATTGGAACAAAGATTACAAAGGGGTACGAGGCCAATATTACAATCACTCAAGCTCACTCTTCTCATATTACAAGTCACTCAGCTCTCTCATCTTACAATACATGTCTTGAGCCAGCGGATGCTTTAGATAGGCAACGTCCATACATTATGTCCTGTATAAGTCTTGACTCCACACGGCCGCGTACCCCGAAACGCCAAGGAAACTCCATGCCTCGACGTATCCAAGTGAGGTCTGCGCCACGAGCTTCTACATGTGCCTGCACATAAAAACTATATGGGTGATAATACTCAACTGTACTGGTGGAATGAGCTCCTCGCCCACCCATACAAAACCAATACGTTAATTTACTTTGTGCAACATAGTCCCTTATGATTGTCTTTCTATACTTGCCTTAGGATCAGTTTTAAGACAGACGTCCTGGCCTAATTTGTGTCTTTAGGCCATCCCGTGCTCGCAACAAAAACGTTAACTTATCAAGTCGTGCTTGCCTTTCGGCCCATAATCAGACAACTACACGATAAGACTCCATCTCCATGTGACCGTGCTACAAGTCTATTGTGCCGTGCCTCGCAACTCAGCGTAACTTAATCATATCGCCGCCTCGCGGTCCTTGCTACTTTAATCACCAACTGACCCAATCAAGACTTGTGGGCTAAGTGTCACTCGACCGACTTTGCCTTGTGGCGTTTCCTGACTTAAACTCAAAGTGACTCAAATCCAACTTATGCAACTTATATGCCGACAACTTAAGACTCGACGCTACATCTCGTGCCGAAGCACGTCGCCTATATTGAAGCCAAATCTTAGGCCCAACATTGTGTTCTAACTGTACATATACATTCAACTCGACTCAATCTAAAGGCACACATGCAGGTTGCCATCATGCCGACTCATCTGTATGAACTTGGTCACTAACGTCCAGCGCTATCCTGGACTCTTTAGTTTTTGTTAGACGGACGCTCCTTCAGCGCGAGGTAGCGAGCCCCCAGCTGACAGTCCCCGCCTAACCCGTGCGGTCATCCAGTAACAAGCTATACATGTTTTTCAAGAATCGGTCCCTTTGGCCGCCTGGGTCGCCGTTCGAGGAAACTCTACCTTGTCGACAAGTTGTCCATGACCATGCAAGACTCGACTCAAACTGACGTCTCACACAGTCATCCTATCTCTAGTATTACCATCTCTTTCAGGGCCTAGTTCAATACTTCTCACATCTGAGACCGCATCGACGACCCATAGTCGCTAGTATTCTTCTTTCTTGCCCTATCATTTCATTCAACTCAGGAATAACTATTTGAAGCCCTTTTTCTAAACTCAATGAATCAATCGTAGCCCGTGCCTTAGAAACACTAAGTCCGTGACATCGTGTCTTAAACCAACTTGAACTCTATGCGACACCACTGCCCAAGTCATACTCTATATGATCATGAAACCAAGTAATATCGACAACCGTAGAAAACATGGGACAATGCTTAGAATGCCTTTGATCGCCTAGAATCACTTAGCCCTACTTAATCATGCAATAACTTGACAAGTAAGGACTGCGTTAAGCCTTGGACGATGGGACCGTGCATGGTTTATGAAGCATTTATACGGGCTACGCCTATGACTTAGGCTAACTCTTAGCTTGTGGCGAAGACCAACTTTTTCTTCTCCCAAGCCATGGGATGAAAGATCGAGTGTCATTTTCAAAGCACGCCGTGCACCAACTCTAAGCGGCCTTATCCCTTAGCTATGTGGATTCGTCTTTTTTATTATCAAGCCTACTTGTGCAAGTTGAAAACATACAATTTATTATGTGAAGTCTAAGATGAGGCAAGTTCATCGAAACTATCCCACCTGAGCGAGGAGTCGCCTCGGCCAAGCATGTCTCCGAGCAAGCCGTTGCAAGGCTAAGTCCGAACGCCGTCGGCGTTTCGATTCCTCCGATTGACTGAGTGGGACGGGGCACTACATCATACACCACTCAAAAAAAAAATTTGTCCTCAAAACTAACTGAGTACACTTATCGACTTATAACTTTATTCAACATTCAAGGACTCTGTGCACATTTCTCATATCCATTTCTCGAATCTGAGCCACGCTCGTGCTACCCACAATATTTTCTTCAAAACTCACAATCTTAAAATTCTTAACACTGTTTCGTTCCTCAAGTCTCACTTGAATTCAACATATCACTTAGTTGGATCGTGCACATTTTTTAGGCGTCCCTAAAATACATGTATTTCAGCCAAATCTCGTGACAGAGAATCTGCCATCACCACTCGAGTCGGATCGTGCACATATTCGGGCGTCCCTGATATACGTATATGTCAACTGAGCCTCATGAGTGGTGCCTCCATAATTTCTATCGCTCCGTACCGGGACTTATGCCTAACCACTAAGCTATGTCTTTAGGCTAAGGTCATCCGTCAGTATTGGAATCATAGTTCCCAAACAACGATATCAATGCTGACCCCTTCCTAAGGTCAAACCAAGTTGATGGTACGGGGTTTTCTACCCAAATCTCACATCACTCCAATTTCTAAACTTTGAGCATAGATTTCCTACACACATCCCAATATTCGTCGCACGGGGTCTGAGTCATTCAGCAAAGCCATCCTACGATAACTCACGTTTCAACCAATTCCTCGACATATCAATATCACTCGTTCATTAAGCCATTTCGCATAGTCTATCTCTTCGAACATGTTTGACATAATCCGCCTATCAATCTTTCCAAGTCAAGCATGCTATGACACAATTTGTTGCTAAGCTATAATTCACATTTCATATTTCCTAAGTCGTTCATCACAATTCATGTATTCGATCATAAGGTCGTCAAGCTTAACAATATGTTGCGTCCCAATCTCACGAGAGTCAGATTATCCACGGTGGGCTTGAATCAACATGCACGCTCCCACGGGATAATCATCCTCATCAGGACGTAACTTTTGTTTTGTGTCTAGACTAATTCATTCTCGATACATAGATTGGATCTATTCAATCCTCAAGTTTACTCAATTATCAATCGCAAGTCCAAACATCCTCGAATTTTCCTTCGTATCAAACCAACAAGTCAAGACAATCAAAGTTGCTGTATCCTGATTTTCCGAGTTCGATCATTCCCGCGACATGAATCACCATGTCAACGCTCACATGGAATAATCGCCCCAAATCAGACGCGACGCATGTGCGAGACTAGAGTTACGCTTGCGCAAGACAAGAATGTCGACACTGTGGTTATCCGCGTAACAATCAAGCCACTTCTGTTTTTATCTACATTTATTTCAATCAAAATCCTAAGTATAGCATCCGTCAGAACAATAACACTTGCACGATCATCATTCCTCGAATTAGAGTGTCCCCGAGTTGTCGTATATTGATCTTTGATATGCCTCAATACCATCAATGATATGTGTAACCTGACGATCTTCCTTTGCAACAAATTTTGAGTCGTACGAATGATGCTATCGTCCGACTGGATAATCTTCTCGACATTCAAATTCAAGTTTGATCATTATCCTTCAAATCATTCACAACATCAATTTTTTCAAACCCAAATTCGCGTATTGTTCATCCGTCTATCTTAAGTCATCGAGCAATATTTTTCTTCAAATCACATCATTTCTTGCTAACTCAAATCATCTAGCAACATCCATTCCGATTCCTTAAAGTTATTCTTAAATATTTGAATCATTTCCATGCACGCTATCATCTAATCGTACTAACTTTTCATATACGATTATTATCAATTTCTTCGATTAAGTCATCCATTTGTACACCCTAACTTTTTTTCGATTTGATTTCACCTACTCAATCACTTTCACATTTCATACTCGCACAATCCTCAATCCCGTGCACGTTTTGTGCGCGTCAATTTCTAGGTTGTTCGAATCAACTCGTCAAATCTCAAGACTACAACTTATTCAATGATACTCAATCTACAGCTTTGCATACACACGACGCTTGCTGATAGACTCATTGACACCCCGTATCCTCAATCGATTGATCGACATTCCTGAGGCTATCGCATACACCACTCAGGGATGAAGTCATTCAACAAATTCTTAACTTATCATTCGATTCACAATCTATTTCCTCGAATTTTCGTCCGAACGATTCCTTAAATTTTAAGAACGCTCATCTATATCGTACCGACGTTATCGTCACTCGATAGTACCCCTATCGATAGTCATCCCACTTACTCAATTGATTCCAACTCATTGTCATCCGAGACGAATCGAATCTCGCACTCGAATCTTTCTAAGGTCGACACAATTTTGGTGTATATGTCCAGCCCGACTTAGCCAACCGTGCTTACGTGAACCATCTTTTTGTTTCTTGTCAAAAATTGTTCTCCTATATTTTGTAAATTATTTAGACTTATTGTATGGATATCCCATGGGACATTTGAGAGAGAGCGCATCAATGATATCAACTTATGGAAGCAACACTTCAGAGTTTGTGAAAACAAGCAAGTTAAAGAATTCAATCGATAGTCCAAGGACGTAAAGCCGTGCTCTGATACCATTATGTCATACCCCGCTTCCGTAGGAGCGATCGTCCTCGCTAAGGCATAATGCCGCACGAGCCTAGATTGCACTCGTACAAGGTGGATTCCATAACGGCCGACTATAGTGGTTGCGACGGGATCGTCGCACAGAAGTCCCAAGCAGAGACATTGAAGAATAGCAGTAGAAATTTAAAACAAAACACCAGTCATTCAAAAGATGCATTTTATTGATATTGGAACAAATATTACAAAGGGGTCACGAGGCCAATATTACAATCACTTAAGCTCACTCTTCTCACATTATAAGTCACTCAGCTCTCTCTCACCTCTCAATACATGTCTTGAGCCAGCGGATGCTTTGGATATGCGACGTCCATACATTATGTCCCGTATAAGTCTTGACTCCATGCGGCCGCGTGTCTCGAAATGCCAAGGAAACTCCATGCCTCGATATATCCAAGCGAACTTCGCGCCACGAGCTTCTACCTGTGCCTGCACATAAAAACTATGTGGGTGTCAGTAGTCAACTGTACTGGTAGAATGAGCTCCTCGCCCACCCATATAAAACCAACATGTTAACTTAATTTGTGCAATATAGTCCCTTATGATTGTCTTTCTACTCTTGTCTTAGGATCAGTTTTAAGAAAGACGTCTTGACCTAATTTGTGTCTTTAGGCCATCCCGTGCTTGCAACAACAACGTTAACTTATCAAGTCGTGCTTGCCTTTCAGCCCATAATCAGAGACACAACTACACGATAAGACTCCATCTCCATGTGACCGTGCTATATGTCCATTGTGCCGTGCCTCACAACTCAGCGTAACTTAACCATATCGCCGCCTCACGGCCCTTGCTACTTTAATCACCAACTGACCCAATCAAGACTTGTAGGCTAAGTGTCACTCGACCGACTTTGCCTTACGACTTTTTATGACTTAAACTCAAGGTGACTCAAATCTAACTTATGCAACTTATATGCTGACAACTTAAGACTCGATGCTACATCTCGTACTGAAGCACGTCTTCTATGTTGAAGCCAAATCTTAGGCCCAACATTGTGTTCTAACTGTACACACACATTCAATTCGACTCAATCTAAAGGCACAAATGCGGGTTACCATCATGCCAACTCATTTATCTGAACTTGGTCACTAACATCCAGCGCTATCCTGGACTCTTAGCTTTTGTTAGACGGACGCTCCTTCAGCGCGAGGTAGCGAGCCCCCCGCTGACAGTCCCCGCCTAACCCGTGCGGTCATCCAGCAACAAGCTATACATGTTTCTCAAGAATCGATCCCTTTGGCCGCCTGGGTCGCCGTTCGAGGGAACTCTACCTTGTCGACAAGTTGTCCATGACCATGCAAGACTCGACTCAAACTGACGTCTCACACAGTCATCCTACCTCTAGTATTACCATCTCTTTCAGCGCCTAGTTCAATACTTCTCACATCTGAGACTGCCTCGACGACCCATAGTCGCGAGCATTCTTCTTTCTTGCCCTTTTATTTCATTCAACTCAGGAACAACTATTTGAAGCCCTTTTTCCAAACTCAATGAATCAACCGTAGCCCGTGCCTTAGAAACACTAAGTCCGTGACATCGTGCCTTAAACCAACTTGAACTCTATGTGACACCATCACCCAAGTCATACTCTATATGATCGTAAAACCAAGTAATATCGACAACCATAGAAAACATGGGACAATGCTTAGAATGCCTTTGATCGCCTAGAATCACTTAGCCCTACTTAATCATGCAACAACTTGACAAGCAAGGACTGCGTTAAGGCTTGGACGATGGGACCGTGCATGCTTTATGAAGCATTTATGCGGACGACGCCTATGACTTAGGCTAACTCTTAGCTTGTAGCGAAGACCAACTTTTCCTTCTTCCAAGCCACGGGATGAAGGACCGAGTGTCATTTTCAAAGCACGCCGTGCATAAACTCTAAGCCGACCATTGGACCTTTCCATATTCTAACTTAATTCGACCCGTCGGAATTATTCCCTTAGCTATGTGGATTTGTCTCTTTTATTATCAATCCTACTTGTGCAAGTTGAAAACATGCAATTTATTATGTGAAGGCTAAGATGAGGCAAGTTCACCGAAACTATCCTACCTGAGCGAGGAGTCGTCTCGACCAAGCGATGTCTCCGAGCAAGCCGTTGCAAGGCTAAGTTCGAACGTTGTTGGCGTTCCGATTCCTCCGATTGACTGAGCGGGACTGGACACTACAACTTGTAAGTCCTTTGTAGCTGTCAACATACAAGGGATGATCACGACGAGGACGAACTGCCGGTAGAGAAGGAGGGTTTATTGGTGGAATAGGCGGAGCTGCTTGTGGAATAGGCAGTGGCGAATCAGTAGAGCCAGAGGAGGACTCTGTAGGTGTTTGTGCTGGTGATGTCGGAGCTGACTGAATCGGTGTATGTGGACCATCAGACCGGTTGACTGGCTCGGTAAGGGAGGGCACCCGTAAGGGAAGCTTTTGTGATTGATCAAGAAATATTAAAATAATCCTTTTCTGGATAAACTTGGGGAATCGGATCTGTTAATTGTGGGAGTGGAGGAAATTCGGTTTCGACAAAGGTAACATCCCGAGTAAAAAAATATATTTTCAAAACAGAGGAGAAACATCGATACCCTTTATGATCTTTAGGATATTAAAGGAAAATACATTGTATTATTTTGGGATCTAATTTTGAAATAGTCGGCCGGGTATCCCGAACATAGCATAAGAAACCAAAGATTCTGAGAGGCAGAGGAAATGACTCTCGTCCGGAAAAGAGCCTAGAAAAGGGAGTACTACCATTGAAAACTGATTTTCAATGACGCAATTTTCAACTCACGGAGACAGTCCTTAGGTCCCTATTCCTAGTCCTAGTCACAGGCCCGCAGTAGTACGACTAACTTAAGTACTACCACGGTTTCGCTGTCCTTACGAAACGTTGACCTGTATGGGCCACCATAAAAATGTGTCACGACCCGTACCCAATATTTGGGCATGAACCGTGCACACGCCCAGCCTACGCCGTAAAGTCAGCGGTAGAATGTTGTAACAATATAATGAACAACCACGCAATAAAAATATTCCACAAGGACAATCAGCAATTCCATATTCTAACTCAGCATCTAATAGATAAAATAAATAGAATCATCGCACAATGTATAAAATCTAGAATCAAAATAATCTCAACTACATGTCACAAAGTCAACTCAAATATCCAATACAAGGTCTCAGCACTAACTAAAAATATGTAAGATAGTACAGCGGGATCAGCTACTACATACTCCTCATGATAAGCAAAGTCCGTCCCTAACACATCTCCCAAGTACGGGCCATACTGGTCAGGACACACAATCTTATTGCCATCACCTAAAATTTGTTTGGTTATCCAGTCAGGATGGAACGAGTACAATTCACTGAATGCAGTTCCAATATATGAAAATGACTATATAACAGAGGTTATCTTTTAGACATATAATTCATAAAATAAAATAAAGAAAGACAAAATAAAACTGAATACTAAGAACAGAAAATGAAATACAATAAAATACTCACCAATTGACCGACTGAAGTTCCTTTGATATGTGATCGGTCTAGGGACAATTATGTGACACGGTCTACACTATCTACACGGTCTAAAGTTATACGGTCTACACGAAATACTACAATAAAGAAACATTGTCTACACTGTATAAATGTAATAATAATCACGGTCTACACGGTCTACACGATATAAATGCAATAATAATCACGGTCTATATGGTATAAAGTCAGATCACACATCGTTGGTACTTCACCCTCCCGAAACAGCAAGGAACAAAATCAACATAAAACTGAAATCACATATCTATCGACTAACAATGATGCATAGTAAAGATCAATACTAAAAATAAATCATAAATTGTACTCGCCTGGCGTCCCGGGCTGCTAGCGCTGGTCAGAGTCCAAGTCGAGATCCAAATACCCTATTTAAAGAATCACAGAGTCAAGATACAATTCAATATGAAAGGTTGGTGTTCTATCTACAATTTGCCTTATTGGTTTAGTGTCTACCCCATTACCCTTCATACTTGTTCTTTAGTTAACCAACAAGGTTCCCCTTAGTACTAGTGCCTAACAGTTTCAGAATAGGCATAAATTGCCCCCAAGAACTTGAGCATTGGTACATGGCATGGTACATTGATTCCAAGGGTCATTGCATACCCGGGTATAGGAGATAGGTTTGTAGTCTTGACTAGGGGTGCTCTGTTACAAGGATTGGTGTTGGTTTAGACATCAGGTTTACCATTAGATATTCAAAGACTAATGTAATTTCTAATAATAATACATACAGGAACCGAGGCAGCTTGGTGGTTTATATATGTTTAAGGAACTGAGCTTCCTGGACTGGAACACCTAAAGCTACCTGGACCTATGTTCAGTTCAACTTCCTGGACTTATCCCCTAAGACACTTGCTACTGAGTTATTGAAGTATTAGAAATATCTGTCCTGTAGCAGTCCCTAACCATACTCTACTAATCCACCCAAAGCCTCCAGTTAGAAATTGGTTTCATCTACTGTGTGTGAAATCGACAGTTTTCAGAGTATGAAATCGGTCTCAGTTTGGTTTGATACTACTCAGTGTCTCAGGTTTGGTCTCAGCTCAACACAGGATTTCAGTTGGAAATCAGGACAGCCATTAGGCTTAGCCTCTCCAACACATATGCCCTCATTAACATATTGCTACCATATCCTTTATGTGGTATTAAAAGACTCCTGGCCCTTTGTACCAGATGAACAATAGTGCTTGATACCTAAGGGTACTGTCAACCTGTGTGTGTCAAGCCTGTTACCAGGTTAACCCGAGTGACCCCCAATATCGATTTGATATACCTCTGGTAACTCTGTTTCTTCAGAGAGTTGTATCACAGTGTCAAATTACATTGGTATCCCCTAAAACCTGATACCTAGGCATAGGTTACCAACTAATCTGATCATATAAATGTTATGTGTCGAAGAACCCAGGTTGTCCTGGTTGCCAACAAAGGCCTGATACCAAGCTCTGGCTGACTATTTAGCCTGATACTCGGGACAATGGTTGAACTTGGTTCCCAAGTCACACGAGGAGTAGTGATGGTTTGAATATTTCTGTTATAGAAATCTGGGCTGACACCAATTAGTATCCTAGGATTTAGGATCAGGCTTAACCTATCATTCGATTTCCTGGTCATTACAGTTGGTTTATCAAATCATCAGTAATCCCAGGATTTGGGATCAAACTTTTCTCATCTCTGAACTTAAGGTACTAAAGGTTCCAACCCAAAGTTATCATGCCCTCTTGTATCAGGTATCATTATGATACCCGACCTTTAAGACTGATCCGTTCTTGAGATCGTGCTATTGGTATCCGGTTGCTGATACTCTTCGAGTATCCACAGGGTTTGCAGATGGTATTATACTGGGCTTCGACACTTCTTGGTATCGGTATGGGTGGTATTCTCAATATTAAACATGATTTTCAAGTGGCCAACATGCAGCCAAAACTAATTGAATCCGAGATTGAAGGCAACGTTCTCTAAATAAGGAAGGGAAACTTACCTCAGGCTTGGCTCCTTTCTCTGTTCCGTGTTGCTCGACAGAAATCAGGAGTCTCTCTAGGGTTTTCTCTCTCTCCCTGTTGCTCGTATCAGATATCATGAGTCTCACAAACCGTATATATATAAGCGGGGGAAAGGATAAGGAGTCGGTTTATTTGAAACTGGTATAGTTATCATTGGGTTTCAAATCCTATTCAAAAAGATTTCTATCTAAAACTGATGTGTTCAGCTGAGATTCGAAATTTGCTAAAGGTTTGGGGGTCGGTTTAACAGGGATTAGAAGGGAACGATTTGAATGCTAACACCATTCATGATCTAAACTAGGAAACCTTACACATAACCCCCTTAGATTTGGGTCCTTGCAAGAAGTGTAGCTCTCCTAAATACACATATATGAACTAATACCTATCTACCATTTACATGTGTTCGAGTTGCATTCAGGACTATGGTCTATATCCTGAATGAGATTTAAATTGAAAAAATGTCATTAAGGTCCCTGTACATTCTTCTATTGCAAAGAACCCCTTTATGCAATACCTATATTTACATATTCATGTGTATAGGAAAAACAAGTGTCTAGTTTAAAAATGATAATTAAATAAATAATAAATAATAAATAATAAAAAATTTAACATGAAGGAAATTGATCAAGGGGTTTACAGTAGTGCAAGTAGAAATATGATTAAATTCATTTATGTCTACAACACAAAATAAAGCATTCATGCTTTAGCACCAAGGCTAGCTAATTTCTTTTCTTCCTCCGTGTAACTATAATAAGGCTTATTAATTGTAGAGGAAGTGAGAATAGAGGTGATAGTAGGCTTTTTATAGCCATTAATAACAATTGACTATAGGTCAAAAATCTAGAGACTTCAGGTAGAAGCTCATCTGTGTCTTCCAAAAAATATAATTGGTTCCATCAAGTAGTGGGGGTCTATTTGTGAACTATCCTTCACTTGTGAATATTAATTTCACGGTTTCCATGTGTACTCTAGAGTGTTATTTGAGAATAACCTGCTCTGATACCAATTGTAGGAACAATTGGTATGATTAGTAATACCTATATAAAGAGGATCTGCTCTGATACCAATTGTAGGAACAATTGGTATGATCTGTAATACCTATATAAAGAGAACCTGCTCTGAAACAAATTGTAGAAACGTTGAGCACCTCTAGAAGGGGTAAATAGAGTGTGTATATGCAGTAGAATAATAATCACCACTTAAAAAACTTATGGCAACAAACTAACTGATGTGTAAGCAGGCAATATACAATAATTGTGTAAATAAAGAGGTCAGAAAAGCAAACTCAAACACCAAGATTGTATATTGGTATCCCTCTGAGAGGACTAGTCCAGTCTCGAGTATTCTTACTTGATATTGAATCCACTATGAAGTGAAACACAAGCTTTGAATTTGAAGTGCTTGCAACTCCTTACAACGCGTGCTTTTAATCCGAAGATACTACTTCACACCTGCAAGCCTTTGATCCGAAGGACTTGCCAACTTAAGAAACATGATAAAAATGAACTGGTTTTCAAGCCTTCTTTACAACTCGACCAAACTTCTAGATCGAACAGAACTGGCACTGGCTTGACTAGGAGTCCTGATTTTATATGAACTGTCAAAATTTTATCATGATACATGACTGCCAGAATGTTGGCAGTCATAAAACTGTCGACATGTGATGTCCCATAACAATTTCTATAGTGCCCTTATCATTTTCCTAAAAAAGGATCCACTGTTTTACTTGTTCAAAAACTTAATGATGGTATAAACTTTCATAGAAGTATGAATATTTACTTGGTAAAAGCTTATGGTTATTTAAGTCAAAATCTAGTTTATTGGAGATCAAATTACGATTCGTGTTCTCGTTTCATATAATTTATGTGAACATGGACACTATTTTTTTTTTGAGTTCGACTACATAAGAACTCAAAATAAGAACATATTGTTGTAACTCATATGGCCCTTCATTTCATCTCCTTGTAACATATAAAAGACCTTTGGCCTTTCGTTTCTTCATAACCCCCAACTTCTCTTCCTATATAAAGAGAGGTTGGGATAGCTTGTAATATGCATTTATGTGGTTGATAATATACGAGAAAGCTTCGTCTCCGTGTGTTTGAGCTTTTGTCTTACGATACGTTATCAGCACGTTGCTCCTGCAACGCCGGAAACCCGACATACCGATCGTTTTCTCATCTTCTTCCACCTTACGGTAAGAAAGGTAAAATTATCATAATGCGGATTAGTAGCTACAAGTGCTTTGTTAGGATACTTCACAATTGCTAGATGTCTTGGTACTGACTGTCTTATTTCAGGCTTGAATCCTGTAAGGACAAAAATTTTGTTGTGAATTTCGAATGGTTTTCCTAGTGCTATTTATTCTAGTTGACCTACTAATGATTCTTGTGTGAACTAGATATTTGACTGCACTCAAATTTAGTTAAACGCATTGCAGTAATCCGTATATGGAAGTTGAAAAAAAAAATGAATTAACATGCATTGTAGCAACAATGCAAGTTGAGATTTTATCAAACTGTATGTATCTTAAAAAAATATTCAAAAATAAATTTTGCTTATGATTTTTAACTTTGCTATAATCTAGCCTTTAGCATACTAGTTTTTTTTTGAAAAAAAACATATTTGTTAGTTAATTTCTAAGGAAATAAATTTTTGATAGCAAATTTTCATGTTGAAAAAGAAATTTTAGATGCTAACATTTTTTTTGGAATGATGGATTTGGAGCGCCCCGGCGAGCGCCTCAATGCCATCTGCGCCCCGACAAGCACCTCAGTAGCATTTTTTTCTTTATGTTACTCAGTGAATTATTGTAACAGATGGGTAGTAAAAATTGTATTTTTTTCTTTGCTATTTTTTTGGCGTCGCTTCATTAGACGTCGAAAAAATAGTTGACATTTTTTTGGTGCCGCTTGCTTAGGCACCAATTCTTTTGTGTGCTGTTGCTTGCTTATGTTGTACGTTTCTTTTGCGTAATTACGGAAAAAACAAACTTAAAAAATTTGAAAATGGTTTTGGCTACATAAACAAATTCTGGCACCGCCAAATTTGGGCCTTCCAAAATAAAATTTTTGGCTAATTTTTTTCAAAAGCAACGCTCATTTTGAGCACGCACTAAATTGTCACCTATTTTGCACTATTCACAAATAGTGTGAATTTCTTGAAAAATCTTATTTATTCTTACATTTGAATTTTTTTTTTATGAAGTCTCTCCGAATAGGCTCACATATTTGGGTATGATGTCAGAAAGAACTTGGAGCTTGGTTCTCAAGAGGTCCCTGGTGATCCTCCTCCCTCATTTTTTCGCCTGGTCATATTCACGTAGAGCTACCGAATGGGGTTGACCGAAAATTATTTTTTTCTCAAATTGTATTTATACTTATGCATTTTTGCAAGCAAATAATTTGCCTCTATATCGGCCCGTCGATCGTTATAAGAGGATTTTTTTAAACAAAAATTGTTTTTTCAAAACCATTGTTTTATCTACAATTGTTTGTTGTTACTTATGCAAACCAAATCCATATAAACCTGTCGTTTTATATGATGACTGATCAAGATTTTTCTTATGTTGTAGAAAAATGTCGATCAAGATTGATTTTTCCATCCTTGAAGCCTCTAGCAAGAACTACTTGGACTGGACGCAAGACATCCAGAACCATCTAGATGCGCAGGGCCTCTTGGACGTCATCTATAACGAGAAAGAGCATGAAGTGGAAGTCACTCGCTCAATGAACGTCAAAGCGATGATTCTATTCCGCAGGCATTTATCTAACGCCATGAAGGCGGAGTTCATTGAAATTTCCTCGCCGAAGACGCTATGGGACTCTCTGAAAGAGCGCTTCGACCACCAGAAGACCATATGGCTACCTGAAGCACGCCATGACTGGTTGAACCTGCGCTTCCAAGACTTCAAAAGTGTAACTGATTACAACAATAAAGTCTGCAGGATTCGATCACTTCTCCAATACTGCGGTGAGATATTAACCGACAGTGATCTTTTGGAGAAAATATACACCACATTTCCTTCCACTGACAACTTGCTCCAGAAGCAATACCGTCAGTCTAAGTTCACCAAGTTTCCCGAGCTCATCACCTAGCTTTTACTAGACGAGAAGAACAGTCTCATTTTAATAAGAAACAACAATTCTCGTCCTGCTGGAACAAAGGCAATTCCAATGCCTGATGCAAACGCTCTCCGTGGGCCAAATCTACGGTAGAAACGAGACAAGGGCCAGTCGTCCCAACCAAGGAACAGAGGCGAGTTTAAGTCTCGCCTTCCAAAGCGAGGTTCTAACAAGAACCAAGGACCTTTGACTCCTAGGCAGTTTCATGGTAAGAACCAACGGGCCAGTCGTCCCAAAGCGAGAGTGGAAGGCCAAGCGCCTACTCTCTGCTACAAATACGGTACTTATGGTCATATGCAACGGACTTGCAGGACGACCCCCAAGAAGTTGATAACTATCACAAGGGGTGCCAGGCCGAAACAAATCTGGTCAACGAGTGCGAAAATATAAATCTTGAGACCCCCAATTTTATAGCAGAAATGGAAGAATGAATCTCCATTTTCTCTCTATATTTGATTTAAGTCATGAAACTTTTGGTGATTTGTATTTTCTATTTTCTCGATAAATTAAAGTTCTATTTCGAGCACTTTCCTCAAACGTGTGACAAACTTTAATTTTCTTTACTTATAGGCATGGACCACGGGACAGTAGATTGTCTGGTTGATAGTGGAACGACTCACACTATCTTAAGAGATAAATTATACTTTATCACCTATACGCCTAAAGTAACCTCAGTGACAACCATTTCGGGACCCTCAACCCTTGTTCAAGGTTTTGGCAAAGCCCATTTTTCGTTGTCCAATGGTACTTCCGTTGAAGTATCAGAGGCCTTATATTCTCCAAGGTCCAGTCGTACCTTACTGAGTTTTAAGGATATTCGAGAAAACGGATTTCAGGTTGAAACTGCTCGAGAACATGGCTTTGAGTATCTTTTCATTACCTCCACTCAGTACGGCCAAAAGCGTATCATGGAGAAGTTGAAAAGTCTTTCAAGTGGTTTGTATCTCACTACGATACAACACATCGAGAGTAATCTCATCATTCGCCGAGCGCCAGTTGATGAGAGGACTTTTATGCTATAGCATGACCAGCTGGGTCATCCGGGTCAAAATACGATGCTTCGCACTATGAATGCATCACATGGGCATCCTCTTAGAGGAAAGAATTTCGTTATAAATTCGAAAAGCCTATGCCAAGCTTGCTCGATTGGGAAGACGAATCTCAAGCCACTCCATGTAAAACCTACGAGATTAGTTTCTCAATTCCTTGAGAGAATTCATGGAGATATTTGTGGACCAATCCAACCAACATGCGGACCATTTAAATACTTCATGGTTTTGGTTGATGCATCGACTAGATGGTCACACGTAGTGTTGTTGTCCACCCAAAACGCAGCGTTTTCTAAACTCCTCGCCCAGATCATTAAGTTAAGGGCTCACCATCCGGATTATCTGATAAAGTCTATTAGACTTGATAATGCCGCGGAGTTTACATCGAAGACTTTCGATGACTATTGCATGACTTTGGGAATAAATCTTGAACATCCTGTTGCGTATGTTCATACTCAAAATGGCCTAGCAGAAGCTTTTATAAAGCGACTGCAAGTGATAGCGCGGACCTTGGTTATGCGCACCAAACTCCCACTATCTGCATGGGGCTATGCAATTTTGTACGCTGCAAATTTGGTCCGTCTGAGGCCCATGGCCACCCAACCACTTTTCGCGTACCAGTTGGTAACTGGATGTGAGCCTGACATCTCATATTTACGCATGTTTGGGTGCCTAGTCAATGTTCCAATTGAGCCGATAAGGCGTTCAAAATTTGGACCTCAGAAGCGACGGGAAATATATGTCGGTTATAACTCCCCGTCCATCATTCGCTATTTAGAGCCCTTGACAGGCGATCTATTTACCGCGAGATACACGGATTGTGACTTTGATGAGGCAATCTTCCCATCGTTAGGGGAAGAAATGAACGCTAACGTTGATGAGGAACGACGTGAATTAGCGTGGCATGTGCCCGCTGTTGCTCATCATGATCCCCCTCTGTACATAGTGATAAGGAAGTGCAGAGGATTCTAGGTCTGCAAGATATTGCAAATCAAATGCCAGACGCATTTAGCGACCTAGCAAAAGTCACGAGATCAATTATACTACTGCAAATGTGCCTGCAAGGATAGACGTCCCTGAGAGACGCCATGTTCCTGTGAAACATGTTGCTCCGGTCGAACCCGTCGAGCAAAGGACGCTGCCATCGGCCGTCCAGTCCGTCGCTATTCCCAAGAAGAAGGGAAGACCGGTTGGTTCCAAGGATGTTCTGCCCCGGAAGCAAAGAAATTTTGTTAAAAGCGTTTTGCCACATGAGATCATTAAGGATCACGGCGATGTATTAGAAGAGCGCGTTCCAGATGAAACGCCTATTCCTAATCATGCCGATAACCTCGAAATATCCGTCGAGTATGCTAGCTTAGACGATATTTTGAAGCGAAATAAAACTGTCATCGATGATGTGTTCATATACTCAGTGGCCACTGACATTATGAATAATGATGACATGGAACCTCGTAGTGTTACCGAGTGTCAACGACGAACGGACTGGTCACAATAGAAACAAGCAATCCAGGCTGAACTAGACTCCTTAGCGAAAAGAAACGTGTTTGGACCTGTTGCTCCAACACCACCCAATGTTAAACCAGTTGGTCACAAATAGGTTTTCCTAAGGAAGCGTAATGAGAGAAATGAGATTGTGCGATACAAGGCTCGCCTTGTGGCGCAAGACTTCTCACAATGCCCTGGAATTGATTACGAGGAGACGTATTCTCCCGTAATGGACGTTATAACGTTTCGCTACTTAATCAGTTTAGTAGTTTCCGAAAAACTGAATATGCAGCTCATGGATGTGGTCACAACTTATCTCTACGGGAATCTGGACACAGAGATATACATGAGAGTCCCTGAAGGACTAAAGATGCCTGAATCAAGTAGTTCCCGACTACGGAACGCGTTCTCGATTAGACTGAGGCGTTCGCTATATGGATTGAAATAATCCGGGCGAATATGGTATAACCGCCTAAGCGAATACTTGATCGATTTGGGATACATTAATAACGAACTTTGCCCATGCATGTTCATAAAGAAATCCACTTCAGGATACGCAATCATCGCGGTCTATGTAGATGACATGAATCTCATAGGAACCGAAAAAGACTTGTCAGAAACTGGTGATATCCTGAAGAGGGAATTCGAGATGAAGGATCTTGGGAAGACACGATTTTGCCTCGGCCTGCAGATCTAGCACCGTAAAGATGGAATTCTTGTCCATCAAACGAACTACACCAAAAAGGTGTTGAGACGCTTTAGTCATTTTGACGTTAAGCCGTCCGCTACTCCCATGATCGTCCGCTCTCTAGACATACTAAGGACCCATTTCGTCCAAAGGAGGATGACGAAGAGATATTGAGTCCTGAGTGCTCTTATCTGGGTACAATAGGCGCTTTATTATACTTGGCCCAATGTACTAGACCGGACATCTCGTTTGCTGTGAATTGTCTAGCTCAACACAGCACCGTGCCAACATGCCGCCATTGGAATGACATAAAAGACATTTTTCGCTACCTTAAGGGTACTACGGACTTGGGCTTGTTCTATCCCTACGCGGTTTTGAGTGAGTCCAACGCTCTTGGCACTCGAAGCAACGCGACCTTTGTTGGCTACGCCGATGCGGGATACTTATCTGATCCGCACAAGGGGCGTTCCCAATCTGGTTATGTCTTTACCATTGGGAACACGACGATTTCTTGGAGGTCTCGCAAACAGACCTTAGTGGCTACTTTAACGAACCACTCTGAGCTACTCGCGCTCTATGAGGCGACTAGAGAGTGTGTATGGCTTCGAGCTGTTATTGGCCATATTCGAAGTACATGTGATCTTCCATATGACCCAGATGAACCTGTTGTCGTCTATGAGGACAATACCGCTGTTATTGATCAAGCGAAACATGGTTACATCAAAGGGGATGCTACCAAGCACATATCGCCCAAGTTGTTCTTTACACATGAACAACAAGCGCTTCAGAAGATTGAAGTGCAACACATTGGATCGGAGAATAACCGTGCAGACTTGTTCACCAAGTCACTGCCAAAACACTCGTTCCAGAAACATGTCAGAGCGATTGGACTTAGGAAGCTTTCAGAGCTAGCCAAAGTGAAACATGTTTCCTGCACCCTGTTGTGTGCATGTGAGGGGGAGCGCCCCAACGAGCGCCTCCAAACGCCCTGTTGTGCGTATATCCCGCGTCCTGTCGAGTGCGAGTGAAAAAGGGGAGCATCCTGATGTATGCTTGTGTACTCTTTTCCCTTAGACCAAGTTTTTTTTTTCCATTGGATTTTCCTTGGCAAGGTTTTTAACGAGACACAGTTCAAATCCTTATTCACTAAGGATTATTATAATCAGGGGGAGTATCCAGTTGTATACTTCTAAACCATCGTGTACTCTTTTGTCCTTCGATCAGCGGTTTTTCCTACTGGATTTTTCCTGACAAGGTTTTGACGAGACACCTTTGCAATGGTTAGTTTACCCCCATCACACTGACCTGTGTGTACTCTTTTGTCCTTCGACCAAAGTTTTTTTTCACTGGGTTTTCTTTGGCAAGGTTTTGACGAGGCACAAGTAGATGGTCAAAGTTGAAGATGCAAGCTACAGACAGACGAAAAAACTCAGAGATGCTTACAAGCAGAATTTCTAGAGAGCCAAGGGGGAGTGTTGTAACTCATATGGCCCTTCATTTCATCTCCTTGTAACATACAAAAGACCTTTGACCTTTCGTTTCTTCATAACCCCCAACCTCTCTCCCTATATAAAGAGAGGTTGGGATAGCTTGTAATATGCACTTATGTGGTTGATAATATACGAGAAAGGTCTCCGTGTATTTGAGCTTTTGCCTTACGACATATATAATATTCATATAATTCATGAATTTTACTAACATTGAAGTATACCTTTTTTTTTTTTTTAATTTAATCTGGTAAAAAAATTATAAAAGGAAATGCGATACCGGTAATCCTTTTCACGACCATTTTAAAAAATTAGAAACTCTGAGTACCTATAGATTTTTTGCTATTTTAATTTTTATGGACCTGACCATACGCGTACCACCCAAACCGGTTCAAAATCATTTTGGGGACAGTGCCTTTCTCTCATCAGTAAAGTCAAATAAAGAAGGATGGAGGGTGTGGGTGCTCGGCTGGGCCGGTCCTCTACCAGGTACGGCGGGCCGGCGACCGTGTTCAGCGGTCCGGTCAGGAAATGGAAGAAGAAGTGGGTCCCACTCACCCCCACCACCGCCACCACCGCCACCGCCACCGCCGCCACGAACAACCACCACCATAGCAACAATTCCTCTCCTTCTAATCTCGTCCTCTACAAATGGACTCCCATTTCCAAAGAAAACACCACAACCACCGACTCTCCAGCGGAAGCCGAGCCCCAGCGCAAGAAGTTCCGCTACGTCCCGGTACTACACATTCCACAAAAAATAGGGTTTCTTCATTTCTTGATCTGTGACTTTGGATTCTTATATTGAAGAAAACCATGTAATGTAGACCGATGATTTTGTTTTTCGTAGCAAAACAAAAAAATGCCAACCTACAGTTTTCTGTACATTTTATTAAGAATAAAAAGATGCTACAACTAGGGTTTTATTTTATTTTCTTTTTACTATTTGATACGAACCCAAATCAATGACCATACCTATGCAGTATCACTCCTCCACAGAAGTTCACTACTTCCCATTGGTTTCTACTGTTAGTATAAATTTCCAACTATGTATTTTAGACTCTGAAAATAAAATATAAAATAACGTTCTAACCGAGACCGAGACTTTAACTTGGTTCAATGTCCTTAACACAATATTCGTCCCGCACTGGTGCTTATGGTTTAATGGCGATTAGTCTCCCAGGATATAATGGTTCTTCTCCTACGGTAGCAGTACATCACACCGCAGGAACTGGACGAAGCAATGTTGGTTGTCCCTCTCTCACTTAGACTTAATGCTAGATGGATGAATTGAATAATTGAATGCTTCAAACACTTACGCTTTTATAAATGATAAAGAGACACGATGGAAAGGACACACCTTTCCAATAGATTCGTTGCCATATATTCGTTGTAAGAAAACAATTATTATTATTAATTAATATTTCAAATATACGTTCACTTATCCAACATCTATATCAAAAGAAGTATCAGTTCACACTGCATTACCAGAATATCAGAGTGCATGTCTGTTCAGATTAGTGAATAAAGTGTACTGGATTACTATTTTACCCCTCATTCCAACTCAGCAACAAGTTAATTTTCATTATGCTTAGCTGGTACCAAAGAGTGTAATTGGTAAGTATCAATATAAATAGGAAGGAGAGGAAGGAAGAGGGAGGTATGTGGAAAATATGAGTTTATTTTACTTTTCAGTTTTCATTGTTTAGATCTAGTTATTTCCTTTGTAATTCCTTTCCCCGCCATTACCAATTTCAAATACAAATTTAGTTGTTGTTCTTCCCCAAATCCAGATCTTCTTCAATTTCTTTGTCAATTATCATCTATGGAGTGTCAGTTAGGTTTGGTACCTAACAATTAGTATCAGAGCTGTTCGGTCCCAGTTCTGGAAGTTCATCAATGGCAGAGCTAGAGCATCCATAGAGGATCACCGGAGTTTCATCAATGGCAGAGCCACTACGGCCAGGACGGATCAGGTTCTTGGCAAGGGTTTCAACCATCAATCTCAGCACCTTCACAGCCGCCGATCCCTTGGAGCTATGGATCTCGGCATGAAACTCTACCTAAATCACCATTCCGTCACGAGCTGAAGTACCGAGCAACTGACTAGCTTTTGATTGTTTGGAGCCGTGGATGTTAGCAGGGAATATATATATATATATATATATATATATATATATATATATATATATATATATATATATAATGTTCATACTCAATCACAAATTACTAGAAGGAAGATATGGCACGAATGATATAAAGATATGAAACGATAAACAGGAGAAGTCTAGTAGTATAACTCAAATCCACAACAGAGTCTAAGATTCTAATATCTCATCATAAGTACATGTCTCAAATGAATAATAACATCCCAAGTCTCACAAACTGGAGACAAATCCAGTAATACTGGCTACTAGCTAAGCTGTCATGTCCAGATTCTGAAGAATCGATAGTCGTCCCCCGGACGTGATGTCGTGCGAACCTAGGTTGCGATCGCACAAGGCATAGTCAATAAGGTTATCCGAAACACAACATCTAAGAGAGTACGCAGAGAAATTGAACAACACATTGAGACGGATAAATTTTGCATTTTATTGATAATAGACATTATTTTACAAGACTCTATTACAATCATGCCGCGTGGGCTTACAACATGACTCGATCACGAAATGAACGCCGATGAGATAGTCGTTCCATACATTACATCCCTTAATTTACAACAAAAGTATTCCCGCCACCTGAGATGGAGGGAAGTCGAGACATCTTCTTAGACTGTTTGTAGAGTCTTCAAAAGTTGTGTAGCGAGAATTTTCGATGCGTGGTCGAAGCTTCAAAACGCGAACATCGTCTTGGTTAGTTAGCGCGCTCCTCCTGATTCGTAGCACCTGTAGAGAGCGAGAGTCAGTACGATCACATGTAATGGCAAGTGGCTAATTTAAATCCAAGCTATCATTTGTTCAAACAGTTTTATAAAACATGTTAGCTATTTTGTGATCTTTCTAACCATCCTGAACGATTTGTATGTTAACATGTTAAGGGGCAAGCATCCGATAGGCAATATAACATAACTACGATAAATCTTACCCACAGCAGAGCGTGCCGTTGCAGTGTAACTTACTATATTTCTTTCCTGTCAGATTTATAACAAAAGCTTGTAAACAGTGTACAAGTGGAGGTCACTGGCAATTCAAGCCATCCTGCACGTATAGCTTGGTTGAGTCGGCGACCCTTTCAGCGCGGGTAGCTAGCCCCGCTGAAAGTTTCGAATGACCAATGCTAGCATCCAGTACAACTATCTTGCATTCCTCATAGGCCGAAACGGTCCCATGGCCTCGGGTCGCCGTTCGAGAAAGCGAAATCTTGTGCACATGTTGTCCATGACCGTGCTAGATTAAAATTAATTATTCAAGCATGGTCTACGAAATCTTTGAGAGTTACCCAGTTTTCAATGTGTGCCACCTTATCGTTGCAACATATGTTAATTGATTCAATCTTCGTTTTGCACAGATCTATAGCAAGTGTTCATGAAGAATCGTGCCATAATTTATTGATTCTACACTATGAATACAAACATGCATTTTGTGTTTCAGGTTGATTTGAAACCAGAGGGTCGAGGGGAAGGAGGTCAGCCACTCACCTTAGCCTTTACTTGAGACGAGGGACTGGTTGGCCATGCTTAGACGTCACCTACGCGATCACCTGAAATCGTACAAGCAACCGATTAGAACACTGTGCCATTCAAGGAGTTCGATACAAATGCGTAGTTCGAAAATGCAACTCATGAAAACCATCGACAACATTCACGAAAACACATTCACGAAAACCAAAATCAAATAGCAAGTGCGGCATAAAAAGCAGAGCAACGAGAGGTCTCTTCCGACTCAGACGCAAAGTCTATCCTCGAGGCGCAACCTGTTGAATATGAGACTTGATTCCGAAGAAGCCTTTCCATAACGAAAAAATGATCTTAATTCAATCGTTTCCGTTCGACCGATTCAATCGATCTCGATCTATCGGTTCCAACTGAATCGATAGCGACATTGTCCCTTTCTCGCGCACCCCGTGGACGGAAACAAGGCACGATGTAGGGACGGGACACTACTAACTACTGGTAGTGCCTCCTCAACGAGCACTGACTTCAAAGGAAGCTCCTGGGCATACTCCGCGTCTACTCCGTGTCGTAATAAGTAGGACAGAAGTCCTCTAGATCCTCTGAAAAATGTTATCCAGTCAGGATTAGAGCGAAGTACATAAACTAACAACAGTTCTATTAAATTGACAAAAACTATAATTAACAGTAAGTAATGGAAATACATAATGGATAAGCAATACTGAACATTGAGAATATATGAAAGCAGGTAATCATATCATAGATAAATATGAACTGTAAGTAATCATGAGTACGAATGTATCAGCAGGTAATAACTAGAATATAGCATGTAATACTAAAATGTGCCTTGAGGCATTAGTTTATTATGTGATCGGCTTGGGATAAGATCAGGATATTCCATATGACCGGCTATACACAAGTACAGGTAATGGATCAGGCCGACCATATATGGAAAGCTATGCACAAGTACAAGTAAGATCAGGCTACACCTTGCATGAGGTTAGGGTGAGCTATGCACAAGTATTTAGGGTATGATTACATAATCTACTAATACCTCCCCATCCTCCGACTAGATAGTGGATTCAACCATGGTATGTTACGACACGAAATTCTCTGAGAGGGTAGCTAATCCCTTCAGGAATCGGTGTCCATACAAGTACAAAAATAACAACAAGGCTTGCACAAGTACACCAAGATATACAAGGAATAATATCTTATGACGAAATCCAAGATATACTAATCCGTGTACTCTCGTGTTAGGAATCAAGTATAACACTACCGACTGATATCATAGAAGTCATCAAGATAACGAAAACTATCAGAGAATGTATTCGCCTGTGGTCCTGAGCAACGGATGTGGATCGATGTCCAAATTGGAATCACAAAGACCTAAATATGAAATATCAATGTCAATTGATGTTTTGGTGTGGTAAACATTGATATCTAAATTGAAATATGATTTCTTGGTCAATTCTAGGTCGTAGAGGTCAAACTAGGTCAAATTACCCAAAAGGTTGACTTTTAGGGTCAAACTAGTCAACACTAGTCAAAACTAGGTCATACCTAGGTTTCTAGGTCAATACCTTGCCATACAAAGGTATTCTAGCCTATACTATGCAATACTAGCTCAATACCGTATGTAATTACCTATAATATACATACAGGCTCTATAATGGATTACCTTAACTATTTACCCTATACCTATATACATTACCTAGGCATCCCTTAGATTTACCTATATAAGTCCTATACAACCCATCCTATTACGTGGTGCCATACCTTTATACATTATCTAGGCATTCCTTTACCCATCCCATATAACACATAGGTATTTCCCAATACTCATATGTTATACCTATTACCTATGTCCACGTGTTAACACATAACCTACATACCCTACTTGCACCCCACATGTATCTATGCCAAGACATTACCTACCTTATATATATATATTTTTTTGAAGCAATGGGTAATTGTGGCGAACTCGCCTCCACTGGCGCTCGAACTCCGACCACTTGGGCCGCATGCATCTCTCTTAACCATTAGGCTAGAGGTCATTTGCACCTACCTTATATATATATATATATATATATATATATATATATATAAATTGTACATATATCTATCTATAGATACTTATAATATATATATAGGCCCATTAAATAGCCAACCAACCCACACACACACACACACATACACACACTAGTCCACATGGGTGTTGCTCTTTCTCTTCACTTACCTGTTGCTTCATGGAGCACAGGTAAACAAAGTCCTCATTCCCCTGCTACTGTAATGCAGCTACTGCCAAAGAAGCCAGCACTGCTGCTTCTTCTAGGCAGCATGCCACTGCTGCTGCTGGCCAATACCTATTTGCTGCACAGGTGATTATCCCCTTATCTCCAACTGCTAACGGCAGTGAATGCTGCTGCAATGTGATGCCTACTCTGTGCAGGCAAGGCCTGCACCCCCCTCCTTGTTGCTACCGAGCAGCAAGGTGCTGCTGTGCTTCACTTGTTCCAGTTTTTTCCCAATTTCCCCCTTCATTCCCCACACACACATACACTCGTGTGCTCCCTATGCTCACATACACTCCTATCCTCTGCTAACAGCAGTGTGCCCCAACCTCTCCAACACACTGCCACTCACCATCTCTATACACCCTCACACCTCTACCTACCTACCTATCTATCTATCTATGGCCTAACACACTCAAGACACAATCATGTTTGTAACACACACACACACACACACACACACACACACACACACACACACATATATATATATATATATATATATATATATATATATATATACAAACACATCATATATACATATGTACACACATATGACTATGTATATACATACACTCATATATATATATATATATATATATATATATATATATATAGACACACACACACACACACACACAAGGCTATATAAAGGACAAACACATATGCCCTATGCAAATAGTCAAACACTTGGTGTGCACCACTCTCGTATCGCCAATGTTCTAAAAATCGTTAGGCGGAGTCGGTGCGCCGGAGGGCCGACTAGCGCCTAGGATGCCGTTTTGTTTTTTGATTTATTTTTTTGCTCATGTATATATATGCCTATATATAACAATATGTAACATAAAGACACAAAGTCTTATGAGTTGTTATGGCTAGCATAGCTATGCTTAAGTTCAAATAAGGATGGTTGAGGTTCGGGTTCAAATCCTGGAAACGTTCAAATTTTTTTTTTTTCAGTTTTTTTTACTTTGAAAACAAATAATTAAAAGGGAGAGGAGAGGAGAGAGACAACAGCCCCCCTCCTCCTCTCCTCTCCTCCTCCCCTCCCACCGCCGCCACCACCACCAGCAGCCACCACCGGTGACGGCGACGGCGGCGACGGTGACGGCGACAGGTAAGTATATAATTTTGTTTCAAATATGATTTTTTTTTGTTTTGAAATTTTTCAAAAAAATATGGCCAAATAGGGCCGCCTAGGACCGAAACCGCCTAGGACCGCTGCCTAGGGGGTTTTCGGTGCGGCGGGCGGCCGCCTACCGCCTAGGTAGCCGCTTAGGCCGATTTTTAGAACATTGCGTATCGCACTAGTCCACGATACGTTTGTGATACGTCCAAGATACCTATACCAAACCTTATCCGAATCTAACCAAAACACATGAGCATGTTTAAACGATAATTAGAGCATAATTAGAGTAGTGTCTGGCTAATGCAATGTGTCATGTGGAATGTAGCATGCATGTCACAAGTGTCGGAGGAAAAATCTTTCAAATTGACTCCGTGTCCTAGAATATCATAACACAGCCTACTCGTATCCATTTGTGGACACGTATCTAGCCACACACAACAATTACAAGTCTATTTAGCCTACCAAACCAAATGACAAACACTTGGTGCATCATTCTCGGATTTTTTTTTCAAAAATGGTACAAAAACACAATGTAACTTCTACACAAAGGGTCATTAGAGTCTAGTTCTTCCTCCTATAGGTACCCCTAGTCCATGGGTGGGTTCCTAATGGTCAAAATGCACAATTAGAGTCTAAAAATAGGGAGAAGTTAGATGTATACCTATTGGGAGATGGATTCCCAATGCAAAGTCAAATGGACACGATCCGGATACGAATCTCCTAGCAAGGACTCCTCTTCTAGTGCTCCTAGCCTCCAAGCTCCTAGGCTCCTTCAAGTGATGCGAATGAAGAGTAATGGAAGAGAATTGGAGTGAGACTGAGAGAAATTGGTGGAGGGATGGATCAATTTGGGGAATAATACCAAATTGAGATGGAATGACACAATGGAATGAAGAGAGAGAGAATGAGAGACCCCTCTATATGTGGCCGTCCACTTAGGGCTTGTCCATGCTAATGCAAAATGTCTAAATGCCCCTCTAAACTTGTCATGAGATCTAATTAATGTGTGGAAGTCTCTAATCCTATTTTGGTAAATAGTCTAATCTCTATTTTATTAAATGGCATGACTAAATGGGTCTAATTGGGCCTAGTCCAATGTGTTGGTCCATGACTCATGTCATACTAATTATTGGGCTCTAGTGTAGTGTCTAGTCTAATTGGTTCACTAATACAAGTCTAACAAATAGACTAACCTCTAACCATAATAACTAACATATAATAAATAAATAAATATGCACAATATATATATATAATATGAATTGACAAAATTACTCCTATTTGGAAAAGTGGTAGTGACACAAGTTATGATAGCACTAGTAAAAATATGGCTACAGAGAGAATGTACAAGGCACTGGAAATGACAAGTAAGATGCAAGATAAGACACATGCTATCAAAAGCATAGACAATGCACAAGAGATTCCAAAAGAACTGCAGGAGAACAAGGAACAAATACCTGCTACTGAGAATGTGTCATTGCCGTTTCCTGGTCCAGCTTAGGAAGGTTATATTTCATTTTCTGATGCCTGTAATGAAGAAACCTTTGGGACCTCGCATGGTTTTGGGATATCCTATTCTGATGTTGCTAGAGATAAGTATGTGGATAAAGGTTGCAAGTCATCTAGTCTTTTTCCAATAGATGAAGAATCATATAGTAAAATCCACTCGGATACAGGCACGTTATTCTAGTCCTAATATTCATGCCAAACCAGTAATATTTGACTTTGTTGCAAAGAGCTTCCTGTTTTTCAAAGAGAAAATTAGATTGGAAGAGAAGCAGACTGATGATGCAAGAGGAATTGGTCAGCCATTGTCTCTTATAATCAAGATGAAGCCACTTGCCTCAGCCTTGAACCTTTATGATATTGCTAATGTGAAAGGAATTGCTGCTGATTTTAGCTACTTCAGTATCTCCTCCCAGGTTTTGGACTTCAATTGGTCAATTGCTTGAAGGGTGTAGATGTGGTTGTCATCCCGGCAACAGTTCCAAGGACCAGATATGGAGTTTGATGAGGCAATCAGGACCTTTCTACAAGGTTTCGGTTATCTGGTGAAGCACAAAAAAATTGATCGTATCATAGAGAAAATTGTTGAGCGTCTAATTGAATGGGATCCAGGTATACCTACTCCTTTGGTTCCTACATTTGCTAGCATTACATTACTGGAAGAAGTTTTTCAAGAAAGGATGGCTATTGGATTTCCCACAATTATCTCGGGTCTCTATCATGTAGCCGAGTTTCCTTTTCATCCTGTTCAATCTCTTGTCCTGAAGCTTGTTGGCAGCTGCATTTTGAAGGGTCCAAGAGTCATAGCAGTATATCAATTTGAAGAATCTCTTGTCTTGACAATTTTTTTAATCAAGCATACAATTGAGGAAATGGGAATGCTTACTGAAACCTTCATCTTCACCTGTTCAACAATTGTAGAAATTTTGAAGTCACCATCTGCTATAGGTATGCCAAAAGTAGCAGCATTGGTCAAGAAGGCTTTAAGGAATATGATTGGCCCAAAGCAAATAGAGGTTTTATATCAGAATGCAAAGTTTCAGTTCGAGTGCGGTAACTATTCAAGGGCTGCCGACTTCTTGTACCAGTACCGTGCTTTGTGTACTAACAGCGACAGAAGCTTGAGTGCACTGTAGGGCAAGCTTGTAGCAGAAATTTTAGTACAAAATTGGAATATTGCACTTGAAGAACTCAATCACTTGAGAGAGAGAATTGATTCAAAGAATTTCACATCTTCTCTAAACCAATGGCAAAACAGGATATGGTTGATGCATTGGAGTCTCTTTATCTTCTTCAATCATGAAAATGGGAGGAATGGGATGATCGATCTATTTTTTCAGGATAGGTACTCAAATGCTATTCAAACAAATGCGCATCACCCCTTGCGATATGTTGCTACAGCTATGTTTGTCAACAAAAGGATAAGAAAATTGCTAGAGGAGTTGAAGGATCCATTCTTAGATGAAGGTGCCAATTTTCATGTTATGGTGTGGGATCCAGGGATTCAAACTAGTCCTTATTGACCTTGGGACAAGGTCAATATAAGGGGTGGGTATTGATACGAACCCAAATCAATGACCATACCAATATATGCAGTATCACTCCTCCACAAAAGTTCGCTACTTCTCATTGGTCTCTATATCAAAAGAAGTATCAGTTTATCACTGCATTTCCAGAATATCAGAGTGCATGTCTGTTCAGATTAGTGAATAAAGCGTACTGGATTACTATTTTACCCCTCATTCCTTTTACCACTCATTCCATCTCAGCAACCATTGGCACACTCAGCAGAGTTAACTTTCAATGACCATACCAATATATGCCGTATCACTCCTCCACAGAAGTTCACTACTTCAGTCTCTATATCTTCACCTGTTCAACAATTGTAGAAATTTTGAAGTCACCATCTGCTATAGGTATGCCAAAAGTAGCAACGTTGGTCAAGAAGGCTTTAAGGAATATGATTGACCTAGAGCAAATAGAGGTTTTATATCAGAATGCAAAGTTTCAGTTCGAGTGCGGTAACTATTCAAGGGCTGCCGACTTCTTGTACCAGTACCGTGCTTTGTGTACTAACAACGACATAAGCTTGAGTGCACTGTGGGGCAAGCTTGTAGCAGAAATTTTAGTACATCATTGGATATTGCACTTGAAGAACTCAATCACTTGAGAGAGAGAATTGATTCAAAGAATTTCACATCTTCTCTAAACTAATGACAAAACAGGATATGGTTGATGCATTGGAGTCTCATATCTTCTTCAATCATGAAAATGGGAGGAATGGGATAATCGATCTATTTTTTCAGGATAGGTACTCAAATGCTATTCAAACAAATGCGCATCATCCCTTGCGACATGTTGCTACAGCTATGTTTGTCAACAAAAGGAGAAGAAAATTGCTACAGGAGTTGAAGGATCCATTCTTAGATAGGTGCCAATTTTCATGTTATGGTGTGGGATCCAGGGATCCAAACTAGTCCTTCATTGACCTTGGGACAAGGTCAATATAAGGGGTGGGTATTGATACGAACCCAAATCAATGACCATACCAATATATGCAGTATCACTCCTCCACAGAAGTTCACTACTTCCCATGGGTTTCTATATCAAAAGAAGCATCAGTTCATCACTGCATTACCAGAATATCAGAGTGCATGTCTGTTTAGTGAATAAAGCGTACATAATTACTATTACCCCTCATTCCAACTCAGCAACCATTGGCACACTAAGCAGAGTTAATTTTCATTATGCTTAGCTGGTACCAAAGAGTGTAATTGGTAAGTATCAGTATAATAGGAAGGAGAGGAAAGAGGAGGTATGTGGAAAAAATGAGTTTAGTTTATGTAGAGTGGAATAATGGATTAATTTTATTGATATTGAGAGACACATATATATAGGAGAGGCTAGCCCTTTCTCCTATTTTTCTAAGCAATGTGGGACTAAAGTCCACTAACTAATAATTCTAATATAACACTTAACACCCTCCCTCAAGCTGGAGCATAGATATCAATCATGTCCAGCTTGTTACATAGATATTAAACCCGAGGACCCAAAAGAGGCTTTGTAATATATCAGTTATCTGGTCGTCGGTTCTCACATGTTAAAATTTTATCACTCCCTTTGTATACTCATCACGAACAAAGTGTATATCAATTTCAATATGCTTCATTCTTTCATGAAATACGGGATTTGTAGCAATATGGATAGCAGATTGGTTGTCACACCACAACCTGCCGCTTGAGATCCTGCGTCTTCTTCCAGTTCTTGTAAAAGATGTTTCATATATAATACCTCTGATGTGCCATGAGCAATGACTCAATATTCTACTTCTGAGCTTGAGCGTGCTATCACACTTTGTTTCTTGCTCTTCCATGATACTAGATTTCTGCTAATAAATACTGAGTAGCCAGATGTAGATTGTCTATCTGTCAGGCTTGCTCCCCAGTCAGCATCAGTAAAACACTCAATACGAGTGTCTATAATTCTCCATCCGAATTCCTTTTTCTGAATTCTTGACTAGGTAACACAGGATTTTGAGAACTGCTTGCCAGTATAGAAATCTTGGAGAAGCCATAAATCTACTTGCAACACTCACTGCGAAAAAAAGTCCGGACGAGTCATGACCGCCAAGTAGTTGAGTTTTCCAACTACTCGACGATACTGATCTGGATTGGTCATCAGGACCCCTTCGTCTGGAAGTAACTTTGTTCCTGGATCCATAGGTGAAGTTGCTCCCTTGGCTTTGATCATGCCTGCATTATTTAGTATGTTTAGCACATACTTTCTCTGGGACATTACAATGTCCTGCTTACTTTGTGTGACCTCAATGCTCAAGAAATAGTTCAAGGATCCTATATTCTTGGTTTGAAATTGTTCTCCTAGAAACTTTTTGAGGCCTGTAATATCCTGACTGTCGTCTCTCGTGATTACAATATCATCAATATAGACATCAAGTAGTATCTTTCCAGCAGATAGTGTCGATAGAATATCGAATGGTTCTTCTTTGATTGACACATGCCAAACTGAGTGACATGTGTAAATCGACCAAACCACGCACGAGGTGATTGTTTTATACCATAAAGGACCTTTCTCCAATGACACACTTTACCCTCCCTTGCAAAGAATCCGGGAGGTTGCAATACATACACCTCTTCATCAAGGTCCCCTTGGAGGAAAGCATTCTTGATATCCAGCTGAAGCAGCGGCCAGTCATAAGCCAAGGCCATTTGGACACGAACATATGTCATTTTGCCAACAGGAGAGGTCTCGAAGTAATCCTCACCGTATGTCTGAGAATATCTTTTGGCTACTAGACGAGCCTATAGTCGATCAAGAGTGCCATCCGGTTTCACCTTAATCGTGAACACCTATTTGTAACCTACTGCCTGTTTACCAGTAGGTAAGTCGACTAAGTCCCAAGTATAATTCTCCTGGAGAGCTTTTATTTCCTCGTTCATAGCAGCACGCCAACCGGTATGTTTGAGACCCTCACCATTTTTGGGAATCTGAATCCCATCAATAGTAGCCACCAGAGACTGAGTGTGACTTGTGTCACGCCTCGCTCTCGTAGGAGCGATCGTCCTCGCTAAGGCGTGATGTCGCACGAGCCTAGATTGCACTCGTGCAAGGCGGGTTCCATAACGGCCGATTACAGCGGCTGCGACGGGATCGTCGCACAGAAGTTCCAAGCAGAGACATTGAAGAATAACAGCAAAAATTTAAAACAAAACATAAGTCATTCAAAAGATGCATTTTATTGATATTGGAACAAAGATTACAAAGGGGGCACGAGGCCAATATTACAATCACTCAAGCTCACTCTTCTTACATTACAAGTTACTCAGCTCTCTCTCATCTCTCAATACATGTCTTGAGCCAGCGGATGCTTTAGATAGGCGACGTCCATACATTATGTCCTGTATAAGTCTTGACTCCATGCGGCCGGGCGCCTCGAAACGCCAAGGAAACTCCATGCCTCGACGCATCCAAGCGAGCTCCGCGCCATGAGCTTCTACCTGTGCCTGCACATGAAAACTATGTGGGTGTCAGTACTCAACTGTACTGGTGGAACGAGCTCCTCGTCCACCCATACAAAACCAATACGTTAATTTACTTTGTGCAACATAGTCCCTTATGATTGTCTTTCTACTCTTGCCTTAGGATCAGTTTTAAGACAGACGTCCTGGCCTAATTTGTGTCTTTAGGCCATCCCGTGCTCGCAACAAAAACGTTAACTTATCAAGTCGTGCTTGCCTTTCGGCCCATAATCAGACAACTACACGATAAGACTCCATCTCCATGTGACCGTGCTACAAGTCTATTGTGCCGTGCCTCGCAACTCAGCGTAACTTAATCATATCGCCGCCTCGCGGTCCTTGCTACTTTAATCACCAACTGACCCAATCAAGACTTGTGGGCTAAGTGTCACTCGACCGACTTTGCCTTGTGGCGTTTCCTAACTTAAACTCAAAGTGACTCAAATCCAACTTATGCAACTTATATGCCGACAACTTAAGACTCGACGCTACATCTCGTGCCGAAGCACGTCGCCTACATTGAAGCCAAATCTTAGGCCCAACATTGTGTTCTAACTGTACATACACATTCAACTCGACTCAATCTAAAGGCACACATGCGGGTTGCCATCATGCCGACTCATCTGTATGAACTTGGTCACTAACGTCCAGCGCTATCCTGGACTCTTTAGTTTTTGTTAGATGGACGCTCCTTCAGCGCGAGGTAGCGAGCCCCCAGCTGACAGTCCCCGCCTAACCCGTGCGGTCATCCAGCAACAAGCTATACATGTTTTTCAAGAATCGGTCCCTTTGGCCGCCTGGGTCGCCGTTCGAGGAAACTCTACCTTGTCGACAAGTTGTCCATGACCATGCAAGACTCGACTCAAACTGACGTCTCACACAGTCATTCTACCTCTAGTATTACCATCTCTTTCAGCGCCTAGTTCAATACTTCTCACATCTGAGACCGCCTTGACGACCCATAGTTGCGTGTATTCTTCTTTCTTGTCCTATCATTTCATTCAACTCAGGAACAACTATTTGAAGCCCTTTTTCCAAACTCAATGAATCAACCGTAGCCCGTGCCTTAGAAACACTAAGTCCGTGACATCGTGCCTTAAACCAACTTGAACTCTATGCGACACCACCGCCCAAGTCATACTCTATATGATCGTGAAACCAAGTAATATCGACAACCGTAGAAAATATGAGACAATGCTTAGAATGCCTTTGATCGCCTAGAATCACTTAGCCCTACTTAATCATGCAACAACTTGACAAGCAAGGACTGCGTTAAGGCTTGGACGATGGGACCGTGCATGCTTTATGAAGCGTTTATACGGGCGACGTCTATGACTTAGGCTAACTCTTAGCTTGTGGCGAAGACCAACTTTTCCTTCTCCCAAGCCATGGGATGAAAGATCGAGTGTCATTTTTAAAGCACGTCGTGCACCAACTCTAAGCCGACTGTTGGACCTTTCCATATTCTAACTCAATTCGACCCGTCGGAATTATTCCCTTATGTGGATTTGTCTCTTTTATTATCAAGCCTACTTGTGCAAGTTGAAAACATGCAATTTATTATGTGAAGGCTAAGATGAGGCAAGTTCACTGAAACTACCCTACCTGAGCGAGGAGTCGCCTCGACCGAGCGATGTCTCCGAGCAAGCCGTTGCAAGGCTAAGTCCGAACGCCGTCGGTGTTCCGATTCCTCCGATTGACTGAGTGGGACGGGGCACTACATCATACACCACTCGGAAAAAGTTTCGTCCTCGAAACTAACTGAGTACACTTATCGACTTATAACTTTATTCAACATTCAAGGACTCTCGCGCACATTTCTCATATGCATTTCTCGAATCTGAGCCACGCTCGTGCTACCCACAATATTTTCTTCAAAACTCACGATCTCAAAATCCTCGACACTTTTTCGTTCCTCAAGTCTCACTTGAATTCAACGTATCACTTAGTTGGATCGTGCACATTTTTTAGGCGTCCCCAAAATACATGCATTTCAGCCAAATCTCGTGATAGAGAATCCGCCATCACCACTCGAGTCGGATCGTGCACATATTCGGGCGTCCCTGATATACGTGCATGTCAACCGAGCCTCATGAGTGGTGCCTCCACAATTCCTATCGCTCCGCACCGGGACGTCTGTCTAACCGCTAGGCTATGTCTTTAGGCTAAGGTCATCCGTCAGTATTGGAATCATAGTTCCCAAACAACGATATCAATGCTGACCCCATCCTAAGGTCAAACCAAGTTGATAGTACGGGATTTTTTATCCAAATCTCGCATCACTCCAATTTCTAAACTTCGAGCATAGATTTACTACACACATCCCAATATTCGTCGCACAGGGTCTGAGTCATTCAGCAAAGCCATCCTATGATAACTCACGTTTCAACCAATTCCTCGACATCAATATCACTCGTTCATCATGCCATTACGCATAGTCTATCTCTTCGAACACGTTCGACATAATCCGCCTATCAATCTTTCCAAGTCAAGCAAGCTACGACACAATTTGTTGTTAAGCCATAATTCACATTTCATATTTCCTAAGTCGTTCATCATAATTCATGTATTCGATCATAAGGTCGTCTAGCTTAACAATATGTTACGTCTTGATCTCACGCGAGTCAGATTATCCACGGTGGGCTTGAATCACCATGCACGCTCCCACGGGATAATCATCCTCATCGGGACGTAACTCTTGTTTTGTGTCTAGACTAATTCATTCTCGATACGTAGATTGGATCTATTCAATCCTCAAGTTTACTCAATCATCAATCACAAGTCCAAATATCCTCGAATTTTCCTTCGCATCAAACCAACAAGTCGAGACAATCAAAGTTGCCGCGTCCTGATTTTCCGAGTTCGATCATTTCCGCGACATGAATCACCATGTCAGCGCTCATACGGAATGATCGTCCCAAATCTGACGCGACGCATGTGCGAGGCTAGAGTTACGCTTGCGCAAGACAAGAATGTCGACACTGTGGTTATCCGCGTAACAATCAAGCCACTTCTGTTTTCATCTACATTTATTTCAATCAAAATTCTAAGTATAGCATCCGTCAGAACAATAACACTTACACGATCATCATTCCTCGAGTGCTCCCGAGTTATCGCATATCGATCTTTGATACGCCTCAATACCATCGATGATATGCGTAACCTGACGATCTTCCTTTGCAACGAATTTCGAGTCGTACGAATGATGCTATCGTCCGACTGGATAATCTCCTCGACATTCAAATTCAAGTTCGATCATTATCCCTCGAATCATTCACAACATCAATTTCCTCAAACCCAAATTCGCGTATTGTTCATCCGTCTATCTTAAGTCATCGAGTAATATTTTTCTTCAAATCACATCATTTCTTGCTAACTCAAATCATCTAGCAACGTCCATTCCGATTCCTTAAAGTTATTCTTAAATATTTGAATCATTTCCATGCACGCTATCATCTGATCGTGCTAACTTTTCATATACGATTCTTATCGATTTCCTCGATCAAGTCATCCATTTGTACACCCTAACTTTTCTTCGATTCGATTTCACCTACTCAATCACTTTCACATTTCATACTCGCGCAATCCTCAATCCCGTGCACGTTTCGTGCGCGTCAATTTCTAGGTTGTTCGAATCAACTCGTCAAATCTCAAGACTACAACTTATTCAATGATACTCAATCTACGGCTTTGCATACACACGACGCTTGCTGATAGACTCATTGACACCTCGTATCCTCAATCGATCGATCGACATCCCTGAGGCTATCGCATACACCATTCAGGGATGAAGTTATTTAACAAATCCTCAACTTATCATTCGATTCACAATCTATTTCCTCGAATTTTCGTCCGAACGATTCCTTAAATTTCAAGAACGCTCATCTATATCGCACCGACGTTATCATCGCTCGATAGTACCCCTATCGATAGTCATCCCACTTACTCAATCGATTCCAACTCATTGTCATCCGAGACGAATCGAATCTCGCACTCGACTCTTTCTAAGGTCGACACAATTTTGGTGTATATGTCCAGCCCGACTTAGCCAACCGTGCTTACGTGAACCATCTTTTTGTTTCTTGTCAAAAATTGTTCTCCTACGTTTTGCAAATTATTTAGACTTATTGTATGGATATCCCGTGGGACATTTGAGAGAGCGCATCAATATCAACTTGCGGAAGCAACACTTCAGAGTTTGCGGAAACAACCAAGTTAAAGAATTCAATCGATAGTCCAAGGACGTAAAGCCGTGCTATGATACCATTATGTCACGCTCCGCTCCCGTAGGAGCGATCGTCCTCGCTAAGGCGTAATGCCGCACGAGCCTAGATTGCACTCGTGCAAGACGGGTTCCATAACGGCCGATTATAGCAGCTGCGACGGGGTCGTCGCACAGAAGTCCCAAGCAGAGACATTGAAGAATAGCAGCAGAAATTTAAAACAAAACACAAGTTATTCAAAAGATGCATTTTATTGATATTGGAACAAAAATTACAAAGGAGGCACGAGGCCAATATTACAATCACTTAAGCTCACTCTTCTCACATTACAAGTCACTCAGTTCTCTCTCATCTCTCAATACATGTCTTGAGCCAACGGATGCTTTGGATAGGTGACGTCCATACATTATGTCCTGTATAAGTCTTGACTCCACGCGGCCGCGCGCCTCGAAACGCCAAGGAAACTCCATGCCTCGACGTATCCAAGCGAGTTCCGCGCCACGAGCTTCTACCAGTGCCTGCACATGAAAACTATGTGGGTGTCAGTACTCAACTGTACTGGTGGAATGAGCTCCTCGCCCACCCATACAAAACCAACATGTTAATTTACTTTGTGCAACATAGTCCCTTATGATTGTCTTTCTACTCTTGCCTTATGATCAATTTTAAAACAGACGTCCTGGCCTAATTTGTGTCTTTAGGCCATCCCGTGCTCGCAACAACAACGTTAACTTATCAAGTCGTGCTTGCCTTTCGGCCCATAATCAGAGACACAACTACACGATAAGACTCCATCTCCATGTGACAGTGCTACAAGTCCATTGTGCCGTGCCTCGCAACTCAGCGTGACTTAACCATATCGCCGCCTCGCGGTCCTTGCTACTTTAATCACCAACTGACCCAATCAAGACTTGTGGGCTAACTGTCACTCGACCGACTTTGCCTTGCGGTTTTTCCTGACTTAAACTCAAGGTGACTCAAATCTAACTTATGCAACTTATATGCCGACAACTTAAGACTCGACGCTACATCTCGTGCCGAAGCACGTCGGCTACGTTGAAGCCAAATCTTAGGCCCAACATTGTGTTCTAACTGTACACACACATTCAATTCGACTCAATCCAAAGGCACAAATGCGGGTTGCCGTCATGCCGACTCATCTATATGAACTTGGTCACTAATGCCCAGCGCTATCCTGGATTCTTTAGCTTTTGTTAGATGGACGCTCCTTCAGCGCGAGGTAGCGAGCCCTCCGCTGACAGTCCCTGCCTAACCCGTGCGGTCATCCAGCAACAAGTTATACATGTTTCTCAAGAATCGGTCCCTTTGGCCGCCTGGGTCGCCGTTCGAGGGAACTCCACCTTGTTGACAAGTTGTCCATGACCATGCAAGACTAGACTCAAACTGACGTCTCACACAGTCATCCTACCTCTAGTATTACCATCTCTTTCAGGGCCTAGTTCAATACTTCTCACATCTGAGACCGTCTCGACGACCCATAGTCGCGAGCATTCTTCTTTCTTGTCCTATCATTTCATTCAACTCAGGAACAACTATTTGAAGTCCCTTTTCCAAACTCAATGAATCAACTGTAGCCCGTGCCTTAGAAACACTAAGTCCGTGATATCGTGCCTTAAACCAACTTGAACTCTATGCGACACCACCGCCCAAGTCATACTCTATATGATCGTGAAACCAAGTAATATCGACAACCGTAGAAAACGTGGGCAAGTACTTAGAATGCCTTTGATCGCCTAGAATCACTTAGCCCTACTTAATCATGCAACAACTTGACGAGCAAGGACTGCGTCAAGCCTTGCACGATGGGACCGTACATGCTTTATGAAACGTTTATGCGGGCGACGCCTATGACTTAGGCTAACTCTTAGCTTGTGGCGAAGACCAACTTTTCCTTCTTCCAAGCTACGGGATGAAGGACCGAGTGTCAATTTCAAAGCACGTCGTGCACCAACTCTAAGCCGACCGTTGGACCTTTCCATGTTCTAACTCAATTCGACCCGTCGGGATTATTCCCTTAGCTATGTGGATTCGTCTCTTTTATTATCAATCCTACTTGTGCAAGTTGAAAACATACAATTTATTATGTGAAGGCTAAGATGAGGCAAGTTCACCGAAACTATCCCACCTGAGCGAGGAGTCGTCTCGACCGAGCGATGTCTCCGAGCAAGCCGTTGCAAGGCTAAGTCCGAACGCCGTCGGCGTTCCGATTCCTCCGATTGACTGAGCGGGACTGGACACTACAACTTGTAAGTCCTTTGTAGCTGTCAACATACAAGAGATGATCACGACATGCACGACGAGGACGAACTGCCGGTGGAGAAGGGAGGGTTTATTGGTGGAATAGGCAGAGCTGCTTGTGTAATAGGCGGTGGCGAATCAGTAGAGCCAGAGGAGGATTCTGTAGGTGCCAGTGGCGATGTTTGTGCTGGTGACGTCGGAGTTGACTGAATCAGTGTATGTGGACCATCAGACCGGTTGACTGGCTCGGTAAGGAAGGGCACCCGTAAGGGAAGCTTTTGGGATTGATCAGGAAATATTAAAACAATCCTTTTCTGGATAAACTTGGGGAACCGGATCTGTTGATTGTGGGAGTGGAGGAAATTCAGTTTCGACAAAGGTAACATCCTGAGTGAAAAAATATCTTTTCAAGACGGGAGAAACATCGATACCCTTTATGATCTTTAGGATATCCAAGGAAAATACATTGTATTGTCTTGAGATCTAATTTTGAAATAGTCGGTCGGGTATCCCGAACATAGCATAAGCAACCAAAGATTTTGAGAGGCAGAGGAAATAACTCTCGTCCGGAAAAGAGCCTAGAAAAGGGAGTACTACCATTGAAAACTGATGATGGTATGCGGTTAATAAGGTAACAAGCAGTAAGAACCGCATCCGACCAAAATCTCTTGGGAGTACGTGCTTAAACATAAGAGCGCGTGTTGTTTCCAAGAGGTGACGATTCTTGCTCTCGGCCACACCATTTTGTTGTGGTGTGTACGCACAAGAAGTTTGGTGGATGAAGCCATTGCGGGCCAGATGACTATCGAGCTCACGAGATAAATACTCACGACCATTGTTACTCCAAAATTTTTTAATTGGAACATCAAATTGTGTTTTTATTTTGGCATAAAAATTGCACCAAATGTTAAATAATTCGGAACGATTTTTCATCAGATAAACAAAAGTGACACGTGAGTAATCATCAACAAATATAACAAAGTACTTAAAACCCTTTATTGATTCAACTGGACAAGGTTTTCATACATCAGAATGTACCAACTCGAAAGGAGCAGATACAATTTTATTTTGGCTCACTGGATACAGAACTCGGTGATACTTAGCAAAACTACACGACTCACAATGAAACGAAGCAGGGATATCTAAAGTAGGGTATATTTTCTGGAGAACTTGGGTTGATGGATGACCTAACTGACAATGTAACTCGAAAGAATCGAGTTTCCCGCCGGCACAGACCATCGAAGAAGGTGGGTCAAACAGGTACAAGCCTCCAGCCACATGTCCCTTACCGATAGTCTTTCCAGTTTTCAGGTCCTGAAAAACACAACCATCAGGAAAAAATGTTACCGAGCAATGCAGTTCACGAGTAATTTGACTAATTGAGATTAAACTGAACGGGTTTCCGGGTGCAAGTAATACAGAATTGAGTGACAGTCCGTAAGAAAGACTGATACTTTCACGTCCTTAGACTGTCAAGGAACCTCCATTGGCAACAGTAATGCCAGAAACACGACGGACAGGGACATACTCATGTATCATACCCGCGTCCCCAGTCATGTGAGAAGACGCACCAGAGTCAATTAGCCACTGCTTGGATTTTACTATGCATGTTGCTGAGTATCCGGCTATGGAACCAGACGTGGAAGCTTCACCACGACGTTGAGTCTGGAAATCGAGGAACTCTGTGTATGAATTTGAAGTCATCTGAATAGATCGGATACCATCATCAGGAGCATCATTTCTGATATTAGCAACAGGTGATTTAGTGCACTGCCAGTAGAAATGGCCAAGTTGACCACAATTAAAGCATGTGCGCAGTCTTCCTCCATTATGACCGCCATTTCCATGTCCCCCATCGCGACCAGCATTTCAGCCACTACGCCGGCCACCAGAAAATCCCGTACGAGCAGCACCAAGAGCAGAACGATCGGCAGGATTATCACTCGGAGTGGTCTCAATGACTTTTGCGATCCGAAGGACACGATAGTGTGCTTCCAACAGGGACGAAACGTCAGATCCAGCAATTATCAGAGAGCGAGCAGAATCCGCATCAGGACGGAGAGAGACAAGATAAGCCATGACATGTAGCTGCTCCCATTGAGCTCTTGCTTCATTAATATCCGTCGTAAGAGGTAAGACGCGGTCGATCTCATCAGTCATAACATTAAAGGCTCGAAAATGGTCCTTATGAGATTTGTTCCTCCGATTGGCTTGGTATACACCAACGTCCGAGTCGTAGATACGAGACAAATCACGTTTTCCATCAAACGCCGCCGCCAGGACCTCCCATAATTCTTTTACGGAGTCCGTGTTTTGAACCATGTCTTCCACCGATGGTTCCATTGAATTCATCAACTGTGTAAACAGTCGACTATCATCTCTCCCATTGCTCAAATATGGGATCATTCTCAGCTGGAGGGTTGTCAGTCAGATGTTTGGACAATCGTATTCTACGAAGCGTCTTCTCGTCCTTCTTTCTCCATGTCGAGTGGCCTTCTGGTTCTTCCAATCGTCGATCGACTAGTCGAATGAGGAAATCGTCGTGCTAGTGCCTGCTGGTCCCGCCATTGCGTTGCCGACAATAGCCTCTGTAGCGCTGCTATTCGTCGTATTGTCCGTCATCCTTCAGGATTCCTGATTTGACTGTCGATTGAAATTTTCTAACTGAATAATCACATTAACTCTGCCAATGCGCGAGAAATGTAGCCAGAACCGGCATGTGCATAGGAAGCAGAGAATGTGGATCACACAAGTCAGGACAGAGAGATAACCCAAGTTAACCTCTGTAAGATCCTGATGTGAAGATCAAGGAAAGAAACAAAGATTCATGCAAAACAACCATATGTTTGCTCTTTGTTAAATTTTCGAATTTATCCTTGAGAGTCAATAGGTTTCAGCAAACAAACCAAATGTTTACCCTCTAAGAATCCCAAGTAAATTTATTTAGAGTCCGAGTTTCCAAGCAACAAAATGTTTACCCTCGGAGAATTCCAAACAATTTTCTTGGAAAA
>JANAVB010033017.1:21596313-21602940 GCA_029216955.1 Iris pallida | reverse complement strand
ACCAAGCGTAGGTAGGCTAACTTGATAATTGCCTAAGTTGAATTTACCCTTTTTAAGGTAAAATAGGATATTGGCCTACGGCCAAGATTTGAGTTTCGAAGTCCAAATGGACTTGGATATGGGTTGTAGATTGGTAATGATTAAAATAGTCGCCTAGACTTAGTCTTGACCTCGGTTGACCACGGTTGACTTTTTAGACCAAAAGTCAACTATGGGTCAACACTTTACCCAATTTAGTCCCAATTCCATTAAACTTGGACAGTTGACCAAAAGCACTGTTAGTCACCAGTGACCTAGGGTTGACCTAGAGTTACCTAGAGTTTGACCAGAGTTGACCCTTTGACCAAATCAATGGTAAGCCAATTTTCGACCTAGTTTGATTTGGAATTTTCCAATGTCCTCCCATGACCAAGTATGACCCAACTAGACCTGTCTTGACCTAGTAGACTTTGTTAGGCCTAATATGACTTATTACCCTGTACCATCTAGTTTGACCTTTTTGACCTAGATTGACTTAGTTTGACGTGTCTTGACCTATTTTGACTCAGTATGACTTAATTTCACTCTAAACCATTATATTGATACAGTATTCCATCTATAGTCCTCGAGCATTATCTTGGACTCAGTCGACTTATCCATCACAGTACAGGCGAGTAATTCTCTGATATATTTCTGTTTATGATATCGTCCTTGTTTCTAGTATTTAGTACAGTTATCCTTGTTCTCTTGACACATTGTTCACACGGATTGATATTTGTGGATCCCGTCATAAGATGTTATTCCTCTTATATGGTATACACTGGACAAGTCTTCATTGCTTATTGTTGTTCATTGTATAGATACGATTCCTGCGTAGGCTCGCGACCTCCTCAGAGAATACGTATCATGACGTGTCATGACTGGATCCACTATATTAGGCAGGGATGGGGTGTTAGCGTAGATATGTGATCAATACCCCACAGTATTATATCATATCATTTTGTATAGTATTAATCATACACTTCGTATGATTAGCCAGGCCAACATTGTATCAAGTTCTAAGCCGATCACATGTTGAACTAATACTAAACTCAATATATATAGTTCCAGATTATTGTACATGATTTCTACTGTTTTTCCTGTTCTTATATTCAGATTACAGCCTTGATATGCCTTACCATGATTCATGTACACATTATTACTTCGTAGATTCTCTCTATTTACTGCTACATTTTCAATAGTCTAACTAGAATTGTTATTTGAATTTGTGCTCGTTCCATCCTGACTGGATATGTTGACAAAATTTTACAATTGTGGCGAAGAGGATTGTCCTACCTACTACGGTCCGGTTGACGTAGTGGGCGTAGACTTGGAGACCTTGGTTCACCAGGCTTAGCTCCGTCCGACGAGCCTCTAGCTTAGTTTAGTTAGACTAGACATTTTGGACTGGACCTTGTCTCCAGCTTACTACTTGTTATTATATTATATTTTGGGATTGTATTAGAGACTTGGACTTAGACTTGTATATTATTTGTGATGGACTTGACATGGTTATATTTATAGTCTTGTTGTCTTTATCTTTCAGCTTTACTTATTATCTTAGAGTTGTGATTGAGTACTCATATTATTCATTGCTTGTCCCCGTTCGGAGTTGACCATATTCTCGACAGGTTTTGATATATATATAAACTGTTTAGAGTAGAAACCTACAGCATTCCATGTTTTTTTTTACGGTGAGGGCTGGCGTTGTCACGTGCACGTGCCCTTATAGCGGGTGCGGGTCGTGACAATACAGAGTTGAACATCCCTGACACTCCAAATCAAAGGCACGGAAAAGTACATTAAGATAATAAACAGAATAAATTATTTATTGAAATTAATCAAGTAGAAAATTAAAAAAAATCAACCCGAAATTCAGGGTGCTCACAATATAGAATTTGAGATAGAGATGCGTAAAGATTGGGATAAAATCAAGAGATCAATATTATCAATTAGAAATGATCACATATAGAGAAATATTTTGGATATATAATCATAAATTATTTCCACTAATGAGTATTAGAGGTCAACTTATTTTGAAAACTTGGATAATTTTTGGTTATTGATTCTTGAGATGTTTCATTTTAAGGCAATGATGTTAAATTTAGAATTTAGTAATGGAGAAAGTTTTACTGTATGCGATGATGATATGAAATTGAACAAGATATTGTAGGAAAATGGCAGGAACAGAGAGAACATAAGAATTTTGAGTTATAGAAATTAGAGATTTTGTGAAAATTTAAATTTAAGAAGAATATATTTGAAGGTATAAGTTGAAGAAAATATGAAGGTTGATTTTATAATGGAGAATAATTTTGTAAGGCCTAGTGGTTTTAGATTGAATAACACGAGGAGAGTAAGTTTGAATAATTTCAAGGATTTCATAAACTGATTAGAGATTTCGAATCTTATTAGGACAAGGTGGAAGAATTTGATTTAAAGATGATTAAGTGTTAGTATTGAGTGCTAATTAATAAAAGGGTACGCTTCACGTGTAATATTTTTGGAATTTAGGAATTCAGCCTATGATGATCATGACAAGGTCTATCTTCATGACGAAAGGGTATAAATTCTTGGTGGTATCATATAAAGGTTGATTTTCATATTGGACTTATGATATAAGATATGATTGACAAATGATGATTAGATAAACTTGATGGTATCAGAGAGAGATAATTAACTTGACTTCTCTATGAAACATTGTCTTTTGTTTTTCCCTATCAAAAGGAGAAATTTGACTTATTCCATATCTTTGAATCATCCTTTAATTGTTTTCAATATCATTGAATCCTAACTCCCTTGACCATGACCAATCGACTTTGGTCATTTTTTCTATCATATTAATATCTTGGGTCATACTCAATTGAATTAAATTTAATTGTGACCTGGATTTTCATCCTTGGATGCTCTTGCTCAGACTTCAACGACCTTATTCTCCGTCGTCCAGATCCGGATTTACCCAGGATTGATCACTTAGATCTTGTTGAGACTAAATTTTTCTTTATATATATATCGTGATTGGACTTCGATTTATTACCATTTGTGCTTTAACTTCCGATTTGGTCATCTCTGGAATATAACCCCTTTATAGTTAATTCTCAGGGTGTTTTTGATAATTACCAGTTTTTATATAGGATAATAGACTGCCTTACAGCCTTGATGATTTATTATTTTTCTTAACTTTTCCAGTATGGCACCCATGACCAGGGTCTGTCCCTAGTGCATAGCTGCAGTTCCGGATGAGATCGAGATTGTGCTTCTCCCTCCATTGCTCAGGAGGTGTTAGCAGCCTCATCGGAGAGTTTTTCTCTATCTCCTATCCTTTATGAAGGGCTGCAGTTCACCCTGAGACTGAGGGCCTCCCTTTGTGTAGCTTCCCTTCACGACACTCTTGAAAATATTTTTTATATATTTATTTTTAACTTAAATGGTGATTTTTAGATTTTTATAAATAATTATTTTAAATAACTATGACTTTAGCCATGGTTGAGTTTTTGGATACCAGACGACTAGGAATCATGGCACGGATAGTGTCGTGGCGTGCTTCGACTAGTGTATTAGTCCTGGTAGGAAGGCCGAGTCATAGTGATGTCCTAACTAGGAAACCAGGCCAAGTTGTGACTAACCCGTACTAAAAATTCTATTTATTAATTAATTATATTATTTGAAGTTTAGGGACCCGGTTGTACCAAACCATCTGGACTGGAACCGAACTGAGCCAAACCTATGTAGTCAATGCAGTACGACCAACGACGCCCATGTAGTCGTACATATTGCATTTATTATTCTGATTGTTAATAGGAAGTTCGTATATAATAGATTTATATACATAAATATAATTTATTATTACTGAATTAATATTCTATTTTAGAAATAGGATAAATACCTTCCTAATTACCCTTATGCATGTTGGGATATTTAGATTACAAATTCTGTCTGTACGCTTATTATATATTTTCTTATTAGTATCATTATTATGTTATTATATTGTTATTAGTTTTGTAATGATAAAATATATTATTTAGTATTTTAGATTATTTGTGAAATAAATTGTGTATGTATAATTTTATTAAGCAAACACTATTAATATATATTCCTAAGATGTATTTTTGGACTTTGGAGTATTCATGCATATAGGGGATATATATATATATATATATATATATATATTATATATATATATATATATATATTATATATATATATATTTTAAACTATATAATATATCTATATATATATATATATCTATATATATATATAATATATATAGATTATATATTTATATATATATATATATATATATATATCATAGTATATATATATATATATTATATATATATTATATATAATATATATATATAATATATCTATAGATATATATATATATATAATATATATCTATAATATATATATATATATATATATATATAGTTTAAATATATATATATATATTTATATATATATAGTTTAAATAAAAAAAATAGTTTAAATATAATATATATTATATATCTATATATATATATATATATATATATATATATATATATATATTATTTAATATATATATATATATTATATATTTATAATATTATATAAACTATATAATATATATAAACTATATATATATATATATATTATAATATATATATATTATATATAATATATATATATATATATATATATCTATATTTTTATATGTATATAGATATATAATATAAATTATGGTATATGTGTATATGCGTATTTATCTATAAATAATATTTATATATAGTAGTATGTATAAACAATGTGTGTGTGTATGTATAATATGTATGTACATATATATGTATATCTTATAATATATGTGTGTACGTCTACAAAATCTATATATGGGTGTATACGTGAATGTTGTGTGTATGTATGTATATAAATATATGTATACGTGTAAGTATAAATAAATGTGTGTATGTGCATATATATTAATATATATTAGTACTGTATATACGTATAGTAAAAAATGTATATATCTATATTATATATATATATATCTATATATATATATTATATATATATTAAATATCTATGTGAATTATATGCATATATATATATATATATATTATATTATCTAATATATATCTATATATTTATATATATAATATATTATATATATATATGAATTATTTTCATATATAAAAAAAAAAGAATAACCTTAAAAAACCACATATTTCCCCAATGGCAGCCCATCCAAAGAGCCCAGCCAGCCAACCCATTCCATCCCGAGCCCAGCAGTACACTTTACTACAGTGTATATAAACGTTAGAGAGGGACGAGAGTTCGGGACTTCAAGACGAAAAACCCAAACCCTAGCAACCCAACGCCGCGCCACCACCACGTTCCGACGACCCCCACTCTCGCGCAGCCGCCGCCGAGGGCCACCGTCGCCGGCCGGTTGCCGCAACAGCGCGCCACAAGCGACTAGGCAGCAGCCGCAAGAACCGACCCACTTCACAGCATAACCACGCCGATCGTTATCGTTTCCGATCTTCCTTCTCTGGTATGAAGTTAACATATACGCCTTTACTTTCTTTAGTTATTTTATCGTAAGTACGCTAGATCGGCCAGAAAATCGACGCCAAAACTGGCGAATCCCTTGCTCGAAAACAGAGCGTAAGTTAACCCAGAACCCCAACTTAGAGACAGTTCATGGCCAACCTATTGACAGATCTCAAAAACTATTTAATGATAGTTATAGACAACTTATAGGAATCATCGACCATGCGAGAATCGATTCCCGAATTTCTCCAAAAATCTGTTTCAAACTATAAAATTGTTCGATACGACGTGCGTCCCACCAATCCGAGCGGACTGGTCGCGAACCTAAAGCATCAAAAGGTGCGTTACGGCTTCGTGGTCGTGTGGGCTTTGACGGAATTCAAATGGTCGCGTGTGCGCGACGAATTTGATGCATATCCGTCAAATTTACCGTATCGGTCTCTGTAATTTCCAATTACTTGTGTACGCTCGTCAGATCTAGACGAACTTGCGCAACAGGACCGTATCGTTTTTCTGGTCCTGCATGCCAGTTTGGTCCGATTTTGAGACAGTTGATAAATCACCGTTTCGCGGGCCCCACGGTCCGACTCAATGGGTGATTTTGTGCACGTCCCGCCGAAATCCAACTTTGGACATACGGTTGGTTGTGTATCAAAAACTGGATCCGTGGACATGTAGTTTGATGACTTTAGAGACCATTGACTCTGGCACGCTTTTCGGTACAAAAGGTCCAACGACGGACATCATTTTTGCCCAAATTACCGTTTTAACCCCTGTGTCCAGAATTGGACTTAAGGACAGGCAATCCTAGCTAATTTGACTATTCTAAGAATATGGTAACGTTTATTTCAGCACACTTTGTGACTTGGGCTTTCTGACTTGTTTTGGCGATACATTGTTGGTTTCTCCGTGCAACCTCCAGGCAAGTAACCTTGCCGAACATATACAGTATGTACATAGTTTCTTTTTCTTATTGTAGTCCTTTTTATATTGTCACATGATTCTATATCGATTGATTCGTCCTTGATTGCTTTATTTGTTCTAGATTACGTGCACTTATAGGATGTTTGACATTGC